>JAODLC010000001.1:19225908-19241849 GCA_026781145.1 Hippopotamyrus pictus
CCCCCCCCCCCCCCCCCCCATTTTTTCTGGCTCGTGTGACCAACCATCTCGAGGAGTGCTACCCAATGCACAGGCCATGAAGTTTGCCTGTTGCATTGTGGGTAGTAGAATGATGACTCCCATTGAGCAGTGACCCCTCCTACAAAGGGAAGGTCATGTGTCCATGACATGATGTTTGACAGGGCTGTATTTTAGTCAATGTTAGCGAAGTTTGGTGGGAATGAACGGAGGCTATCAGGGATAAGACCCATGGCGCAACCTCAGCTAATTCCCTTAATCAGAGTATAGCTACTGCTGATTAGCTTAGCTTGCTAAGCCATCAAGGGGATTGCTGCCAAGATTAGCAACAAGGCTCCTCCAGGAGCTGTTTACAATCTCGTCAGCACTCCGCACCCACCGTGACCCCTCTGCACACCTTTATGGACGACCGCATGAAGAATGTGCAAAGGCCATTTGAAAAAACAATGTAAGTAGGACCTTTATTTTATTTTATTTTTTTATGAAATCAATTCCACGTCAAGGTTTGTGTCAGTTAAGACACAGTGTATTCAGGTTTCTACTAGATGGTGAAATGTATTTGCAAACTTGGCTTTGCAAGTAACAGATACCTGCCACAACAACAGCCATGCATAAAGGAGGGTTCACAGGAGAGGGCACCATCCTTTGTTTGATGCTTATCATTGATATTTTAGACCCGCTTGATAGTTACTCAGCATGTTTCATCTATCGCTGCCAAAGTTCCAGGGGATGGTTTATTTGTTTTATTTTCTGGGTCACAGTAAATGAAAGCCGTTCATCTATGTCACTGTATGCTGCGGCTCTGAAAGGCATCACATTTTAAATGGGAGCGATATACTGGGGGAAATTTGTTGCCGGGGCGATATCCGTGGCTGTAAACTGGACGCTGGCCAAGGGTGTTAATGCATGTCATTCTGCTGCCATTGTAACTGCTAATGTTACTGCTCCTGCTATTGGCACTGCCGCCGCTAATGCTAATGCTCCAGCTATTACCACTGCCGCCGCTAATGCTAATGCTCCAGCTATTACCACAGCCAGTGCTAATGCTATGCGTCCACTACCGATAATGTTGCTGCTGCTGCTTCTCCACCACCCCTGATAGCTTCTCTCCTGCTATATCTGAAACAGCACCTCCAGCTGCCAGAGGATTGTGGTTGAATAAAAGCATGTCCGTCCTCCTGTCCAAATCTTAAAGCCTGGCTCTGCTCGGAAAAATGGATGCTCGTATTATTATTTGTCTCTATTAATGCTAATATTTGTAATAATAATAGACCTTTGCAGGTGCAGCTTTCATTGGTCAGATTTGGAGAGCTCAGTCAGTTCAGGCATGTTCAAAAAGCCCAGGACATAACCTTGTGATGCGGGGGTGTCTCTGTGACTGTACTCTGCTCGTCATCAGACAACAAGCAGTAATGGGGCTGCTGTGGTTCAGATCTGCGGGATTCTCAGCTGGAAAAGAAACTGCCTGTGGTTGAGCGTCCAATCCGACACTGCAGAGACGATAAATGCTCCACACTTCGGATGCGCTTCAGCGCGAGTGCTCACATTTGCATGCGAGCCGCGAAATTTGTTTACGGTGGTCTGCATGACTGCAATTTCCGAAGGGGTGTGGGGGGTGCACGCACACTGTTTTCTGAAAAGGATAAAAACGGGGGAGACAAAGGAAGGTAGAGGAAAGTGAGTGTGGGAGAGAGAGAAGGACAGAAACTGGCAGAGAAAAAAATACATAATAGCCTGTTATTTGGGTCTCGTAAAACCCTCTCTTGGAGTGGGCCTCCTTTTTGTGGAAATTAAAGAGGTCACGTTGTCTTCCACTGGTAACGTCTGTCACAAAGATCTGTGTTGGGCTGCACAAGAGAGCAGGGATAGACCTCTGACTGTCACAGGGATTGTGAGGCCTTTCCATGGTTTTGCTTTTACTGGAACGTTACTGACAAAAGCTAATAGTCATCATTTGACTCATTTTGCATGCGTAGCCTTTGATTAGCCCTTTATCCAGTTTACACTGGGATGCTTTTCAGGCGGTTTAGCAGCTTAACTCTGGCAGCAAGGACTCCCACAAGTTTATGTATCTTCCCCTAACAGCCCCAGTAAATATATCATTCTCTAGAAAAGCATGAACATGAAAAGTCACTTTAGATGAAGGTTAAGATACTTGAGTTTATCACGCAGGGGTACAGCAGTTTTGCACAGCTTTGTTCACTAATTAGCTCACATGTCACTCTTTAATTGTTCACTCAAGTTCCTAATTATTTGAATAAAGTTTTTATCCACAGTCTGAAAACAAAGAAAGACAACCAGGTTTGGGGCAAAACCCTTTTGGTTTAAATCCACCAAATTTTTTGGAAGCAGTTGATTGTCCTGATCATTCAGCTCAGATCCTGTCCTTTCAGCGTGAAAAGATATATCTGGGTCTCGATTTTTGAAACTGTGACATACTCAGAAAAGCATAGTTCTTAAAGTAGGTCTTAAATGCTAAAATAAAGGCTTTAGGCGGCCTTATACATACAGAACGTGGACAGAATGCATATTGGATGTCACTTTTTGCTGTGTGATTGTTTATTGATATGCAGCATTATTTAGTATTACACCACAATGAGGTTGCCTGAAATGGGCAGGGCGTGAAACTCTGCCATCTTCTCCTGCTGCTCCTCCTGCTGTTTCTTTGTGTTTCCTTTCACTTCGGCCCCATCACAGAGGTCATTTCTGTTTTATAGGATTATCGATTTTTGGAAAGCAGCCTCTGATTACTGTAGCTCATTGTTGCCAGTGTCAAAATCATAGCATGCGCTGAAGCAGGCTCCTGAGCATTGAGCCCCCTGAAGGGAGCCCCCAAACACCACCCTGTTTACCCCTCCTCTGCTATAGAGACTCTCCTGCCATTTCTATGTCTGAAGCCTTTGATCGTGTAATTGACCAATTATATGTGGCGAGACATTTTTCTGCCAGGTTAGCATCGCACTTCAGTGCAGTGTCTCAGTTCTCAGTTGTCTCCTGTAGCCTTCTGGCGCTCCAGCTTTTGTTGCAAGTCTGGCAAAATTGCATCTTGGGTATTTTGGAACATTTTCAGGACTTTAAACACTGCGGAAGGCCTAATAACTATTAACAGTTCTTATAATCCACTCCTGAACCTCACAGTAACCATTCACGCACACAGTGAGGATTTGCCTATCCTCTGAAACATTTGGCCTATGGCAGGGCACACACTGAGTGGGATTTCAGGTTATTACAGCACCCCCATTATACACACACACTTTAATTGTTTTGAAATGTGGGAGTGATCACAGCACCTCAAAAAGAACTCATGACACATTGGGGCTATGGATGTCCAGCTCTTACTCAGTGCTGTCCTCTTTTTTACTCCAGTACTATACCAAATATATCCTCAAGACTGTGTTGTAATGTTTCTTTAAGGCTTTTCCTCAATTAAATTGATTACTGTTTATAAATACCAAGATGATACCACAAAGCAAAGGCCCTAAAAAGATAAGTAGTCAGTGGCCATCTGTGTTGAATACCTTGAATGATTCAAAACCTTTATTGCCTTTTGTACAAGTACAATGAAATATTTGCTGGTCTACCTCCCTGCAGACACAATGCACAATGGTTATCAATAAAAGAATAATGAACAATAACCTACAGTATACAAAATATACAATATACCAGATTTTTAAAGATTAATGACGCATGGATTGTTATATAGGCGTCGTTAGGTCCGATCACCTGTGGCTATAGCCCCGAGTATTTTAGCCCTGATGCCAGTGTTCCTTCAAAAAGACAAGTCAAGCCTCTGAAGTCAAGACTTAGCCACTGATTTTTTTCAATAGCTAGAAACACTCCTAGATTGTTAGCTTCTTTTACGTATCGTGGTTCAATGACGTATGGTGGCATCTAGACCAGAATCACATGAGCTACTGACAGCCGTCTTTTACATCGACAGGAGGTCTCTGGTGAAGATGTTCCCCAAGTCAGGAAAGTCCATCGTCTTCGACCACTTTCCCGACCCCTCTGACACCTGGGAGATCATTGAGACCATCGGGAAGGGGACGTATGGGAAAGTGTACAAAGTGCTCAACAAGACCAACGGGAGCAAGGCCGCCGTCAAAATACTCGACCCAATCCATGTGAGTAGGAGGCCTGCTTGAAGCTATCCATACTGTGGAAATAAAGACCCATCATGATACTGAAATACTAGGCATTTCTATTACACACGGTAACTGTCTTCTCAGAAACAATCAGACAAGATTGATAGAGAATTTATTTAGTTTTGCTGGAGTTATCATGAATAAAATAAATGTGTGTGAGTCTTATCTGGTGTACCTGATACAGGTTCGGCGTTAAGAAATTTACCTATGTTTGACGTTGGTGTTCTCAAATCACAGGCAATGAAATTTGCTACACTTTAGGCAATCTCTAACCCCCTGCTCAATTAGACTTACCGGTATTCTGAAGGGGTCAGCCTGCATTGCCTCTTCCATCCATCAGTTTCCATTTGTTTTATCACCCTTAGTATTGCCCCAGTACGCTCCAATATTGTGTTACAGCTTTAGCTGAACTGCTTTTTGAAGAAGAAAGAGATCTATTATGGTTCTGAGTGGATGAATAATTGCATGATGTAACAGGTGCCCCCCCCCAGCTCAAACACCACCCCCACTCTCATCACAGGGCTATTCGCAAAGAAAGGGTTTCCTGGTGGAGGGCTGTCATTCCTTTTCATTGCTGAAGGCTTCTCCATACCCATTTTTTAAGGATCTCTAAATTTGTCTTCCTCTTCCATGTCATGTCTTCCTCTTCCATGTCAGTACATTTTCTGGTTTCATTTGAGTTTTTCCACTTGGTTCCCTGCTTTTCCATTACCATGAATCAAATGACACTGAGGCATAAACCTTGAATTATAACCTAACATCTCATCCACATAAATATGGCATTTCTGCATGCTGTTGTTCCATTAGCTTGAATTATCGCCCTACAGGCTGAGTACTTTATTTCTGTTTTTTTTTGTTTTGTTTTGAGAAAGCAGAGTCAGCCAGGCTCTGGAGCAATTTGCAGGGGGGTGTTATCAGTTTTGCTCAGGGGCCTAATAGTAAAACCACTTGGGTGGTCTTGGGATTTGAACCAGCAACCTTTTGATCACAAGCACAGCACCCTACCTTACTGAGCCACACACCACTACTCCATGCTCTGATAGCAAACAGTTTCCACTCCATTTTTCAGGCCCATTTCAATTAGTTATTCTAATTTTCCCTCTCAGTAATTAAGCAATTGCACCACTAATCAAGAAATTTAGCATTAGAAGAAATGTCCACTGCCATTTTAACTGATGTATTTATTTCTGAGGAAAGATGGCAGCCTTTACATGAGCAGTCGTGATGCCGTATTTGCTGGTGATGTTACAGACTGGTTTAGCTGCCTAACAGTTACTTTATTGGTTCCCATAGAATTAAACTGGTCAGCACATGGTCACCCTTATCTCCCTGGTTACAGAGTCCTAGATTCTTCCATCACTGTCTATTGTGCCTTTGTCACACTGAACAGATGTACTAGTATAGTATAGTACAGTATAGCATAGCATAGTATGGTATAGTATAGTATAACTATCCACTTACCTACATGCTGGGGTGCAGCTTGAGATTTAGGACTTCATGAAAGCAAATCATGTTTAACCCCCAATCCAGACCAATCCTGCTATGTTTAGGGCCCTTGTGACCCAGGGTACTGCCTACAGGTATTCCTGCCATTGTTGGACTTGGCTCTGAGTGCAATTTTGTCTCCAAATGCAGGACATAGATGAGGAGATAGAGGCCGAGTACAGCATCCTCAAGGGCCTGTCGGACCACCCCAACGTCGTCAAGTTCTTTGGGATGTTCTACAAGAAGGACGTGAAGGATGGGGACCAGCTTTGGCTGGTGTTGGAGGTACCGGGGACATGGGTCTCGTTTCCCTTTCACAGTGGGCCAGAAGCTGTAGCTGCTATTCCGGGTTGGAACAAAGAGGGAAAATAAGCAGGCAGAATTCTAGCCTGATATCTCGAGGGTTGTGGGTTTGATTACTACACCTATGTGTGTGTGTAGGGAATTTACATGTTCTCCCTGTGTTTGTGTGGGGTGCAAAGCCCTCCCTACACTGTCTGTAGTATGCGTCTCCAGGGTATCGCCTTGGGCCCCGTGCTCACATTGGGGTCGGAGGGTGTAAAGCTGTTCATCAGAGTTAGTGACCATGTTATGTTTTTAAGGAGGTAACGTCCAAACACTGGGTTGTGTTGCATGTTCCGTGGCGCGGAGATCAGCACACTGATACCTTTCCTGTAATTGCTGACTAAATGCAGTTTCTCAGAGTGTTTTGATGGAAATCCTTCCCAGGAGCTCCAGATTTCTCACAGAGAAAAAATGCATAAAACGTTTCACACACACGGTAAAACCCACGCAGGTAGTTTCTCTATAAATATTATTCTTGAAATTTATGGTACTGAAGAGAACTGAGTAATTTTCTTATTTGACACTGCTCGTGTATTATTATATACAAGCCTCAAAAATTGAGGTGTCCCAGTTAAATTTTGAAAGACAGTGGGAAAACACACCGTTTGCGTTTGACCGTGGTTCTCCACGAGCCCTCGGACATCCGTACGCAAACACCAAGGAAAAAAAAGAGACAGACAGCCAAAATCCGGCAGGCTAATCCTGACGCTGAAAATCAGCACCTGCCACAGTGATTTGACAATCGCCATGGTTACCGCTCCTCCCTCCAGCTTTGGGGCCCGTTGGGGGGGGGGGGTTCCATGCAGCCTCCCCATTCCCAGCGGCCGCCTGTACGCGCTGCATGCTGAGCCATGCCTGGTCACCTAGATAACCACACGGTTTGGGCATAATTAACCGCAGGGATTGTGGTCGTTTTTTGGAAGGTATGGAGGGCACTGGGGCTGTACTCCCCGTGCAGTTACGTAACAGCTGAACACGCACGACTGCATGCCGCATGGGTGACAAATGTCAACTTGCTTTAAATGAACTGTTATCGGCCACAGTGGCTACAGGTTTTTTTTTTTTTTTTATTGCATCTAACACTTATTTTACTCTTTCTCTGTTTTTCTTGTATTGTTTTACTGCCTGCTTGATCTACTTGCAATTTTATTTTTTATTGTAATCTGTCTTTTTTATTTTAACTGTTTTTTAATACTGTGTAGCTCATTGGGTATGAGAAATGCGAGTTACTAATACAATTATTATTATTATTATTATTATTATTATTATTATTATTATTATTATTATTATAAATATAATTATTATATAGTAATAATATTAACAGTAGTAGTAGTAGTAGATTGGTGGTAGATTTCCTCATTACTTTAAAACAAACCATTTTAATATTCAGTTCAGTTTGTTTCATATGATGTTTTTACTGTTTAAGGATCATTGTCACCAAGCATATATCTGAGGTGCCCAGAGAGAGCCTGAGGTGACAGTGGCAGGGAGAAGCCCACTCAGGGACAGAAAACGGCCCAGGGAGGAAGCAGACACGGGGGGAGGGTCATTCTCCTCTGGCAGTACGAGTTTACATCGTAGTAGTAAATACTTTATAGCTGCATATTAATAAAGGAGAAAGGTAGCGGCAGATGAGAGGCGTTGGATGAAAACATTTGTACAGCATTATTCAAACCCACGCTACTTTCATCCCATTTTTAGTTGTTTTTAGATTACGTCGTTCATTGTTGTGGTTCCATTAAACAGAAGTTAATGGCTTATTTTCCCTTCCGTGGATTGAAAATAATTGTCATAAATTGATATTGCAGGCCGAATCAGTCAAATGTTCAATCTGCCAAATTTAATTAAATTAATGAACACTGCAACTCTCAGAAAAGGATTCCAAACAAATTAATATAGCAGCATTTTCTGTTTGACAAAAAATATGTGTTCTTTCTCACATGATAGAGAGCTTAAGGGCCCAATGGTGAAATCACCCTGCTGACGCTGGGAATCGAACCATGACCATCTGATCACAGACACCCCTTCCTAACCTGCTGATCCACACATAACCCTCAGAAATAGCGTTTGGTTCTATCCTTGTGGAACTGGAACCTTGTGCCATAGCGTGTGCTGTGTGACCATTAACAACAAAACAGGAAGGAAGACTGTCTCCTTTCTGTGTGCTTCATGCGTGATGACCCGTGACTTTTGCCTATATGTGTCCACACGCTTAGGGAGTGTCCCCCAAACAAATCGTTCAGGTTTCATAAGGCACATTTACTACAGTTTTTTGGTCCTCACATTGTTCAAGTCTATTTTCGCACAACATCCATTTCGCTACAATCCCACTCTTCTGCATTTATTCGATTCTGGTCCCTGTCCATCCGCTCTAGTCGAGTTTTAGCCCATCCATTTGGTTACAGTCCAGATCCCCCATCTTAATTTAATCCTGATCTTTGTCCATTCATCCTGGTTAAGTTTTAGCCCATCCATTTGGTCATGGTCCAGTCAGTTGCCAGCGACGGGTAGGACTGTAATGGCAGACGCTTCCACCTGCTTGGATCTTCTCCCAGACGCCCATTTCTCTTTTCCGGTGAACTGGGCTGCACATTTTCTCTGTGCCCTGTGTTAACCTGTGGAGCTCTTCACTAGCAGAAAGATACACGCTATTATTAAAGCCCTAGACCACAGAACATGCTGATAACGTGCAGGGCTGCGTCTCCTGAAAGCCCGTTACACGTCCTTCGGCACAACACTGCTTTGAAAGCAAACTGGTCAGTGCTTGGCAGAAAGATAAGGTACTTTCAGAGTCTCGGAGTCTGGGAGATGATAAAATTACATCCCCAGATTACCCTGATCACACCGGAAACTATATCCCTTGTTTTCTCATTGTGCGATTATAGTTTGTGTTTCTTTAACAGAGCCTGTCATTTTGTTTGTGAAGTTATGCTGTTGAAATAATCAGTTTCATATACAACTATACCTTCATTGATTCCTAGACTTTGCAAAATGACCCATGATCCAACGACTTAAATTGAATTGAATTGAAAATTTATTTGCCATTTGCACAGATACAAATGTGCAAATATGCTGGAATTCTTACATGCTTCCCTTGGTCATGGTTTAAAAACAATAGACAAACACATAACAACTGACAAGACTATGACATATAGAAAGAAAGATGTATTCAGGTTCTTAGTATGAAATTAAAAGATAAAAAGATAAACGAGGTTCTTGATAGATGAATGAGTGTCAGAGGTCGTTGTCTTTTGTGGTGATCTCAATTAACAATGAGGTTTGTGTTTGGGCCCTCTGACCGGATGTCAGTAAAATGTGGACAGTGGCTGTTTCTCGAGTAGATGATAGGGGGGGGGTCATCAGCACCTGGCAGCTCGAGGGCGACCATTTAGTCATAAGCCTTCAGGATTTTCACCAACATATCACTACAGCAGAAGGACTGACATGAGAGACATTGGATAAAACATCCTCACAGAGGTACAGGGAGTGTCAACACTATTTATTTCTCTCCTTAACAGTTTTGCACTAAATCCCTAATTAATGTCATCTTCAGGGAAACTTCAGCGGATGCTAAGCGGTATTTATGACAGACAGTGTGTTTTAAAACAAATGTAGTCTGAACTGCTGTATGTATCCTGAAACCTTTTTCTTCCATGTCGGATGTGTTAGGTCTGAGAGCTATGATATGTAATCGATTTACTGTAAACACACAGATTTCAAAGGTCAAACACACGATAAAATTAGCTTCCGCTGAAGCTGCAGTGGCTAATTTCTAAGGGAGGAAAGTCTATTGATGGTGGCTCCATTTTGATCTTTCCCTTCCTTTGATGTGCCTGTCATGATGTATTCATTTCTACCACCTGCATTTGTAAGGCAATGAGGCGATTTTCAATAGCAAATGTTCCCGTCGCTGAAAATTTTATTCCCATGCGGTCTGCTGAAACCCTATGATGGGTTCCATATTATTAGTTTTCGTGCAATAAATATACAGTTATCGATACCAAATTTGACCTTGATATGTAAAACACGGAAAACAGCGGGGGAGGACACTTCGTGACGGCTTGCATGGAGCCTGTGGTGCCGGGGGAGATTTTAAGAAAACGGGAGGAATTAAAGTGATGGGTTGACATTAATAACATGCCCCCAGCAAAGTGAAGGTAATTGGAAATGATAAGCGTGAGGACCAAAAATAAACCAGCATCAGTCACAGATACATACATGTCAGCGTTACTTTACTCGCTGTAGTACCCGAGTCAGGTCTCAAGATGTTTTTCTATTGTCTTCGACTCATTGGTATTTGCACTTGGATTTGTCGCGGACTTGGCCATAGGAAGAGTTGGTGTTGACGTAGTCCAGCTTCCTTTCATTTTTTTTCCTCAGGTTTACATTTACATATCGTTTGCATTTACAGCAAACTACTGCGGTTGCTTTGTTTGTTTATCTGTAAAAGACAGAGTATTAGAGACCCCACTCAGCATGTAGTACCGATCAACAATAAGCAAAAAAGGGGGCTTTAGCTCTGGTTGTCTTTTCACCTTCTGTTAAGTAGTGTAATTGTTCTTTTCGTATGCTTTTGTACAGTTGTAGTTATAGACTTTCAACCTAATTAAACTTGTATTTTTTGTATAATTCATTTGCCAAAAAGAGACAAAACACACAAAAAACATATGTAAATATGAATTTGATTGATAGCATTATTACTATTTTCTTCAAATTTTCTACAGATATTACAATAATATCATTATCATGAAATCTATTGGCTATGATAAACATGTAGTGAGAATCTGATACCATGACAGCTCTAAATGTTTTCATTGAGGGAGCCTTCACTCCTGGGTTTGAACAGCTGACCTACTGTAAAGGTTGTCCCAAAAACCTGCATACACACTGGCGCTTTGCGGATAAGATTGCCCACCCCTGTTCTAAACTAAAAGGTTTTAACAGGTAATAGTTGTTCTGTATGTTTATTGTAAGACTGCTAATCAGTATGTTTACTGCATATATGTTATAATCTTGGGCCTATAAAGGATCAGCACAAATATGGTACATCACCCATTTGTGTCAGGATGGGTATCCGCCTGTCCCTGTCCCATATCACCCATTTCTGTCAGGATGGGTATCCGCCTGTCCCTGTCCTATGTGTCTTCTCCCCATTTGACCAGCAGCCCCTGCTGGCCATCCCGTTTGGTGTTACCCAAGCATATTTCGCTGGGCTGCCATGTAGCTATGTGGGGTGAATCTGTGGCTATGGACCAGGCATCATCACCATGGGCCAGTATCAATTTTGTTAGAGATTTTTGAGTTTGGTTTTGTCCCTTGTTAACGCTACTATATTGGGTTCTTGCATTTGTGCCTTTGTTTATGATTTACCCCTCCTGTGTCTAGTTTAGTTATGTTCTCTTTTGCCTGTGCTCCATGTATCCTGGGGCGCTTTTCCACCGCACCAAGTACGGTACTTTTGGTACTTTCACTTTTCCATTGACTTCCAGTTGAGTACCAGTACAAAAAGTTCCAGTAATGAAGGTACCAAACCAGCTGGGGTACTTCTTTGGTACTTCGATACTTTGGGGTGGGAAATGCTTGAAATGCTTTCTTTGTCAGTTGCTCATGCAAATAGTCTACCTCTGAAACACAATACAAACACCACCTTGAAAACTCAGGAAATAATGATAAACAAAGTAAAAAAAAATGAATGCAATTTGGTCATAAGAACATATACAACAAAAAGATACAGATGGGAAGACAAGAAATTAAAAAGTATTTTTTTGGATGTACTAATACTGCAGGCATATAGCATACTGTCCTACTGATGTGATTTTGTTATGAATATAGTGATGTGATTTTGTTATGAATATAGTGATGCAATTTTGTTGTAATAAATATTAGGGTATTTATATAAAAAAGGAGTTTCATAAATTTCTCACAAACCTGTCTTTGAGTGATTTAAATGGCAAGGATGAAAATAATTACAACTGTCTCATTGAACACATGCAGTGCTGATGCAAAAGCAGAGGAGGTAAATCTTTAAACTGATTTAAACATATATGACTCTATAAATGGAATAATAATTAAAATTGTAAGGCTTGCTAAGTTCATTTTCCTATGACAAAGTAACAGAGTAAAAATATTTTAGTGAAACTTTAAACCATGCACTATAATGACCATACAGAATTGAAAGCAAGGAAAAGCCTTTTTAATATCAATTTTAATATGATTAATGATGTAACAATTGTATGTGCATAAAATGCAATGTTGGTATTAATTTTGCACATCGCCAAGCCGTATAATACACTACAGCCATTTTTCGAATTCAATACAAAATAATCTCGCCTTGAGTTGTGATGTCATTTGGAGCTGATACCAGTTTTTATGCCAGTGGAAAACCAACACCTTGAAGTACCGTACTTTTGGTACTTTCTCTTTGGTACAGTAGAAAAATGCCCCGAGGGTTTTGAATTTGTGAATTTGATTGTGATTACCCTCACCTGTCCCTTGTTATCTAAATTCCCAGTGTTTAGATAATTGTCTATGGCCCATGCCTGTTCCTCCTCCTGGCTCATTAGTTGTTGGTTAATAAACCCTGTTTGTTGAGAACCGCTACATGGATTGTCCCTCTTTCTTCAAGCCCAACCCTAACACTTTTCTGGGTGGGGGTTATGTGATGTTTTGTCTCTGGAGAGTGTTGAGTTTGATATCAAGTAAAGTGGCAAAACTTTAAGTACATAATATGGCCTAATTTGACCCTACAGTATAGTTATACTGCAGTTGATTTTTATTCAGAACAAATAATACTGAAAAAAAGATCTTAAAATTGAAGATATACCATGTCTCTAGCATCACACAAAAATTATAAACAGGTAAGTAAATGGTCTGGAAGAGGATCATTTGGTCTTGAGCTAGAATTGACTTGTCCTAGTCTTGGACCTGTCTTACACTGGACGAGGGTGGTCTTGACTACACTCATGCTTTGCCCTTCACTTACATTTGTCTGTAAAGAAACATCGTAACTGGGATTTCGCCATGAATTAGGAAGGTGCCATTTTAGTGGTTCGTGTGCTTATCTTACTAAGAAATATTTTTAGGTCCGCCGGAAGATCTTTTCCGTACGGATTTCACGGTTATCGCCATTAAAATGAATGAGATATCTACTGACTTGTGCAGAGCGATTAAACGTGGGACATAAATGATCCCCTGGCGGACATTAAAATACAGTCTGACCGTATAAGTTCTCTGATATTTAAGTTTAGTCGCTGTCCTACATAAAATACCATGACCAGGAAAACGCGAAAATGGCGTGTCATGACGTCAGTACGAAGATTAAGAAGTGTTCAGTGCGTTTTATCACTGTGAATTATTTGTTTGTACAGTACGCCTGGGACAATTCAGAACTCCCTGTGGTTTGCTAAATTAAATGGTGTAAATGGCCCGGGAAGCATAAAGAAAAGAGCACGTCTGAGAGTCGCGATCAGCCCCGGGGGGATGCTTGTAATGAGCTTTCCGCGGTATCTGGGAATTCAACCCAAAATGGCCCAGAGGCACCCAGGTTTTCGTATATTGCACAGCCTGTACACCAGACCTTTCGTCTAATACGAACTGTATGCATTTAGATATCATGATGTTTGCCAATATACGCTTAATCATTTTGATGTTTCATGGAGTGATCTAGTTGTTCCCTGGAGATTATGAAATCTGTTCAATTTTATTCATACTAAAACTATATTTTTATTGCATTAATAGAAGAAAGTTCATAAGCGAGACCTTTTAGATGTATTATGGCAGACGTAAATTCAAAATATCATATGTGGAATTAGACGCCAGTGCTTTGTAATCGCATCCCCCAAAATTTCTTGTGTTTTGCTGGACAAGCTACAGAAAAAAAATCTTATAGCGGTGTTATGATCTTTAGAGGAAAAATAACTGCACTTATTTTAAACGATAAGCAAAAGTAAACCTTTCCCCAAAGGCGTGTTTCATTCACCTATTAAAGTCAATAAAGTTTCATTTCAGCATTAAGACTACAGAACTAAATAAATAAACAATTACTGAACATTAGACCGTAAACTTTTACTTGTGCTCATTACCTTTATGCGCTTAACTTCAATTTTTCGAGCATAAAATTATGAACACACATACAATGACTCCTCAGGCACGTCCCACGAGAATACAGTTAGTTCACAGCTGATAATTTGAATATAATGCAATAACTCTATTCGTGAAATCTAAGTGATGGTTTAAGCGGACATTTTTGGTACGTTTGGATTTAGGTTCAGCATGCACACATACGTATAAGGTGGCTTTTTGTGTGTGATCCGGTAATCGTTCTGTATCAGAGCTGGGTCTCATTAAATGGCATTTATTTCTCATTTCTTTTAGGGCAGGCAGCACAAAATTGCTGGTTATCGTTGTTGCCTTGACAACATGCCAGACCATTTCATGCAATTTTCTTAAAAGGCTTTCGGCACACTACAAAGTTTAGTATGTCTTTAATAAACACAAAAATACTGCTTGTGATGCTGCTTCTGTTTACTTCATGACAGCACAACAAAGACGGAGCAAATGTGATTTCGTAGTATTAAAATAATTAATTTTCAGTGCAGCTCTGTTCATCCAAAGAGATAATTGACTGCAAATTCTGTGAAAAGAAATATTTATTATACATTTTTCAGTTTTATTGAATAGTATGAGGACGCGCTGGTATATTTCGGTGTTTTGTTGTAATCTAAACCTAATCATATTTTACAAAAAATGATCACGATCCTCAGTTGATTCCTGTAAAACAATGGTATGGTGCAGTAAAATGCTTATGCCCTGTACACAGGGAATTATCTGCTAGCTTGGCTAAAATGCAAGACAAGAAAAAAATAAATAAAATAAATATGCAGTTTTGCATCTTGGTGCTTAAGGTTCGAAACAATGGTCATATTAAATTTGAAATTCAAATTTCCTGTAATAATGTTTTTTTTTAAATACGAAAGATACAGAATTAAATAAAATGGGAACATGACTGCCAGAGAGAATCCCTACTCGCTCATTGCACATACTAATACCTCTCTAACAATGAAGCTAATTTTAAACCAGCATTTATCTAAGTGTAGTTCGTGATGTTCACTGCATCCAGTGCTTAGCTGACAACTCAGACTACACTGTAAGAGGAAACTTATTACCTGTGATTTCTCTAAAAGACATCAGTGAGCTGGATTCATGTGATGACGAAACGAATAATTCAACTCGATGAAATTACAGAACCTTTTGTTAAATTATTATTAAAAAATATTCTTGTTAATTCTGTGTTCTCGCACCCTGCGGTAAAGTAGCAGAAAGCCTGGTGAATTAACAGGGTGGCTAATCCAAAGATATAGATAAGATTTGTCATCCAAAATCTGAGCAAACCCTTATATATATATACATATATTCCCTGGTTGTTTTTGAAAGATAAGCTCTTTAAAGGATTGAACAATATACGGAATGTGTTTAGAATACAGTTTCGCCTGACATCATGGAAGGTTCACTCTGAGATCTAAAATGCGAGCCAGTTTGAGATGAATTAGATACTGCTGCTCCAGATTTAACTTCTCTGACTTCTCATCTTGTGTTGAATCACTCCCCTCCTCTCCATTTCCTCTGTAATCCCAGCTCTGCAATGGCGGCTCTGTCACAGACCTTGCGAAGGGCTTGCTGAAGAGGGGTGACAGAATGGACGAGGCTGTAATTGCCTACATCTTGCATGAAGCTCTCATGGTAAGGAGAACGGGGTTGGGGGTGGGGGGGTAAATTACGGAGCATGAAGAACACGAGGCATGAGTGCTGTCCACCTGGCAGCTGGCTCCTTAGTGCCCCCCCCCACCTCAATATACACATTCTACACATGATCTATACACTCACCTAAAGGATTATTAGGAACACCTGTTCAATTTCTCATTAATGCAATTATCAAATCAACCAATCACA
>JAODLC010000001.1:19242864-19260180 GCA_026781145.1 Hippopotamyrus pictus
AACATGGGTATAATGTCTTATGCCTTCTTATGAATAGTTATAGCCATGTTTATAATACTTTATGAATGCATTATAATATATAATATTACGAATTTCTATAATGCGTTACGCATACAGACTTTAAGTAAAGTGTTACCGAAAATTCAATCGATAACCGATATACTTTTGTCTGATATTGTTGGTACCAGCAGTGAAACTTGTCAGGACTTATTAGCGGGATAATGTTACATCATTTTTTATTCTGTGATAAATGAAAGATTGATCTGCTGGTCAGATTTAATAAGAATAATGAACATGTATAAGTAAAATAAAATAAAAGGCTGTGTCCCATTTTGATCATGATCAATCCCTCCATTAATAACAAAACAACCTATTTATCCTTCATTGTTTTCGTGTGGTGGTGTAGTTTTGCATGAAATTATGTGTGAAGTTTAACTTTTTGAGTCTTCCATACTTACTAAGTTCCTGTTGTGTGTGTGGTGTGAAAATGACGCACGAAAGGGGCCAAGAACTACAAAGGTCCCCGGTAAACCGGGACCAGGGACTTGTAAACCGGGACCAGGCTCCATAGCTTCGGTGTTAAAACGCTCATGGTTTAGAGGTCATAACCCCCCCACAGCATTCTTTGGTTTCACCCATCTATTAAATCCTGCAGGGACTTCAGCACCTGCATGTCAACAAGACAATCCATCGTGACGTGAAGGGGAACAACATCCTAGTGACGACTCAGGGGGGCATCAAGTTGGTGGACTTCGGTATGTGTCGGCTGCCGTCCGTCCCTGCCCCCGTCAGGAGGGTGGCAATGTACCATGCATCACCTCCACCGTTGGAGGCTAATGGCCGCTAAGAAGAATCCTGGGACCCTCACTGATGAAATGCGGCTGAGGGACGCGGTGCTTTGTGGTTCAGATCTGCTGGACATGCCTTGAAAGCTCAAACACTCTCTCCGGAGCTCTCTCTCTCTGGACCTGCTGCTGAAATCGGCTATCTAATAGGGAACGACAGCGATGAGTCACAGACATTCCTGCTGACACAAGTTCCTAATGCCTCTTTTCTTCCCAGCAGGAAGGCTGAACGTTCATGAAAACTCCACGAAGGGATTCAGGCTCTGTCAATCAGTAGTACCTATAAAAATAATCAGCACAGCGTCACATACAGCGTGCATATAGACGTTTTGATTGAAAGCAGCTAATTATTCTGTTTCCGAGGTCACAAATTTTTTGGTTTAGTGTAGCTGATATGAACTGTGCTTATTAGAGAGTTGATTAATATGATTCTGATGCACAGGATGGACAGTCTGATAAAATATCTAATTTGTGTAATCACAGGTAGCAGAGAGATGAAAGGAATTCTGAGGGTTGGTGTGTGGAGTCTCTGCCATGAGGATAGCGAGAGTGAGGAACATAGAAAGAGAGAGAATGAAAGAAGTGATGAGTCATAACATTTAAGCTTATCTGTAAGAGTCAGCTGAGTGATTGTCTCTGTCCGGGGTTCTTCATAATGGGCCGGACATTTTTTTTTCTTGGCGCTATTGCAGAAACATTGGACCGAGTTATCAGAGACCCAGCCAGAGGGGCTCCTCGTTGCCAGCGCGTGCGATTTGTGTGAAAGGGCTTTTGTGTTTGCAAGATCAGCTGCGGCCACGTGCCGCAATTTGGTTTGTGGGAAGCCCTCCCTTTGCTTCCTGCGATGAATATGCGCATCCACATTATGACACCGAAGTGTAACGTTTTCACGCGGTAATTTGATGTTAATTTTGGCAAAGTGCGTATTTCAACTCTGCCAGCTCTGGCACTTTTGTGCTGGACAATATTCGTCAGACACTTGAATTTTAGGATTACAGTATTAGTGTGCTGGGAGTGCTGTGTGGTTCTGTGGCTTACACTGCTGTGTCTATAATGGTCACCAGTTCTATTCTCTTGATTGGCAGAGTAATTTTACCATTAGGTTCTTGAGTAAGGCTCAAGGGACTGTCTGACCCTGCTTTCTCAATTGGATCTTGCTTTGGAAAAAAGCATCAGCTAATATGAATAAATGTACTTTCCTTTAATTTATCTGGAGAATCTGAACCTATTGTATTTTACCATACAATAAATAGAGCACCAAGACTTATGTATGTGTATCTGTTTTCAGATACAATGAAAATGAAAACAATTGAATTAATATTACTACAATTGAATGGTCATGCCATGATATCTTACACTGTCAGGGGCTGAATGAATGTTCATTTTGACTGAAATCACGAGTAAATACCTACATTTTGTTATGCATCATTTCTTACTGTTTTGGGAAACTATGGACCTCAAAACCTTATTAAAGCCAGTTAATTTTCTGAAAAGACAAATTCAGATTTACAGTTACTGCATTTGCTTTTGAATGTTTTTTTCTGCTAATTCCATTGATTGTGGGCATGGTATACTGTAATTAACTAAAGTTACAGTAATGGCCGCCAGCATCGTGCAGGCAGGTGGGGCAGACTCCACCTTGTGGGGTTTGTCTCCTCCGGCTGCCTCCATGCCGAGGGGGGGCCGGGCCTCCTTTCTGACACGTGGCCCCTTGATAATCTCAAGCGTGAAGCTGGGTGTCTTTTTTTTCATTGCGGAGGGAGTGTACGGATGGCTGCCCCGTGGAATTGATGAAGCCCCCGCAGTGACTCATCACAGGAGGAGAAAAAAGACATTATTTGGCGGGGGGGGGGAGAAGGAAATGGAAAGCTTTCCACTTGGCCCATGAATATTCTAATTGACAGTGTTATGTTGCTGATAATTGCTAGGCATTGTCCCAGGACCAGGCTAATTGCTAATGTGGTGCAAAGGCCTCAGTACATTGCTGGCAGATGGTATGTAATGCAGTACATTTATGTGAATATATCTCACATATACGTATTTGTATCTGCAAAATGCATGTTTTTGCCGGCGTTCTTTCACCGAGAAGAACCAACTTTTGTGAGAACCCCCTGATTCTCTATAAGCTTATTTTGCTATTGATGCCATGTTATTTTAGAGTCCTGACGAGTGGACTGTTTGTGATTTCTGATTGGTCCGTGTTTGTGTTTCCCATGGTCTTTTGATTGCAGTAACATTGTAGCCAGTCGACTCTCCATTTAGTTCCCGTATATGCTATCCTGTAGTTGCCATGGTAATTGAGAACTTTCGGCGATGTGAGCGATTTTACAGAAGAAACGCTAAAGGACCATCTTGGACAAAAACATTCCCTAATGAATCTTCACCTGTCTGATCACCTCGACATCTTGGCATATTTACAATTTAAAAAAAATCTTCTGTGCCGCATTAATTTGAATGACTTTGATTTGCGCCCTTTTTCAGTCATGTTTAAAGTAGTACAGAGGCCAAGCTTTGAAAAGCAAAGCACCTCCATCCTTTGCATGAAAAGCAGCTGCTGTGTGGTCAGTATCTGCCAGACTGCTCGATGATGTCATCTGTAATCTGTAATCGCCGGTTTAAAGGGCATGTGAATCCACAGTGGGCACATACCAGGTTAACGGCTTGGCCCAGCTACGTTTAGGCATTGATTCTGTGGATGTTGAGCAGGACCCCTTGAAATGCTGACTGTAGATATTGCACTACCTAGTCTTAGCTAATGTCACAGTAAGATTAATTTTTTATTGTGAATGCTTGTAATCCTGGATGTTAAAGAGATATGATTAATTTATATTAATTGATCAGCAAGCTTGAGGGCCACAGTAGCACAGCCACCTTGTGCAGGAGTGAGTATACAGGTCAGAAATTCTCAGAATCTCCCAGGTCTATTTCTGAATAAAATCCTTATATAATTTCCCCGGCACCCACACTCAGAATCGCTTTGGTCCCTCACACAGGCGTCTCTGCCCAGCTGACGAACACCCGCCTTCGCCGGAACACATCAGTGGGGACTCCCTTCTGGATGGCCCCGGAGGTAGGTCCTGTCTCCATTGGGGGCCACCTCCATTGTTATGGAGGCCACTCGCCCCCCCCCCCCCTTTTTGTGGGTATCTCATACATTAGGCCAGTGTTTCCCTCCCAGCTTCCAGCCACAGAACACCGAATACCTGGTACAGGTGCGTTGGGGGTTGGGAGGGAGCAAAAATGTGGGTCGTCTGGGGGTCTTCAAGGACTTGGTTGACAAATACTGCATTAGACCATAAATAAATACATATTACATGCGCATGGATTTGGGGCATTCAAGGATTCATCCAGACACTGTCTTAATGCGCTCATTTACATATTCATAATTTTTATTTTTTTACTCCATTTCTTATATATTTATATAAGTGCATTTGTCTGACCTTTGCATATTTAACATTTTTTATTTATCCTACCATTTAAAGTAATCATTTGATGTACATACAGTATTTTTTCCTTTTTGTGTTTCTTTTAAATATCTTTCCTCATTTTCCTCTGATTGAAGTTTTTCTTATATTTACATAATCTTTACATAGTGCTATAAAAGCTCAACAGACATTGCATAACCTATTTAAAACTGATTTGAAAGAAAAATTCTCGTCTTAAGGGCGTGCTGGCAGTGGGCAGCGTCTTCACACAGGCTGGCCATTTTACATATGCAGAGGAGCCTGGGAAATTTCCTTAGACATACAAACAATGATAGCTGCAGTAAGAGCCTGCTTTTCCTGGTCATTTTCTGGGAGAGGGAGCATTCGGATTTCATCCATCATGGAGGGCAGACAAGAGACCTGAAGGTCAATCATCTCAGGCTGTTTTTTTGCTTCAATCGCAGCTGCGTTGCTGCTTCTTCCAACCGTATCGATGGCTTTGACAGCAGCTGAGGTGTCAGGATGGAAAAGCAGTCAAGCGTTCGAAACAAGGAGGGACCCACAATGAAATCTTGAGTATTTCTGATTAGAGGAATCAGGTTTCTTGACTCTTAGGACCTTATTCTTTCCTACTGTTTTTATCAGCCATTTTTGGAATTCTTTGCTGGTGATTTTTTCTGTGTGAAAGGGGTCGGCCTCATTAATGCCCCCGTCGTTTTATACTTGAGCTTTTGCCCGCCCTGTGCACACTCGGCCTTGCACGGACCAGGGGTGCCTCAGGAGCCGTCCTCCTCTCCCTCGGCTGTGCTGCAGGTGATCGCATGCGAGCAGCAGCTGGACTCCACCTATGACTGCCGCTGTGACATCTGGTCGCTGGGAATCACCGCCATCGAGCTGGGAGATGGGGACCCTCCGCTGGCCGACCTCCACCCAATGAGAGCCCTCTTCAAAATCCCCAGGTAATGGCTCTCACCCCATCATCCACTCTGTGTTCATCCACAAGTGGTTGTAGGGGGCATGTGTGGTTCAGTGGATAGGCTGCTGTACTGGGTATCAGAAGTTTAGCGGTTCCATTCCCATGCTTCAGAGACAGGTCAACCCTGTTCTCATAGTTATGCATTGCTTTGGATAAATGCATCTAATAGACAAATGTAATGTAATGATAAACAATCCAGCCACCAGGCACCAGTATCACAAAGTCAGATTTCTCACTTATCTTGATAACTTTTTGGATTTAAGGTACGGCAGTTCAAATGGCTTTTATCTTCATTCACTTGCATTTAGCCCTGACTACCTTAAATCCGTCAAGTTATCCGACTAAACAATACAGGTCTCAGTACAACCTATAAAACAAACTGAAGACAATAGAACATGTGTCTGTACGTATTGTGTATTTCAGCCCTTTAAAATAACTGATACTAAAAGCTATTGTGGATGAGGAAATTAAGATGTTGGTCGTACCCTCCAACCTACACCAGATAGTCAGCTGGAAGCTGAATGGATGTTCTTGTAATAACTAAAAGTGAAGAGAATTTACATCATTTCAATTATGTTATGTACCTTTGGAGTCTCCCCTGTCAGTCCTATAGATATGAAAATGGTGGTAATAGCAGCAGTAGTACGAATAATAATAATAATAATAATAATAATAATAATAATAATAATAATAATAATAATAATAATAATAACAATAATAATTAATAATAATAATAATAATAATAATAATAATAATAATAATAATAATAATAATTAAAGTGAAAACAGTCATTAAGACTCTGAGAAAGCCAATCAAAATAATTGAGTGGGTAGATTCATCTATACTGTATATTTGCCCCATCCGCGGTTTCTCAGAATGAATCCGTAACAGACATACACGCACACCAGCCACAATAAAAGCAATTTTATTGAGTCTCATTCAGCCTGTTTGGCAGAAAACGCATCCAGCCCTAGGTATGGACCCCTCAACCATACCTACCCCCCCAATCTTATGGGCCTGAGATCTCTACCTGGATGTGCCCAGGGCATCTCTGTAGCGAGGAGGTGATTTTCCCCTTTGAAAACATGGTGACCAGTGACAAGGGGTCCAACTGGGTCCAACTGGGACCAACGTGAGGTTGACCCCCCCCCACCAACCTCTGGAGCAGCTGTGGAACCCAGATCCCACACAGTGGCTTACATGAGAATCCCCATAATGCTCCCTGCCAAGCACACACATATTCCAGGTTATTTTAGGTCTCTGCTTTTGCCTTCAGGGTGGGATCGTAAAGGCAGATAACTGGAAGATGTATGCCGCCCATTAGAGTAATTAATCGTTGTCGACAGCAACAAAGCAAAGGGTCCTCTTGGTCATTAGCATTCAGTTTCGACTCCAGCACTGAGGTAAAGCTTGAGTGTGTCTTTTAAAAAGCCATTTAAATGGGATGGCAAATTATATCAAATTAGCATAATTGTTCTCCAGTGTTACTACCTTGTTAGTCCCCCCCCCACCCCAGTTGTGCTCGTACTCCTTCGCTTAAGGAGACCGAGCGCTCCCTCGTGAAGACGGGCGGTGTGCATTCTGCTTTGAGACAGGCGTGATGCGTAGACAGCACATGGGTCACGGGACCGTGTGAGCCAGGGGGCGTGGCCTCGTCTCTCCTGAGCCTATAACCCAACACCGGGCATCTAAATCTACCTAATCTCTGCCATGCTCTCTGGAACATTCCCTCATAACTGTTCCTATACAGGCAGCCCCCCTCCCCCCGCTTCATCTGCCCGCTATTCCAACCAATGCCATCTTATTGCTTCCTCTCACTGGCCGTGTACAATGCCTGTGTTTTATCTCTGCCTCGCCAGGAATCCCCCGCCAACCCTCCGCCAGCCAGAGCTGTGGTCTGAAGATTTCAACGACTTCATCCGTGGGTACGTGGCTGCCCCCACCCCCCCCATACATGTGCAGGCCTCTGTGCCCATGCTTGCACAAGCATGTCACTCAGTACAGAAGATGGACTTATCTAAGGGCATCACCCAGGCTTCACCGCCTCTGTTTATATGCGAGCAAAAACATCTGCGTCCCATAACACTGGAAGTAAACATTGCAACACTTGTAATAAATTACAATTAGAAAATGAGTACTGCAAGAGTTGCGTTAGGGACCCAGAAGGCAGTGTAAGGAATACGCTTTTCTGACAATTATATATAAGGCACGTGACATCTGCATACATGATGTTTCACACGTTACTTCACGGCAATGCAGCAGGTACGGTGTATTTCTTGAAAATGGTTCTCAGAAAATTCCGACATATGTAGCCGTGGTAAAATTAAGAGACCACAGCACAATTTTTTTGTATCACTCATTTCTCAATTTGTGGGTATGTGTCTGTGAATAATATATTTTTTCTTTTGCAAACTGCAGCCTGGTTGTTCCCTGTTTCTCATTGATGAAGGGCTTCTTGCTCGCTTTATGGGACTTCAGTCCTGCTTCTAGGAGCCTGATATGAAGTATCCTAGCAGTGCACTTCACACCTGCACTCAGTGTTTCCCATTCCTTTTGAAGGTCACTTGATGTCATCCTCCGATTCATGAGAATCAGCATAAGTTGACAGTCGTCTCTGGCACCAGAAAGCTTCCCCCCTTTACCTGGCTGGTTTCTGGTCGTTCCCAGTATCTCCTGCTTCACCTTATTCTTGTTTACTGCTGTCTTAGAAATTTTGAACCTGGAAGCAACCTGCTGCTCAGCGTAGCAAAATTTTGTTGTACAGACTCTCCTCACTTAACAACCTACCTGTTTAATGATCGCAGAGACTTACGACCAGCTCTCTGACCAGTCGGTATCGTATGCTGGATGAGAACTTTGGTCATGGAAATTGCAGCATGACGTCTCAAAGTCAAGTATCTCATCTCACATCACCTTTTCTCAGTCTCAGTCTCGTTCCAGCAGTTGCTCAGCATTCACTACACTAGCGTTTGCAATCTCCAAGACTGCATGTTTTGTCTATAATTTTGTACTTAACTTGTGCACGTTACAGGTGACATTAAAACAATATTTAAAGATGGTTGACCAACTACCAGTACAGTATGCTTGGGTATATGCTTATCAACAAACTTGCTTAGCGACCTAGTCATAGGAACGGAACTCTGTCGTTAAGTTAGGAGTGTCTGTACTGGTGTGATCCACAAGTATAAGTTAATCCTTGACAGTTAATCCTTGTGTTAGACAGCCATGTTTGTTGACTTCACTGAAGGTTCAGTCATTTGAGCACTCCGTTTTGAAAAGGCCTTTGTGGCATCGGTCCTGCATTTTCTGACCTGCATCTGGGAGATGTTTTGATGTGTTTTTTTGTGTGTCCTGCCCCTCGCAGATGCCTGATAAAGGACTTTGAGTTGCGCCCACATGTCCTTGACCTCCTCCAGCATGTCTTCATCAAGCAGATCGACGGCAAGAAGAGGCTCCTCCAGACGCAGCTGATGGAGCTCATTGATCTCAACCAGCAGATGGGCGTGATCGAGAAGACCAGGTACCCCTCTCGTCGATTGCCGTCACGGCTGGCCGCCACCCGACGGATGGTGCTTAATTAATCCTTTGAAAATCCTCCCAAGCCATTTGGCTGTGGTCAGCTGACCTCAATGAAAGCAACATCATGAAATCCATCATCTTAGAGTTCCATGCATTTAATTTTTAATTACGTTTTTAAACACTTTTAAGGCTTCACCATAGTTCTGCTTTTAACCCTATATGTGCTGTTATACCAGTATAAGCATCATTAATCCAGATACCTTTGAAATGTCTCTGACATCCCTCACTGTCTTTAAAAGGGGCAGCTTCCTCATAATCACAACTATGAGGTCTGATCCTACACTCCATGTTTAATTAAACATGTGCGACACCACGGTGCGCTCTAAGTAATGTAACAAGCGGCAGAGCACAGCAGCGGAGGAAGGGTATCATGTTTTCCCTGCCGTTCTGGGAGTTTTTTGGCTTATTCACCAAGATCCCAACACTTTCCGTGTTAGACAGCTGCCCTCATTAAGCAAAACACAAAAAACGGGCACGACCAGAAAGCCACTTTCTCCCAACCGATGACAGCAATCCAGATTAAACGGAGGCCGTCCGAGGCATCCCAGGAAGATGCCGTGATCCGAGGCATTTGTGGCCGTCATCCAGGGCTCAGCATGGGTCAGTCAGCTCTGTGAGTCTCGGTGAAAGCTTATTGCGCAGGGTGGAGGAGGAGGGGGCAGGCCAAAAAGATGTCACGTTATGTCGATGTCCTTTCTGTTATTCAAGCCGAAGCGAGACAACCGAGAGAAGCAGTAGCACCCATGACAGGTACAACGATGCCAGCTGATGTCACCCTTCACCGGGAACTTGAAGGTGTTTGAGCTCATTGATTGGGTCGTCTTTCCGTACTGTAATTTAATCTAGATCTAGTGAATAGAACCCACCAGAAGAACCCCCCCATCTCTCCCCGTACTGACTGGTCAATTTACACCCCAGAAACCGGTCCTATCTTTGCATTTAGCACCTGTTCTCGCACTAACCCTAAGACTACTAAGAAATGAACTGAAAATGTCCATCGATCCACTCAAATCGAATGAACTCCTGCAAATAGATCATCGGCACTGTTTTTTACTTTTTTTTTTTTTTTTTTAAATGGCTATGAAGGTAGAATCAAAGCAGTTTTATTTAAGTTCAATTCCTGGAGAAGATGGAATTACAGTTCAGCAATGGTATTAAGGGCAAGGCTGCTACTGGTGTTTATCCTATAGGTACAGAAGAGCAAGAACCCTGACCGAACATAATGCAGGTTTTAGAAAGGGTCCTTCATCTCGAGGCTGTTTGAGGGGATTAGACCCTACACCCATCACATGCAATGTGGGTGCTGTGGCTTGGAGTTCTTGGAGTAACATTCGAGGGGCATTAAGAGGCAGGAATCAAAGGGTTTTTACTTGTGACTCTATTGGATTTGCAGGACGGGGACAGAGATGGGGGGTCGAGACCAGACCAAGGTTTCTCCTTCTGTTAATTGAGGCCAGATCTCTATCATGCTGAGGTCACAACCTGAATGACAGATTATTCTAACAGCAATTCAGGGTGTTGGTCAGAAATTCTGTCCAGCCTGTGCCTTCCTGCTCGCTTGTGTCTACTTCAGATTGTCTTAATAAATTAAAAAATTAAATAAATTTTTTAACAATTTAAAGTTTTGTAAAATTGATCGATAAGGCTTTGCTTGTCGGCAGTCTTTAATCTTCACTTTATTGGTCAGCTGTGGTACTAATTTGGGTCATGTCTAGTTTTTGTGTTTGCAAGGGTCTATCTCGGCATCCAATAGAAAGGCTGACCCTTTGTTTGGGTGTTCCAGGCATGAGCGAATCCACACGAAGAAAGGGAGCCACATGAAGTCCTTAAGCCCCACCCCCGACGACGTCGATGACCTGGCTGTCCTGGAAGTGCTAGATGAAGTAAGGAATTCACAACAAGCTTCTGGCATTTCATGCTCTGAAAACAGTGTGCTAACAGGGTGTCATCAAAGGGAAACCTGAAATAGAAATACAAGGATATTAATTACTTTTTTTCTGGTGTAGTGCATTCAAACTTTTTTTGACAGGGCCCCCCTAGGCTGATGGTCCCGCCCCCCCAAAATACACACAAGATGGTATTCTGGATATGTTTCATCATATATTCTGTTTCTGTTCGTTTTAGGTGTTGCTTTGACGTCACAAGTTCTTTTAACACTATGAGAACGGGATGATATTTCTCCATGATTCCTATTAAAGCAGTAACTGAGCAACTTTCCCACATAAACTTTCGTTATGTTGCTTGTTATAACAGTTTGATGTATTTATTAAGTGGTGCCTGTCTACTTTGCACATTTTTATTATTTTGTTAGTTATCATAGAATGTGTACAGATGTATAATATGTTCACATTATGTTTAACATTTCTGAAGGCTGCAATTTTGAAGTAGATCTGCCCCAAGATGAACACCCCCACCCAGTATTTTTCCCCTCACCGGTGTCTTCCTGGGCCATGCCCCAGCATTTAAATACCTCTGGTATGGTATGGTGGCTAAATTCTCCTACTTCAATGTGTGGTTAAGTTATCCAAGCACATTAAATCCATGAGTCATGTTCATGCAGGAATTTCTTGAGGTTTTGAAAGACAAACCAAGTACATAGGCATGCATTAAATTTTTTTGTCTTTTAAAACAAGTAATAGCAAGTAGTGTTGATTTAATTTTCACCTAATCAATAATTACTAAATCATTAAACAATTAAACTGCGCTGCTGGTGTTTTTGTGCTTTGAATTTGTTCCCTTGATTATGACAACAAAACATTAAACTGTTATCGAACAAAACTTAGGTAGATCGAACCCTGACAGGATTGCTGTCGGGCTAAAGATACTTTAAATGCCTCGGAGTAAAAAATACAACAATAGTTATCAACAACTATACCTTTTTTTAACATCGTTTTGAATCATACCATTCATCCTGTCTGTGACTGAGTGAAGATTAATCCGGATGGAACAATGAGCACAGCAGACCCAATTCAGCACTGTTTGGAGCATCTGAACTTCCTCCCGGAACAAAACAGGATTCTGCACATAAACACAGACCATTATTATGAGGAATCAAAGCAGCATGGCTGCTGAATCCATAATGTTTTTATGTTTCTTATTGGTTTGTTGAAGCAGAAGTAATCAGAAGGCCATTGTCAGTATTAAATATATTTAAAATGGAAAACATTGCTCTTTAAACCTTTATTAATACAAAACTTTATGAGTGCAATGCATTTCCTACTTGCAGTAATGTCATGTCATGTTTTGTTTTATTTCCACTACTTCATCACAAGTGTTTCACTCACCTGCCCTTACACAGTGTCAAGAGATGTGGCAAAGTGATTTGATTTAATTTGAAAGCTATGGGAGAGGCGAGGCCCTGCTAGAGCAGGAGCTGTGTATTGAAATGATAAAAACGTGACTGCAAAGCCAGGTCTTCAGCGCTGCTCTCAGGTGTGCATGTAGCTCGGGACGCTGACGCTCTTCATCCCACCTCATCCTCAGAACACAGTGACGGATCAGCTGCAGAAACGCTACGCCAAAGGCCAGATCTACACCTACGTGGGCGACATCCTTATCGCCGTTAACCCTTTCCGCGAGATGGACCTGTACTCCGGCGAGGTGCGCCCGCTCACCCGTTCCCTCGTCTTTGAGGGCTCGGCGGGACTCGTTAACCCCTGTGCCCCTTTGCTTGTTTCCCAGAATGCTCTGCTCAACTTCAGCCTGTACATCTAAAACTGCTGTACTTGCGTTATTTGTGCTTGGTACTGAGAGTGTAATGCACTGCACACAGCATAACCACAGTCTTTGAACAACTGCTTGTAATAGGAGCGTGTAAGGTCAGTTGACTTTAATACAGTCCCTTGTCAAAGATCATGTGTACCCTAGGTGAGCTCCTCTTTGCCGCCTATGTCACCTAATGGGTTTACCAGTACTGCTTTAATATAAGTTTCTTCATAACTCAGATTTTCTTGTTTGTTTTTTTTTTTTTTCAAGCAATCTGATTGATTGATATCCTGCCAGTGTGGTAGTGCTATTTAAAATGTCCTGAGTTGACACGTTCCCCGGAGCTATCCTCTCTCTCCTCTAGTTCCAGAAGAATTACATCGGGGCAAAGCGAACGGCGAACCCTCCCCACATCTTCGCTGCTGCCGACATCGCCTACCAGTCCATGGTGTCCTACAACGCCGACCAGGTCAATGTGGATCTTTGTGGATGCATCTCTGGCGGGAGAGCTGTGCTTAAATCCTGCTTACCTGCCCTTTGACCCCACAGTGCATTGTCATAAGCGGAGAGAGTGGGGCTGGCAAGACGGAGAGCGCCCACCTGCTGGTCCAGCAGCTCACAGTGCTGGGAAAGGTGCGTCATTTCCCAGAATCCACCTTCATCTGACAGGAAATGTACCCAATTCATCTGACCATAACATTGCATAGACTAGGAGTTGTTTTCCTGTTTACTACTTGCTACTGTTATTGTTCTCAATGAGAAGGTTCAAAAAGGGTATAGGAATTTATGAGGTCTATGAAGGATAATAAAGGCTATAGGAATATTTATAACTGGTGTATGGAGGTTCATAGGTGGGTATTCCAAGCAAAGAGGCAAATCCCATCCAGGACACGTAAACTGTGCTTAAGATCTGCAGTCTGCAGATGTTAGATGACTAAGGCCTGCATACCTTGATAAGACTGTCTGCCCCAGTAACAGCCACACTTGACCCCAATCAGAGGACCCCATAGTGGATGGTGAGAGTGACAGCACTGACTGAGCATGACGATGTGAAATTAGCATTTCGACTAGCCGAAGTTCATCAAATGTGATTTAATATGGACTGGATGAGAGTGCATGTGCACTGACGGGGGGGGGGGGGGGTGTCTTTTGGGATAAATTGATAAAAGGCTGAATAATTAGGCTGTATGAGATGTGAATGTAAATCATATTCTCTCTGCATATAATAGAGGGCTGACTGTAGCTTCATATTACCTGCATATTGTTTGCCAATAGTATAAATATTTTCACGCTTCATTTGATTTATTTTAAATCATATGACTGGACGCTTAAATGTCAGATAAATGTAATTTTTATATGTTTTTATTACATTTCACTGGGGTGTTTTTCCATTTCGTCTTTCGTCTTTCCAGGCGAACAACCGGACTCTTCAGGAAAAAATCTTGCTGGTGAATAACTTGGTGGAAGCTTTCGGGAACGCCCGCACAGTCATCAACGACAACTCCAGCAGGTTTGGGAAGTACCTGGAGATGAGGTTCACCAACGGTGGCACCGTAGTCGGCGCCCAGATCTCCGAGTACCTCCTGGAGAAGTCCAGGGTCATCCACCAGGCCGTGTAAGTTGGGGAGACCCTCTGCCCCCAGAGTTTTGTTCTCAAAAGTAAGCAGCAAAAACCTGTGGTATTTGCTCACCCTGTTTCATAATAGCTCAGAATAAATGAGAAGGTATTTTTATATTTGTCATTTTATATAACATTGGGGTTTCTGGAGTCTAGCTGGGCTGTTTTTATAATATTAAACAGATAAGGGACCATTTAGCCATTTTGGCGACTTTTCAAAATATCTCTAAAACGGTGAGATATTGGATTGAAATAGAAAGGCAGTTGACGTGGAAAATGAAGCTTGTAAGCATATTAAGCCAAACAAGATCATGCTTACATATAAATGAAAGCCGGGACTGTCAATTAAAGATTTCTGTTTCGTGTTGAATCACGCCGCTAATGAGTAATCAGCAGCTTGGAGGAGTCTGCTTTCAAATTCAGATTTAACCCACTCTGCACCTGAAATAAATCGCTCCAATCCAAACTGGCCTGCTTGATGTTCTTTCAGTTATAATGGGAAAACTCTTATTTGGTGGGAAAAGCTAGCAGAGTAAATCTCTACATCTGAACTTAAAAATCCTTTAAAAAATAAAAACAATTCTAGCATAGAAACCATAGAAACCACGGCCAGTTTATGGAAATGGTACACATAAAATATAATCATGGAGTGTGACTGTGATTCCTAAGCAGCCATCCCCAGCCCACCTTCAAATACCTTCTTGTTTTCACAGAGGTGAAAAGAACTTCCATATCTTCTACTACGTCTATGCCGGTTTGGCTGAGAGGAGGAAACTGGGCCACTACAAGCTGTCGGACAGCAAGACGCCAAAGTCAGCGTGCCCTTCCTGCCATCACGATTCGCATGCACTGCTTGTGCTCCTTGCTCCTTGCTCCTCGCCGTTCTTTCCTTATGCCCGCACCGTTCCTTCTTGTTTGAAGGTACCTGCAGAATGAGCAGATCAAGGTGGTACCTGACATCGTCAGCAGCACGTACTACGGCGAGCAGTTTGAGGCGGTGGAGCAGTGCTTTAAAGTGATTGGCTTTTCCCTTGAGGTAGGTAGGGGTCGGGGGGGGGGCATGCTCAGATATAAATGGGGTTCTCCACCACAGTTGAAAGAGGTAGTCCTTTTCCCATTTCCTGTGTGATTAACCTGTCTCCACCTTCACTTTCACTTGCCATTACTGCATTTCAGTTACTGGGCAGCCCTGAAATCACGGGTGTATAGAGGGGCGGGGCCAGAAGGGCACTGACTCCGGCTGGAAGCTGATTGGCCCCTGGAGTGATCCTCCCCTGTCACTCATCCAATCCAAAGCAAATCATTTGCTAATTATAGAGTTGGCCCCTCTGTATGAATTATGCCCCCTCTTATGCCCCTCCATCTTAAAATCATAGAATTATCCCTGCGTGAAATTTAGGAATACTGGAGTTGTGCGACTTTAGGAAATATACGTGCAAACAAGTCTGCTTTTAGAGCTGTGGCAGTCATCAGGGGTGTTTCTGAAGAATGAGGAATACTCCTCCATTTGGGTGGGCGGGAGACCTGGGGCTGCCTGAATTGTTGGGAGCAATGGAGCATCTTAGCGAACTATACGTAGTACATTGCCAGTGGGACCCACACGTCAACACTGCTTATCTGCATGATCCGACGTCCCATCCAGAGGAGGCAGGACGCAGAGCCTGCAAATCGAATCCCCCATGCAGCTCTCCTGTCTGAGTATTTCTGGGTTTGGTGATTGGTTAAGCTGTTTATATAATCTGCTGAGTAACATACAGATTTGGGTCAGAACCAGATATTAAGAGGAGAGACTCTATTAACATTTGTGATAAACCAACTTTACAACTTTGCGCAGCTTTGAGCGGTGAACATAGTAAGTATTTGCGTTGCGATTTTGTCACGGCAACTAAATATGAATCTGCATTGGGTGTGAGCTTCTGTCTTTCCATGACCCTTTAGGAGCTGGGGAGCGTTTACAGCATCCTGGCTGCCATCCTCAACGCCGGCGACATCGAGTTCACGTCAGTCGCCACGGAGCACCAGACGGACAAGAGCAACATCGCGAACATGGGCGTGCTTGAGAGTGGTGAGTGATGGTGACTTTGCCTACTCACCATTCTCCGCCCAGGTGTTCCTGCAAAAACAGGGTCAACCTGCCTACTGCAATAATGAAAAATTCACATCAACCTTTCACCCGGCGGTGGGTGTGATTACCCATGCTGTGTGTTTGTGAACATAATCGTAATATGTGATTTTAACCAATAATTGTAAAATGTTGCAAGACTTGCTCCAACCAGGATGGAAAATAGTTACATGTGTCCTGCCCCGATTATGTGCTCCTTCCATGTGCCACGCCCCCCTCGTTAACCTCGTGTGAAATCCCCGTGTGATCAGCTGTTTCTGGTTGTTGTCATTAGTACTCTGTATTTAGTCCGCGTTTCAGTTGGTTTCCCCAGTCCGGTCATTGTAATGTCACTTCAAGTTTTCTTGCCTGCCCTTTTTATTAAACCCAGTGTTCTCCGATTTCCTGACTGCCATTCCTCTGTCTCTGCTCCGCATCCCGCGTACGGCACGACACATGGTGCCCACATTGGTGTGTGAGATGGTGGCATCATCTGGGAGAAGGGGGCAGGGATGGGTTCATTAAACTAGAGAGGAGGAACGAAAACATAGACAAATGTTTTGGCACACAGGAGAGCAAGACGGGCATTAACTAGGATCAGACAATAAGATCTGACTCTACTTTGGGGCAAGGAAACTAAACAGAAGTCATTTTATATTATATTTATATGGCAGAGAGGACTGAATGGTTTGGCCCGCCCCTTTGTTCTGGATTGTACCATTCCTGTTTCATAATGGGGGGACACATGGCTGCCCGCTGGCTGCCGTTTGCGATTGGACGGTGATGTGGCTGTTGACGTTTGCCCCACACCCTGCAGTGGCTTCCCTGCTGTTCATCCGGCCAGACGAACTGCAGGAGGCGCTGACGTCCTACTGCGTGGTGACACGCGGCGAGACCATTGTGCGCCCCAACACAGCGGAGAAGGCAGGCGAGGTGCGGGACGCCATGGGCAAGGCACTCTACGGCCGCCTCTTCAGCTGGATCGTGAACCGCATCAACTCCTTGCTGAAACCCGATGGCCAGCTCAGGTGGGGTGGGGGTGGGGCGTGCTAGGGGGGGCTCGAACA
>JAODLC010000001.1:19264108-19278134 GCA_026781145.1 Hippopotamyrus pictus
CTTTGGGTAAAAGCGTCCCCCCCACTTTGGGTAAAATACTGTCCCCCCCACTTTTAAATTGGCTGCTACGCCCCTGGGGCATACCACCATGCAGTCTTTTTTTATTAGCCAGATAACTTAAGCCAAATATAAGTTATCCAGCTAACTGGGAAATTTCACGTTGTGGAACCCCCCCCCCCCCTCCAAATCACCTTGATTGGACCCATTCGGAAAAGTTTTCTCGTTGTATGTTGTAAATCGCATTTTCTTTGATGCCGATGGCTCGTCTGTCACTCCCCCCATTTCACAAAACTGACAAGATAAGTTTTTTTTTTTTTTTTTTTTTTTTTTTTAATTAATGTTACATCTAGCTAACAATTTAAGTCACGATGAGGTCATGGATGTGAATGCACACGGCAGACTGACAGCCCACACAGTTGCTAGATAATTTTATAAACTTTATATTTCTGTTACCAGTCGAAGTATAGACTTGGCCACTGGCTGCTGTGTTTTTCCTGTTTTTAACCATTTACGGACATAAGATTGGATATATAAATATAATCTGGAAGAAAAAAAGAATAGCGGTAAAAGGAAACCAATTACGTGAGGTCTTATTTGAAAGTAGAAAATTCTAAATTAGATGTACATTTTCACAAAAACGGGGACAAGTCATGTGCTGGGAAAGAAAATTAATTTTGCTCAAAAAAGTGGGCAATCCTGGGTAAACCTGGACAGTTGGCAACCCTACAGGCCTTTTGTTCCGACTTTGTGAAGCTTGCTGTCCTTTCACATGCACAAGGGTCCTTTTCAGCACCAAGCATTCGGACTCAAGTGTCACATTACAGGCACCCAAACTGAAAATATCTAAATGGTCATCAAATATTTACTACCAAGCTAAATTTACACCCGATTCCCACTTATCAAAGTGTCACATAAATATTCTACAGGCTAAAGTGAGACACCATGAATTTATTTAATCCAGAATTATCATTATCTTTTTATCCCTGTAACATAACAGAATAACTCCAAGCAGATTATGTTTTTTTGAAATACCTTCAGGCAGAATTTGATTTATTTCAAACCCGTAGTACGAAGCCCCACGTCTTCTCATGAAAGTATAACACTATGCATGCGTGTGATATCTTCTATTTTTCACTTCCTTAGAGAAGTTTGAAGACAACTTGAAGTCTAAAAATTTTTGGAGGCCAAAAAGAGTAGACTTGGCTTTTGGCATCCATCATTATGCAGGAAAGGTAACTACGATCACAGGCATCGCAATAACAACTGCGGAAACATCGCTGCTTATTGCAGTCAAAGATTGATGGCTTATATATGTGTATTTTACTGACGCTCTGTTGTCCACAGGTCATTTATAATGCAGATGGATTTCTGGCGAAGAACAGAGATGCGCTTCCGGCCGACATCGTTCTTCTGCTCCGTTCCTCTGAAAACGAACTGATCCGCAAGCTGGTCACACACCCGCTCACCAGAATAGGTAACCCAAACTGCCAAAGTAGACCACATCCATTATGTTCACAGACGTTCACAACACAGAGATCTTATATTCACATCCCCAGCATGAACCACGCATCCTGTGCTCCAGAATGCACCTCACTGTTCTGGATAATGTCATCAAATAAAGGATGACGTTATCAATTCAGCGTCAAATTAGGAAGCAACACCACATGACTGTGAGATTCTGTTCTTCAAGTTTTGTCATCACGTGTTTCAAGGAACGCAGTGAGATTCTTATGCTACAGTTGCAGGAGAGCAAACAGGTACTCGGGGGAATAACAGGACAAATAGTGAAATAAGAAACAAACCAGTGCAAGACTAAAGGCATTATTAGAAATGACAATTAATATGCAATGAATAGGTGGTACATTGGAAAAGGAAAATTAGGAGGAAGCAGATCATTTTTTGTTTTGTTTTTCATGCTGCGGTGAGTTGTGATATTATTAATATTACTGCATTGTTTACTCAGATTTTGAGAGCAGAACCTCTGGGGGGGTATTGCGAAATGCTCTTGATTTTTTTCAGCGTGCCCGCCTTTGTCAGGAGGCCATCTTTTTTTTGTGAGTGAGTACCCTTTGTGGGGGTAGGGGGACTGCAAATGTGCAACCAATCAAGTAGAGAGTGATCCCCCTTTCAAAAGCAAATCAGACTGCAGATTTCTCCCCCCCCCTCTAAGGAAGTCACCCCATGTGACCCTGTGAAAGGAAAACAATCAAAGAAATTAATTGGAACAAGGAATAAAATAAAAACTGTTATGATACACTCTGCTCTGTTACCCTTCACTGGAAGAATCAGCTGTGCATGGGGGCATTAATCACCCTGAGGCAGCTCCCCGCTCCCCCAACCCCCATCCATCCCAGGCCAAGCTTGTCTCTGGATACGGGGGGCTGGTACCAAGCTATCACTTTAAGCAAAATTTAAGCAAATGCTCATGTAAGGTAAATTTGTCAATGATCTGTCTGCAATTTGTATGTTGCCTCTTTAAATAGACTAGAGCACTAGTTACAGATGATAGCTATAGGTTACTTACATTGGTATGTTTTTCTCATCTTACACTTGGTGCATTATTTTATTTATTTTTTAGCCTCTTTTTTGTCTATTTATTTATTCTTCATCTGTTTGCATATTTGTTTATTTGGGTGTCCCACGAGCTCCGCCCATCCAGTCCGACCCCCACTTCCTCATTCCTAATTAATTAATTCCACATCGGCCGGCAGTCACCAGATATCCCCCCAAACTCTTATCTTGCGGACTTATCATCCCTGCTCCCGGTACACTCAGCCACCTCTGCTGTCACGCCGTGTGGGGTTCGAACACGGTCCTGCCGAGTCAAACACACTGAGAATACTGGGACAATAACATCCATCCATCCATTTTCCAAGCCGCTTATCCTACTGGGACGCGGGGGGTCTGGAGCCTATGGGACAATAACAATGACAGTTAAAATTCTTTTGGAGTGAAAGTCTTGGTTAAACATGGGAAAGAAGCTGTTATTTTTGTTTTACAGTGGGTTTGTCACACAAAACGGCATGACTTTCAGTGACTTCATTTTACCAACATAATACCTCACACTCTAATGCTAGTGGCTTTACTCCATTTAACAGAGGGTGATTTCCATAGATCCATTTTGGAAAGTAGGAATTCTTCAGTCTGTACCATTGTATTTTTTTGTTGAGCAGATCCAGAGGCATCCACACAAATCACATATTTGGAAAATTTATTCTGATTCTGAAATTCATACTAACTAAATAAAATTTGGAAACATACTAACATATTTGTTTTTACATTATACTAGGTAGGTATTGTGGTAGTTGTGGTTATTTTCTGGTATACCGATAGCATTGAAAACCTCCTGGGATGACCCCCCCCCCCCTTCTCTCTTAACATGGAAGTTTCCTGCTTTCTTTCAGGCAACCTGGCTCACACCAAGGGCAAAACGACAGGGGCCAGTCACACCCACCCCTCCCAGCGCACCTTCAACTTCTCCAAGGTACCATCTCCCGTGCTGCTATCGGAAAAACCACTGTCTCTCACTGAGACAGATTAACTCTGTGTCCCCGCATCTATCCCTCTCTTGGTGTCCCCTCGTCATGACACAAATGCTAATGTAATTTGGCTCATTATCTCCCATTGTATAGCGTTTAACAATCCGGGTGCATTCGCCTCTCTTGCATTTGCATATGTATGGAGCGTGTGATTAATGAACAGAGTCCATCTGTGTTAACAGTGCAACCTGGTAATTCTTTATTTACGTTGAGGCGGACACAGGTGAAACTTCGCGTCATCCCAGAGAGACGACCAACATGAGAACGCAGACAGTAGCATCTTATTTCAGAGTAAGACACAAGTTTACTGCATTTTTTTGTAAAGGGACATACATTTTTTTGAGAAAGGGATCAGAGTCAGATAGTACCTAGAGCATCTGGGGGTGATGGGTCCAGCTCAGGGGCCCAATGGTGAAATTTCCAACCTTGGGATTTGAACTGGGGACCTTCTGATCGCAGGCACAGCAGCCTAACCCAGTGAGTCTCACACTGCCTCCCACCATACTGTGCAACACTACAGTAGAAGCTAGAAGCCCTAAAAGCACCACCTGATTGAATCGTTGCATCTTTCCTTTGCTGAGACTCTTTTGTTCCCACCCTTCCTGCCATGTTCCCATCCCCCAGTACTCTCTCATGGACCTGCTTTCCAAAATGGTAGCTGGGCAGCCCCATTTTGTCCGCTGTATCAAACCGAACAACGATCGTCACGCCAACAAGTTCGACCGGGAGAAGGTCCTGGTCCAGCTTCGCTACACGGGCGTCCTGGAGACAGCAAAAATCCGCAGACAGGGCTACTCCCATCGCATTCTGTTTGCCAACTTCATCAAAAGGTGAGGAGGCCAAAGACACTTCTCCAAAGCCAAGCGGTCAGTGGGTCTTCAGAGGTTTGTTTTATGAGTCGAATGGTTCTGCTTAGACTATTCTTGCTACAGGTACTCATTGCTGGCCTTCAAAGCAAATGAAGAGCCCACCTTGACCCCAGAAACGTGTGCAGCCATTCTGGAGAAAATGAAACTGGAGAATTGGGTCCTGGGGAAAACAAAAGTAATACCCAAACCATTAACAAAAATGAATTTACTATTGTACAAAGTCACTGGCTAGAGAACCTAAATCTGTGGTGTGTGTGGGTTTGTGTCTGTCTCCGTGGTGACCAGGTGTTCCTGAAGTACTACCATGTGGAGCAGCTGAACCTGGCCGTGCGGGTGGTGACGGACCGGGTGGTCCTCCTGCAGGCGTGCGTGAAGGGCTGGCTGGGAGCCCGGAGGTACCGGAAGATTCTAGAGAAGAGGGAACAGAGCGCTGTGGTCCTACAGTCTGGTGAGCTCACTATCCGCTGATGGGATCTGTGATACCCCCAGGCCTGCTCATTGCTGTGACCTGAAAATGATTATACTTTGTTGTTCCCTGTAGGGAAAGTCTCTTTTTGCCTACCCCATCTTGTACTCCATAGGTGAGAGCAAGTTTAGCAGCTAAGGGGAGCCACCTGTAGTGGCACCCAGCAAACGGGGGTTAAGGGCCTTGCTCAAGAGCCCACGGATCTGCTGAGCATGGCCTTGACCTAGTCACCTTACGATCACAGGCACAGAGGCTTAGCTCTGCCCCCAACTCATGCTGTAGATATTAAAATACTCTAAACAATACTTGACTCAATACTCTACTCGATACTCAATACTGCTTGTCACCCTGAAATCCGCAGAAAATATTAACACTAATTAGGTAATGACATCAACATTAATTCCTGCCTTGCTATTGTTTCCACCCTAATAATAGTAATACCTTAATGCCCCCTGCCGCCTAAAGAATATCCCCTGACTTAGAGGGTCCTCAGTTACACTTTGATATTGCAAACTTATTATGGCTATTTGGCTATTCACTAACGTCTTGACTGTCGTTTTCATCATTAGCTTACAGGGGATACAAAGTCAGAAAGGAAGTCACCAGTGATAAGGATAAAGTGGAGGGTTTCATCATTAAGTTCCAGGCAGGTAAGATGTTCCACGATCTTTTTTGTTGTCAACAGAATCCATATATCTTTATGGTAGATGCTATGCGCGGGTCTTCCCATCCACTTTATACAGAGAGTTAAATTTATTACATTTCTGTGTCAGTTTGCAGAGGGTACCTTGCTAGATGCCTGTTCAAGGAGCTAATCGATGAGAAGAATAAAGCTGCAGCCAAGATTCAAGCCCATTACAGGGGCAACAAGGAGAGGAAAAGCTTTAAGAGGAAAAAGTACGTCATGCTATCAGAATGATTTGGACATTCTCTGATAACTGCTGCAAATTGGATGGTTTTGCCAAACGAGCCGGCCTTTTGTGATGACAGCCCTCCAGTAGCTTTCTCCTGTCATACCTAAAAAAGGCGTCATTTCCTTTGCAGGCTTTTTTTTTTTTGCAATAACTGCAGTTGTTGAGTTGGGGTAGAGTGAGGTAAAATGGAAATGAAGCCCTGAGGTGCTTCAGTAACCCAGCTATAAATGTCACCATACTGTTCTCCTTCTAGGGAGGCCACGCAGAAAGACAACCAAGCCAAGTCCGATACGGGGGAAGGTGCCCCATCGGAGACTGACATCTCAGAGGAGACCAGCCAACTAAACGGAAAAAACAAGAAAGAGGAAGCTGACCAGCAGGACTCACTAGGAGTGTCAGACAGCGAGCCCATGGATGGTGCTAAGGAACCCCCCCACAGTGGAAAGGGTACAGGGGAGGAAGTTGACCTTGAACAGGAGACCAAGGCTGCCACCGTCATCCAGAGCAACTTCCGAGGACACAAGGAGCGGAAGAAGCTCAAGGAGGAGGGGAAGATCCCTCAGAGGGGCAAAGGGGATATGACATCTCCGCAGGACAGGCCCCCTTCTCCAGGGCCAGCTGAGTCCCCAGCAGAGAAGGTCCCGGAAGATGATGACCAAGAAGAGGAGGCTAAAGCCGCCGTCGTCATCCAGAGCAACTTTCGCGGTCACAAGGAACGCAAGAGGCTGCAAGAGGAGGGGAAGATACCCAATAAGAAGGAGGAGGTCAAGCAGGAGCACCAAGCAAGGGATCAGGCCCTGGAACCAGAGCCGCAGCCAGACCCGGGACCAGAACCAGAGCCGGAACTGGAACCGGAAGAAGAGCTGGAACAAGAACAGGAACCAGAGCCAGAACCGAAACTGAAGCCAGGGTCACCCAGTGAGGACCCTGATATGGATGAGGAGAAAGCTGCTACAGTGCTTCAGAGCAACTTCAGGGGCCATAAGGAGAGGAAGAGGTTGAAAGAGGAGAAAGAAGTAAAAAAACAGCCTGAAAAAGCCGTGGAAGAGATACCCGAGGATACTGATGTTCCACTCGATAGTACAGAGCCACTTCAGGATGACTCAATGGACGAGGAGAAAGCTGCAGTGAAAATCCAGAGCAACTTCCGGGGCTATAAAGACCGGAAGAACTTAAAGATGACAGCAGAGAAAGAGGCAGAGGAGCTGGAGCATTTTTCTAAGCAAGTAAGTTGTTTTTCTGAATTGTGTCTGAGGATGATTTCAGAATAGGCGCGGTAATGCTTTTACTGCAAGATCTTCTTCTAGCATTGATGGCAGCATTGATTGGCTCCTTCTCTCCATCCTACCACAGGTAACTGAAGCATCTGAAGACTACATGGCTCTTCAGAGGAAACTGAATGAGATCATTCTGGCCCACCAGGTAAACCCAACTAGCAACGGTATGTTTATGAAAGGGAACCAGCTCAACCGTTATGCAACAAGTCAGCACCAAGCAGGTATGTAGCCCTGGTTGAAGGCCTGGTACTTTCCATTCCTCTGTCCTGACTGTTTCATATGCTGTCCATATCATGCACCAAATACTATGGCTGCCTCTGAGCACCAATACTACTGAGAGCTCTCCATTGATTGAAGGCTTTTCACCATTAGTATGTCAATTTGGTGACTTGATATGACCTACCTCAAGAGAGGGAGGTCTTTCTCAGTAGTTTTTGAATTTCCGAGCATTGAAAATAAATGTGAAATGCTTTCACTCAGACAGTACCTGTATCAGCCACTGTAATGAAGAATGTTTGTTGTTGTAGCTTCTTAATGTTTGTTTGGCACATATTCAGCGAGAAAGCTCTTTGACATTTATTGGAGCAAACGCTTATGATCATGCTCGCTGAAGTTTTCCTGCACACTCTTAAATGCATGTGGGATATAAACTAAAGTCAGGCGAGTACGTGGTCCCATTACGTGGCATTTGTATGTCTTATATTGAACATATAATGAATGAAAGAAACTGTTTGTCATGACAGATGCACTAACATTTTGTTCGGAATTTTTTTTTTCATTTGTTTCTGGGGAAATTGGAAACATTTCAGCAATCGGTTTACCATCCGAGCCCTTTTCTGATAATTTCTTAATTTAATCATGAGGTATTCGAGACTTCCGTTTTAATATTTAGTACCAGTCGCTGGGCATTGCTTCCCCTGGAGTTTGAATGTCAGTAACATTGTTATCTTTGCTGGAAGGTAATGAAATAATCATGTTTCATTTAAATGGTGACGATTATAATAACCAGTCCAAGTTTCCGAATGCCGTCCCCACGATTCGATATTTATGATGACCTTTTAAACGCCTCGTTTGATAAATTTGCCCACCTTTCCTGCGGCCAATTAGGTTTCATGGGCATTGACTGATGGTGTTTCATTATGGTGTAACGTCCACGTGAGAAGGGGATATCATACAGGGAAGGCTTCCACATGTGTCTGTACTCTCAAAAACAAATTCATATAACCACACATGACACAACCATTACGTCGGTCCATAAAGGTCACAGGATTTCATGAAACCCTTTTCAGGTGTATGCTTTGACTGACAGGAAGTTCCGGTTCCGTCACAGGACATAATGTGACCGGCCTGTGATTTCCTGTATGCTGAGCAATGTGTCGACTCCAAACCGTGTCCAGATTTTACTGCTTGTTTTAGAAAGCTTGCATTTCTCTTGGGGGTGACGTTTGTGCTCCCACAATGCCGATGGGCCCATGACACATCACCTGCACATTTGCAGCTGAGCAGAAGCAGACAAGGGCACCACGCAGGACGCAGCAACCAAAGACCCTAAACACGCCTGAGGACTCCACGTACTACAACCTCATCCACGTGAGTGGCTCCCTCATTCTATTGGCCGGTTACATCTCAGCTGGGCACGTGCTATGAACTCCATAAATTCCAGTTTTTAAAACACTGTCTGTCCTAGGCTAAAGAGGGAGAGTGAGAGAACGGGAACGAGAGAGAGAGAGAGAGAGAGTACTTTATTAATCCCTTAGAGGAAAATTTTCTTATTATAGCAGCAATATGTAACTTCATATAACACGCACCACATAACATACATCACAACAGACATGTTTATATAAAAAATTAATAATAAACAAGATTAAATAAATAACAAATTCAAAAATAATGTACAAAGAGTACCCTAATGATGTGCAAATAATAATGCCTATGGGCTCGGTTAAGATCAGGGCCCCACCTCACCTTGAGAAAAATGGAGTGATGACTTAAATGGTCAACCCCTGAGTATCCAAACTGATGTCAGCTTAGGCCTCCCTGATAGGTTAATCTACCCCTGCTTACGTTACATTAGCAAACAAGCGGGTACCCGGAAATATTCCCTATCTGACAACAGGCTTCCCTCACTGTGTTCTGTCTGTGTGCTTTCAGAGATCAGTCCAGGATGATAAACGGCGTCCAAGGAAGCAAAGGTACCGTACGTTTTTTACATATGTCATGGCACTTACAGTCCATTGGGAATGAAAGGGAATGTTATTTACATTCTTAAAGACGGTGAAGTCATGGCCCATAGTTTATTGGTTAATCTAAATTCTGGGCCATAATGTCACCTTGGGTACCTACGTAGGATAGATTCGGCCGTGCATGGGGCCCTGATAAAGTACTGGCTCTCTGAATCTGCCAGGGTTTCCATGCCCCTCCCACACCCCTGACTAAAGTCAACAGTGTCAAGAGCACAGGTTTATCTGCAGGGTTGCAGCGCTCCGTAACAGGTGAGGAAATCTCAGTCAAGAGAGCACGTATGACCAGACAAAGGCCCCCCAGGGGAGACTTGGGACACGCTGGAGCAATTATATCTCCTGGGCTGGTTTGGGAATCTCAGAGGACCCTATAGAATGATCTGAAATATGTGTAAAAGAGAAGGCTGAATGGATGGATAGATGATGGATGTAGCAAATGGCATGAAAAATTCAGAACAAATAGCTTATTATTAGTATATTTGTGTTTAGATCACACTATTGTGTAACTTACTTGTACCAATTGTGTAACTTGTACTAGTCACCTTCTCCGTTGATAAATAACATCAGTCCTGTTGTCTGATCCCTAAGTCATTATCAGTGATTGCTTTACATGCATGGCTTTATGCGACAGGGACAATTAAAGACAGTTACGAAGCTTTGCCATCCGTGTGATTCAGAAAATATAGGTGTATCCCCGCCCATAGACTATCGTGCTGAGGGGGGGGGGGGCAGTCGGGCTTTTAAATGGGGCCTAGAAGATTGACAGTTGGACCTGAAGGAGAAGGGCACAGACACTGAGAGCTTTATTGCAGCAGGATGAGAGGGCGACGTTTACATCAAGGGTGATCGTTTGTTACTAGATAAATAAAGGTGGTGATGGGAAGGAGGAAATAGTTTACATGCATCATTAAGAGGGTGAAGGTCAGTGAAGAAGTGGCGTCTGCAGCTGATGGTGACAGCATGGTTTGGATGAAATGTGTGATGTGTGGCGGGGGCGGGGGGTGTCTGAAATGTGTTACAGTGACAGCCCATCTGCCTCATAGGCAACGATGCAAAAAGTCACTCGGCTAAAGCCATAGGGGAGAGTGGGGTATTATGGGTAAGAAGTCTATACGCAAATGCACCGTGTGGGGGCCGTCAAGTCCAAGGCCCCATAGATAACAGCAAAATGGATGCTGACCAAAAAAGACTAAACCTCCTGCCCTCCCATAATAATAAATCTGTCTGGGCAGCTTAAGAGCACTCATATAGTCTGTTACCCTAAATATATGATGATACTGATAGGTAGGATACTGATGGATGTTCTGTGATTTATTTTCGGAAATCACAAAGCATCAGTGCTCTCATGGTCCTCCCTGAGTGTCCTGCATCCCGGGTTTGATGAGCTGTGAAGCTGTGATTGTTTGGTCAGGTCTGAGTGACGTAATTGTTTGTGCAGCCTAGGCGCTGCTGGGCAACACACATTGTACATAGACAATGGTCCAGCGATCTGAAGATGAGAGATAAATGAACATAGAAAGTAGAAACAAATAGCTCTGTTTGGTTCCATAAGCAGAAGATGACATCTGGTTATCCATCACCCAAAAAGCTGATAACGGCAACTTTCAGCTGAATGTTCTGACGCTGTTGATGTGCTGCCCGGGATACAGGCATTGCCAGCCGATCACCCTGGTGGCACACAACTCCAGCGCCATGGCTTCACACGCATGCCTTTGTAAGGTTGACATTCTTCTGCTTCTGTATGGCATCAGCAAAGGGAAGCTCCTGGACATGGATGATCCTTACTACCAGGAGCTGTCTACCAGCATGTCCTCCCCCTCCATCTCCAGCGAGAGGACGTCCACCGACGAGAAGGTCACCCCGAGGCCGGCTTCAGAGCCAGATGCACCCAAAGAGAAAAGGTGCGACGTGCTCATGGCTAGTGTAACAGTAGGTTATGTGTGAGTTGTCCGGTTAGCATGTAGTTACATATGGTGGGATACAAAGCACAGTGGTATAGATGAGCAGATATCAGATTTGAACCAGTTATCCTGAAATGGTCATGTAACAGTAGTCAGAACAGCTACTGATTAGGTTCTACGCCTTACTTTTATATGATGTGTTTGACAGTTTGATACTGGATATATAGGGGAATAAGGAAGTGGTCCCTCAGTCTGGGTTCTTCCCTCCTTCTCATTAATTTTTGGCCCTACTTTGCATTTTCTCCTCCTAATCTGTGCTGTTTATAGGCAATCCTTACCCAGAATGCCATCCACGGACAGCCAGGCTGATGACAACCCCTACGACTACAGGAAGCTCCTCAGGAAGACCTCTCAAAGACAAAGGCTCATAAAACAGCACTAGTGCTGTTCTAGGATCAGTGTCTGATGCTCTAGGTGGAGTTCATCCATCTGAAGTGTCTCATAAACACGTCCATGAGCTGTTTCAGCCTCGCGGGCTCTGTTGAGCACTTGATGTGAATCGGTAGTGGCTTCACTGACCTCGTTAGCATTGTCACCGGCCTTGTTAGCATTGGTGCCCAAGGCAGGTGCTGACATCGCGACACCAGGCCCCACCATTGGGAGGTCACACAGCTGTAGTCAACTCACTGCCTCCCGTCCAGGTCTGGAGCATGTTCACATGAGGGACATGACTAGATGTCCAGCTGAAGGTTCTTCGTTTGAAATCTTCTGAAGCTGCTACGATAAACACAGTGGGCGGGACTTTGTGAAGACTTAACTAGGAAAACTACTGGTTGAAAGTCTTTGAAGGCAGATATGTAAACCAGCTGGATCTAAAGATATTGAGTGTTGACCTTCCCAGTGCACCATGTAATCGCTTAAAATGATGACGTCATAAAGTCTGGCTGACTTTCTGCATGAGCCAAAGTAGGCAATCAGGACTAAACCTCATGAGATCACTTTACACAGGGATCAAAAGACCTGGACTGCAATCACTAATTAAACTTTGTAGAAATATGACACTTATGGCTGTTGTTGCCTGCTATAAAGTGATTGTTTTGTATTTTATTCTGGCATGCGTGTTACTTTTGTGATCATGCAGTATGTATACATATACTTTTTGCCATATGTAGGCCTGTTTTTGCTGTGTAATTGCATGTGCTGTTTCTTTATATCAGAAAGTTACAGTGGCAGAATATATGTTTACATCCCAATTAGTAAGTAATATTTTATGACATAAAGAGGCAACAGAAGAAGCAGAAAATACATTTTTGTGAGTGTACGTCACAGAGTTAAACTAACAGCTGGGTTGTTGAGAACGCATTGTCCTGCATTGGATGTATATAAATGCTGAAACGTGTGTATGTATATATATATATATATATATATATATATATATATATATATAGTTTCTATATGTGTTGGCACATATAGAAACTATTCGCTGGTTTCGAAGCTGTTATAATCCTACGCAAATTTTCATGTGTCACAGGTTTAACGCATTTTTCAACACAATTCCGTAGCTTATTTCGCTTCAATATGGTTTACTACATCTTATACACTGCCGCAATATTTGTTACATCCTTTGTGCCATGTTTCGTTTCAATGACTCGTAATCAAACCTTTAAACGGGGATTAAATGAGTGTAGCTGGAGAGGCAGGGAATTGCATTTTGCTGTGGTTTATATTTGTCTCCATTTGTCATCGGTCCCCATGCGTCCTAAACGATTTAGTGATCTAAAACAAAGATTTTTCAACCCTTTGGTCGCTAGCAAAATTTTAGTCGTGGCAAGTTCTGAAAGTGTCTCGAGACAATTTATAAACGTAAGCATTTTAAAACCATTAAGTTCCTGTGATGATCCGCGATCAGACTTCCCAGCTCGTAGAATTCTCGCTATCGTAGAATTAACCTAAGCTATATAAAAGGGTTTTGGGTCTGCAAACGCTTATGGCAAAGCTAGTGAACACTCAACCAATCCACGAAGCCAAAGCACAGATCGTTAATTTAAAATTCAGTGGCACATCCAGTCAGATTTGTGCGATAGGCATTGATTGGCGTAAATTGCAGATTGTGCTGTGTGCTTGATCATAGCGTTAATTTATACCTATACTGGTATAGGGTCGCGACTGAGCTGGCATGGTAAAAACTGGGTCGCGGAGCAAAAAAAGTTTTAAAACCACTGATCTAAACTCCTTTATCTGTGTGGACAACGCCCAGTTTCTCCTTTCGGTGGTATTATAAATATCAGAGATTCAATTTATGAAAAAAAATAACTGAAAAGTTTTGTACTTGGGAAATGTGTGGGACATTGTGGATTCATAATTTAAAAGTGTTTGGATTTTTCCCTGTAAATCTTCATGAGCTGCGGTCGAAATGATTTTGTGGTCAGGCATTAACATGTTAATCCAGTTTCACATCAACTTAGTTTTGTCTGGTCGTAAAATATAGATTTATTAAAGTTAATGTTTTTGCAGTTTAGACATTTCTTTGAATATTTTTGCGTTGTAATTGATCTTCGTGCCTTTACTTTTGAAAGTTGTATTTAAACTGTGATGAAAAATAATAGGTTTATAACACGCGTGGTTAATAAGAATGAATTGAACCGCTGAGGTATTTGAATACATGGAAAGACGTCTTGTCCTTTTCAGCGTTACGCACATCAGCGTTGGCGCCATGCAGGGGAGTTTTATTAGGGGGAATTGATGGAAAACTATTCATGACTTAAGATAATACATATACATTTATTTAGAGGAGGTAAAAAAATGTACCACCGCCCCCCC
>JAODLC010000001.1:19278234-19288789 GCA_026781145.1 Hippopotamyrus pictus
CCCCCCCCCCCCCCCCCAAAAAAATAAATAAATAAATAAATAAATAAATAAATAAATAAATAAAATAGGCCTGACGACGCCCTTGCGTGGCACCAAACTTCGAACATAAGTTTATAGGAAGACATATTACGACTTCATTGTATTACGTTCTTATTTGCAGAAGCATCAGCCTATCCAAAACACTAATAATTCAAAGCTGTTCACTTCATCCATTTTGGTCATTTTAATACTGAATCAATTTAGCAACCGTACTTTGCTCACTCAAGACAACCGCGACACTGAGAAGCAGACAAGCTTAAGGAAACATTTCGAGTTGCTTAACCATGCATTAAAATGGAGACTATTTGAATCAGATGCACACGTGAAGGTGACTAATTGTAATGCACTTTATTTGCAGGAATAGTAAAATGTAGCCGATCTGCTTACATATGCGTACAACCACCTTGGTACCGTATTGCCAGTATATCGACACGAGTTTCGTGGTCCCAGACACTACGAGTACAAATACCCGACAACCAACTATATAGACTATTTAATTTATTCATGTATACTGCCCTATACCCTCTTTATAGTCAAAATTGTACAAAAAATGCTGGAATACTTTTAAAAGACTACCTAGCATGTACAAAATATATTTTAATTTGGTTCAGCAAATGCATTACATTTGGTTTATTGTCTATATCAGGTCGTTTGACGTTGCGCATTCTTCTGGTTTGTGCCACCCAGGGAGACAGAAAATACCGTCAGATCAGTCCTCACAAGACAATCCCCAAGCAGCACACCGCGGAGGCTGCGGCTCGGTTACGGTGGGCATTGAATTTGCTCTGCCGCAAGCGCTCCTGTGTTAATAATATAATGATGTCGAGTTATTTTCTCCACTGGAAGGACCTGCAACCTGACAGTTTAGGGAAAATCAGCGGCGAAGTGTAGGTCTTAATCTCTTAGGACAACTTATCAGCCGAAGAAGTCAAGTGCACTTTCCTTCCAGTCGTGCACACGATGTTTTTCTCCGGAGTGGGGGACGGGAGAGAAAGAAGAGGACAACTGGCGCACATTTGCGGTCACGACTAAATACGCAATGCTGTCCGTCACGAAGCGAGTCACGCAAGAAAGTCCGCTGTGACGCGGAAATGGGTAAGCTGTACGCTGGCTACCGGCTACTTATTAAACGCTAATTGTCGGTCCTTGTGAACTCGGGATAATTTCTAAGGTGGATTCGTCATTTCAGATATTCCTCCTCCCGGAAATATTTCTATTTGCAGCGCCACGCGCACTTAACGCACGGCTGCAGAAAGTTGCATCTATGTTGATAAATCTATGGGTGCATCGTGACATTATGCTGCGTGGTTGCGTTCAGACATTAACCTCATTAGATGTAATAAATTTCCAGTGTTGAAGAAACGCCGTAAACTCATCCCCGCCTAAATGCGGGTCTCGCCCGGCTGTTTGGTTGAATCTGAATTTTGCGGGCAGCCGCTGCGCAGCAACACCGCTGATGCTTTGTGTTTAATCTCCTGTGTACCTGTGGGAATCTGATCGGATAGGAGTCCTTCGGTGAAGCAGCAGACTCTCTAGGTTGGTGTTTTAGTTTTTTTCTTCTCCTTCCTCTTCTTTTTCGGTTTGTTGAAATCGTTTAGGTGCATCGCTGCCAGCGGGATAAACCTAGACGCGCTGGGATCAGCACCACGACTCGGAACAGCTCCGTTCTTTTCCCCCCTCCCTTGGCGTGCTGCGGTCCGTCTGGATGGGCGCTTTTTGCCTCCGTCTCTGACTGCTGCTAAAACTACTGCGACTATTTCCGATGGCATCGCACGGGTTTTGGTCTCTTAGACCTGACGACTCGTCTGATAACAGCAGCCAGGTCCCCAGTGCGAGTAAGTGAAAGCCATACCGTAGCGGCTGAAACATAACGGAAAACCGAACAATTACTGTGTGAATCTAATAACTATGACTCGTCTGAAGGGAATATAGTAAATTTTTGATAAGAAGTAAACGCTACATTCCTAAACAAACAAAAGGCATGGACAATAGTGCCTCAATAATAGAATATTTGCCTACTTGCTTTGCATTAATTTTAATTTTTTTTTTAATGGTTAAGGTAAAACATGTTATTAGATGATACATTATCAGCATCAATGTGCATATATATTATAATTACTGTGTACTCATACCCATCACTGTTTAAACCATTCCATTTTAAAATATTAAGCTGATTTTTTTTGTCTTGATTTTTATTCAGTTCAATAGAGAATATTTTTGTCTGAGTGGCAAATTTAATGTTTTATTTTCGATTTGTCTTCGTAGCAAGAGCATGGTGTCAGGCGGCTGCGCAGAAATTCACAGGCGGCATTGGGTCGAAGTTGTGTGGTATGTGTTTTAAATATGGCATTTAACGATTGTGATACTGTGCGAGTATAATAATGTAATGTAATAACGTAAAATGTAGAAATAAAGATAATAATTGACTTCGTATTTACTTCGATTTACTTAAAGATAATATAACTGAAAATCAGCGCTGAAATTAATAGTTGTTTGCTTCGCTTTTGAATTGCTGCTTTAGCCCTGCTCAACGTTGGAGAGAGCGACAAGTCGGCCGAGTCCCCCGCTAAAGAAGCCCAGTCCGGTGTAGAGACGTGCAGCTGCAACCAGCCATGCAACTGTTCGAGAACAAACCAGGGATTCTCCGATCTGTATTCAACAGGTACGGGAAATATGCGGAAATACCCATATAAAATAATACTAACACTAGCCCAATACTACTACTACTACTACTACTAATAATAATAATAAGAAGAAATTATAAATACACCGCAAATGAGAAACCATATAAATGGGTTTCTAAAGATTTATTTACATCTCAAAACTGATTACCCAAAATTGTTTATCGTATTTTTGTACAATTAAATGATGTTACTATATTAAATGGTACCATACGATATCAATTTTTTCCTCATAAAATACATATTTTTAGGCCACAATAATAGCCTACATATATACGTTTTGTAAAAGCACTCATTTTTTTATTTAATTGTAGTTTAGTAATCATTTTTCGTTTTACGTATAATTGATATGGAAACAAAATTTTGCACTTGATAAAATCGATGCAACAATTCATAGGCAGATTAAATAATACATACAGATTTATAGTAATATTTTAAGTATATATTCAGTTGTCTAACTGGCTCAATTTGTTCCGCAGATTTACTGCCCGCGACGAATGGCGACATGAAGACAATGACCTTTTTGCAAGAAGTTGTGGACATTTTGTTGTCGTATATACTGGAGTCGTTTGACAGGTCAACGAAAGTAATAGATTTTCATTACCCAAATGAATTGCTTCAGACCAACAACTGGGAACTTTCGGACGAGCCGGAAACGCTGGATGAAATTCTGCTGAGCTGCCGCGCGACACTGAAATATGCCATCAAGACAGGTAGAGATGTTTATCTATTTATTCATTCATTTTTATTTCCAAATGGCTTTTTAACTTCCCTGGTAATTATTTACATTTTATCACCAAAATTATACACCATGTTTAAGCTTTAATTCCGAGTCATTACTCATTAGATTTAAAAATTAGGCGGAGGGAAATTTTAAGAGGATACGGTCCTTCGAATTTGCAGCTGCGAGTTTAAAATTTCAGTAGTGATAAGTAAAAATAAATTAGGTCTATTGGCAATAATAACGAAATTCGGCTTCGAAATTGGTCTCCAAGCCGCAATGACGATAATCTACTTGCTATTGCCGTACAAGGTTAAAAATGAAACGGAGCAAAAAGTAGGTCTAAATGAAAATTAATTACATTCACACTTAATAGGAAAAATACGTTTTTATTTAGCGTTCTTATTTAGGGATCAGGTGGTCAAGTTCCTTCTACACTATTTATTATTACGTGAGCATCATACAGAAAATAAAAAGTCGGCACGACATCTTCGATAACCCGCGCTGCCGGAGCACAGATAAAGGCACGAGGGCAGGGGCCTCCCCCCCGTATTTAATTTGGCTTCATTCCCCCCATCCCCCACCCCCAACAAAAAAAGCATTTATACTAATAAGTTGGGTCCCCCCCGTATCAAACTCTCTCCTACAAGGGCGTATTCATCATCGCATACTTACGCGTACATTTTTTGTTACTCTTTTATTTGAAAAACACATAAAAATGGTAAACAGGAGAAACCTTTCGCTCCCTACTTTCAAACAACTGCGAATTAAAATCACACACATAAAATATTAAATGATCTGAAACGCAAAGCGACAACTGGAACCGTAGCAGAAACCCCCAGCACCGTGCAGTAAACGCGTCCTGCGGTTTGTAATGAAACGGCAGGTGCGCTTTCAGGCCCGCATTGTACCCGGCCCACGGCTCTGGGCACTGAATGGATAAAGCTATGAATAAACTCAAGAGGCGACCAGGCCGCCGTGAGAGCTCTTGTTAATACGAGCGTTTTATAATTCAGTCATTAGAGTTCTGCCGTTTTTTCATATCCTAGCGCACCCCAGGTATTTTAACCAGCTTTCCACCGGACTCGATATGGTGGGACTGGCGGCCGACTGGCTGACTTCTACCGCCAATACCAATATGTGAGTACAGCCAGCACCCGCTTACGGCACCAGACCTTCAGGAGACAGGGCCTCTCCTCTCTTACCCGTCTGTCAAAGAGCATAATGCTGCAACAGCAGGAAGTAGGAAGAGTGATTTCAATAAGAGTGATTTTAAAAGGCTTTCTATAATCTGGTGATGATGAGTGCAGAGGTGTTTCGAAAAATCAGACAAATAACTGTTATAACAAAATTTAACGGCAAATAGACTTATTCAGGTCAAAGATATCCATTTTTATAATTCTGTAAATGGGTATAAATACAGACACTGTTTACATTTTCGGGCTGACTTCAGTCTGGACTAATTAAACACACATTTGAAATGTAGAGGTACAGAGTATTATCAGCTAACAGCGGTGTCATTCTTAACATCTCAGAACAAATATCACCAGCACCCACAGAGAAAGGTGACCACGTTGGCAAGGGGGCGGATTAAGGTTTGACGTGTGTACCTCAGCAGACACTTTAGAATCTTCAATTTACTAATTTTCTTAATCCAAGCTTTAAACTCTCTTGGTTACTCAATGGGAGTTTTGTGGTGTAACCATTACCCAACATTTTCTTAATGTTTGTGGAACGTACAGCGGGCAGCGTGAACAGGAGATGCAGATCATGGCCGCCATCTTGCTTTCACGCTTCCTGTCATGCAGTCATGCACTTTGCATCTCTGCAGGTTCACCTACGAGGTGGCGCCCGTCTTCGTGCTGCTGGAGTATGTCACACTGCGGAAAATGAGAGAGATTATTGGCTGGCCAGAGGGGAGGGGCGATGGCATTTTCTCACCAGGTAGGTGACCCCCCCCTCCCGTTTTCCCTCTGCTTGGTCCTCAGCTGTCACCACTGCTTTTAGTTTTTCAGTGGGATTGACGATGTCCCCCAGGCGATGGAGATGGGATTGTTTTCTTTTTTTCCAAAATCATGTTTCAGAACAAAGACATTTTTGTCATCTTTTCCAGGTTTTGCAACCTGACATTGTCACACAACACCTCTGGGCATTTGAGTCCTATCGCATGTGCTCTTCCTGCTCATGTGACTTCAGACTTCAGACATAAATTGCTCTGGAAAAAAATAAGAGACCACAGCAACATTTTTTTGCTTCACTCATTTTTCAATTTATTTATGGGCATGCATCTGTGAATAATATATATATATTAGAGCCTGGCTCTTCCCTGTTTCTCATTGATGAAGGGCTTCTTCCATGCTTTGTGGGAACTTCATTCCTGCTTCTAGGAGCCTGTTATGAATTGTCCTAGCAGTGCACTTCATGCCACTCAATGTTTCCCATTCCTTTTCAAGGTCATTTGATGTCATCCTCCGATTCATGAGAAACTGTCAGATAAGTTGACAGTCGTCTCTGGCATTAGAGAGTCATTTTCCCCCTTTACCTGGCTGGTTTCTGGTCGCTCCCGGTGTCTCCTGCTTCACCTTGCTTTTGTGTACTGCTGTCTTAGAGACCTTGAGCTCGGAAGCAACCTGCTGCTCAGCGTAGCCTTCTTACAGCAGAACCACAATTAAACCAGGATTTAAAAATGCAGATTTGTTTTAAAAAAATAGTGGTCTTTTAATTTTTGTCCGTGGCTGTATGTCCAGTTTGCTTCCACGTGACATCCAGCTGAGCTGGTGACCTTAAGTTGCCCTTGAAGGCTAAGAGAGTGTAGGTATACGTGACTGACCATGTCTGGGCACTGCGTTTCCTGGGATAGGTCTCTTGTTGGTGTGAATCGCCATAGAATAAGCAGCTAATCGGAATAGACAGGAGGAATGATGTGACTTCCTCTAAGCATAAAAGCTCCATCAACCACACATGGCACCGTGGAAAATAAGAGGTCCTGTTTAATCATCTGTCAGTGCATCTCGCATAATTTCCTATATGTGGTTGCAAGTATTCTGGAGCCAGTCGCCGGCTGGGGACACCCTGGACAGGATGCTGATCGATCACAGTATACACACTATAGGGACAGCGGTCCACTTAATCAAGTCTATAGATAATGAGGGGAAAGGAAGCCCCCAAGGATTGAAGCCATGACCCCGAAGGCTTGGGACAGTGATGTTACCCACTGCCCTGTAATGCACTTTCTCATTAGTAAGTGAACAATTCCCCGGAAAGGCCTGTCTGAGTATCTCCGGAGTTAGAAAGGGGTGACAGTCCTGTGTCTCCACAGGAGATCTTACAGGGCCTGTGTCATCGTCTCCCCTCCAGGTGGCTCCATCTCTAACATGTACGCCATGCTGCTGGCGCGATTCAAGATGTTCCCGGAGGTGAAGGAGAAAGGGATGTCGTCGATCCCGAGGCTGGCTGCCTTCACGTCGGAGCACGTAGGCCCTGCTTCTCCTGTGCACTTCTTCCGAGCGCCCGCCTCGCAAAACAGCCAAGGCTAAAAGCAAGAACAGAGGGGAGCGTGCAGAAGATCATGTGTTAAATCACACAGATAGGCACCCTGTATTTCCACCATGCCTCTGTGACATCACGGGGGTGTTCCGGCCCCTGATGTCTCCTGCAGATGTGGTTCTGCCGTTCATTCCTCAGAATGTTCTGGAATATTCCTTAGCAGGCAATAAACAGGAACATTTTGGGAAATTAAATTTGTTCAGCTGCATATCACACCATTCAAACTTCAATCAGAGACCAAAAGAATCTTTATATTAAATAGTTTATATTAAAAGGATGTTCTCCATTTATATGCAGTAATTCAGGAAAATAGTTAATTCCTTCAGCATTCCTCCTTCTCTATTATTGTATATATGTACAATCCACAGTTAGGTATTTCCACAGAAATAATTAACAGTATTCAGAGTAGATAGCTTGTGTTTATTGGTCAGTTCCTTTCTGGGGATCAGATTTTACCCCTCTCCTTCAGAGCCATTTTTCGATTAAGAAGGGAGCCGCCGCCCTGGGAATTGGCACAGAGAGCGTCATCTGCATCAAGGTAGACGAGAGGTGCGAGAAAACTGTCGCCCGGCACCCCCTGGCACGTCACAATGGCGCGGCCCGTTTTCATGTCAAACGTCTACCTGAGGTAAAAACCTCTTTCCCCTCCACAGGGGAAAAATGATACCATCTGACCTTGAGAGACGATTGGTCGAAGCCAAGCAAAAGGTAGGGGGCTGCCTGAGGGGAAAAAAAACACACACAGACGTTGTAACGCTTCCATCGGTGGCGTGACTCATTTCAGTATTTTCCGTTGCTGCCCCTAAGGCTCATATGGGTCCTTTTGTTCTTCATAGTCTGGAGTTTAACCAAAACCACATCCCTAGAAGCCTTTGATGTTTTGCTCTGTAATTTTTCACCAAGCCACACTCCCCCAGTTTGTGTTTAATTCACTGCCGGAAATGAATAATTTTCTCTAATGTCTCATGTGATCTGGAAAAGGCTAGTACAAGTTGCAGATTGTTTAACATATTGAATATTCATCAGCCCTTCGCCTGTCAACTGTGAATTGCCAAGGAAACCGCCGGCACGTTAATATAAACAGCCGTGGCGTCTGTCAACTAGAGCACGGAGCCCTATTGTTTATGTTGGCGCCCCCTACCCATTGATGGTGTAACCACATGTTTTCTGTGACAATGCCATTGGATGTTTGTCCAGGGCTTGGTGCCCTTCTTTGTGAGTGCCACGGCCGGCACCACCGTTTATGGTGCCTTCGACCCCCTTATCGCCATCGCCGATATCTGCAAGAAGCACGGCGTCTGGATGCACGTGGATGTGAGTTCGCCACCCCACCACCCACCTGCTCCTGGAACCTAGTGACAACTAGGATGCTTCGTAATTTTAAACCCATGATACACCAGATGATCTATCCTGGAACTGCAACTAATTAGATCAGAAACTGCTATCTGCTGTCTAATCTATTTGCCGAATCTGCTGTCGGAACAGTCCGACGAATGTATTGACTTCTCCGTTTCCACTGTCATCTGACCTGAATACACAGCAATGGATGAATCTCCTTCACTGAAAATTTGAATAAATACTGTAGCAGAGATGTCATTATTTTCTCATTTCCTAAAAGAGCTTCTCCTGAGATCAGTGGCCATTTAGTGTGTGATAGGTTCCTTTAGTAAATAGGGGCTTCTGTCGATTGGACAGACAGCGATTCTTTGTCAATGATCGCTTCTCTCGTGTTCGTGTGTTTTTTCTGTAAAAAGTAGGAAAACACACTGTCCAGCACTTTGCCCTAAAACCAATACAGATGCTCTTCGCTTTGTAGTGGTTTGACTTACAGTATTTCAACTTTACGATGAATTTCAATCTATTCCTGGGCAGCGATATGCCGTATGATACTACCTACCGATGGCAGTGTCCACGCAGCGCTGCTTCCAGTCCCTGTAGCGATCGGCAGATTAAACATCACGTACAGTGTTTAACGGCACATCGTACGATGTTTTCTTCTGTTTAATCAGATAATTGTATTAATTTATTTACTTTTCAGTTACTAATATTCAGTTACACTAAATATTTATTTATTTAGTCAGTGACCGTAGTCATTTTTTTTTTCGTATTGTACTCGTATTCGACTTACGATATTGTGCACTTATGATGGGTTCATCCGAATGTAACCCCATTGTAAGTCGAGAAGCACCTGTATTCTGCTGATAACTTGGGAACATCTCAGTATATCTTACTTTTGACCAGAAGAACAGGGAAAGTATAAAATATGATGTTAGTGGATCATGTGGGAAGGGACAGTGGATAGCACATGTTAATGCTGGCGTGCTAAATGTCTCTCACTACGCAGGGTGCTTGGGGTGGAAGCCTTCTCATGTCCAGGAAGCACAGGTGGAAGCTGAATGGAGTGGAAAGGTCATTATGCTCAAAATCTTACTATCTGCGCCAGAATTACTTTCCGACCTGTTTGGTTTGCATACGTTATTCTGCTTGCTTGTACCACATTTTTCTGGATTTGCTTAACCTGGAAGTAATAACCTGTCAGTCAACAGTACCAAATTCTTTGGGAATAATAAAATAATTACGTAATAATGGTGCTCTTTTCAATTTCGTGTATGTTATAGAATAAACATGACAAATGGTAGAGCGATACAGCTGGAGGGGAGATTCATTGGAATGATGGTTGAATGTTGATGTCGCTGGTTACAGGGCAGATTCTGTGACCTGGAACCCCCACAAGATGATGTCAGTTCCCCTGCAATGCTCTGCGCTGCTCGTCAAGGAGGAGGTAAGCTTAGCACACATTCAAAGTCTAGCCTTCATGTTATCATGCTTCCTTAGTTAATTGGAGCTAGCTGCTTTAACCATAGCGACTATTTGTCTTTGGAGATGTTTAAAATCTCCACGTTGTGTATTTTAACAGATAAATGAAAAGCTTTTAAATAATTCTTGCATCTGAGTACCAACTGGAAGTAATTGTTGGAGGAGTCATCACCTCTTCCATTTGCTGTTTCATCCATCCATTTCCTGTACCCGCATGTCCTGTATGAGGTTCATGGGCATGTTTTTTAAAGAAATATTACTAAAGGAGAGTTTGGTCTGTAGCCTTACTGTTTGCTGTGGTTAACAGAAGCATTTGACTGAAAAAAGATTGCGCAGAGCTGAAGTGCGCTGTAGAGTCTCCTTCACGCTGCTCTTCATCGGCCCCTGCAGGGACTGATGGCGAACTGCAACCAGATGCACGCCTGCTACCTCTTCCAGCAAGACAAGCAGTATGACCTATCGTACGACACAGGAGACAAGGCTCTGCAGTGTGGCCGGCACGTCGACATCTTCAAGCTGTGGCTCATGTGGAGGGCCAAGGTGGGCCATGTTTGAAAATAATTAGGGTTCTTTTAGCTAGTAGCCACGCCTTAGCCAATCACCGAATTGGCAGCCAAGTATAAGTTAAGATAAGATAAGATAAGATAGGACTTTATTGATCCCACAGTGGGGAGATTTGTGCGTTACCACAGCTCAAGACAGATAGCAAGAAAAGAGTACAAGAGTAATTCCAAGAATATAAAAAATACAA
>JAODLC010000001.1:19288889-19323345 GCA_026781145.1 Hippopotamyrus pictus
TATAATGTGTTATGCCTTTTTATGAATAGTTATAGCCATGTTTATAATACTTTATGAATGCATTATAATGCATTATGGAGGTATCTATAATGCGTTACACACACGTACCTTAAGTAAAGTGTTACCTTTTTTTTTTCCCCCTCCATGGTGACATGGTTCTCTTCTGGTCTCACTTGACAGTGTAGTTTAGCATTAAATAACGACTGATCTGATCTCCCAGGCAGAGATCTTGGCAGGCAGCTGTAAGGGAGGCTTCATTGTAACGGGTCTCTATTAGACAAAGTGCAGTGACAGCATATTAAAGTGCAAATAAGAAAAACAAATACCTATCTGTGCTTCATTTATTCAGCCCACAACTAAACAATCGTTTGCTGTGGTTCCTTTGCTCATTTGAAACATTCCATCATTGTTTATCTTTACATTGTGTGTTGATATTGTTAATGTGTCCCCCCCCCACACTTTTCCTGTCTATCCATGTATACTGTATATGTGTCCACAGTCTGGGGAACGTTGTTTCGCGTCACTGTATGCAGCGTACTGGTGTGTACTTGGTGTGACAATCAAGCCTCACTAGACTTGACCAGACTGAATAAGGACAATGCAGACAGTGCCGTAGCCCCCACTCAGACAGACAGACAGACACACCCCAGGAACCTCAGATGGGCGAACAATGTTGTGTAGCTACTGAAGTCCCTGTTATTACTGGCCTTGTTTCTCTAATCTTTTCATATCACACAATTCTTCCTGCTCCCAGGGGACCATCGGGTTCGAGGCTCAGATCGACAAGTGCCTGGAGCTTTCCGAGTACCTGTACAACCGCATCAGGAACAGGGAGGGATACCAGATGGTGTTCGATGGAAAAGTAAGTCTCCTCTTACGGCGCCACCCCATGGCGGATGACGGTAACGCGGGTTAACCATTCCGGAACATGAGACCGGGGAAGTAACGGTAGCTCACAGCTAGCGCGACACCCCAGCGTGTTTCTTTCGAGCAGGCTTCATATTTTGGGACTGCGGCAGGCTTTGCTGCGGCTTTGTGTGCCAGCCTATCGTCTGCTTTTATTCCAACGGCCCGCAATTATACATAACGAGGCATAATTACTCCGTGCTGATATAATGAGCGGAGTGGCATCTGTGCCAAGCGAACACACAGTGTGCACTAAATGTGTAGGAGAAGAAAAGCAAAATACTCCATAGCAAGCATTTGGTTTAGTGTATATTGTTGCTTTTTTTTGGGGGGGGTGTTGTTATTTTCCCGCTTTAAATCATGATTACAATTAGAATCTTACAAAAATTGTAGGCTTCAGGCAAAATATAAACAGTGCCCCATGGCACCCCCGCCCCCCCCCCTCCGAAACGCCCATGGGTTGCAGTGGTGCTGGGAGGCAGGGTGCTGCTCCCCTCACTCTCTATGCCTTTCAGCTGCCAGAAGCGCCACCTACCAGTCCCACTTCATCCAAGTGGGGGGGGGGAAGGCTGATGGTATAACACAAAGCCACCGCAGCACTACCAGGTGCATCAGAGCCCCCCAGCCCCACCCCGGTCAACACACATGCACACACACACACAAGGTTTTGTAATTATATCTTTGTGGGGACTCTCCATTAATTTCTATGGGAAAACCCTAATCCCAACATGACGACCTCAACCATAAGTAAACAAACAAAATACAAGACTTTTGGTATTTTTCGTTTCTTGATTGCATTCACAGATCTTCGTGGGGACCTGAAAAATGGTCCCCACAGTGTCAAAATAACAGGGTTTTATCACATTGTGGGGAACATTTGATCCCCATAATGTCATATAAACATGATCCACACATGCACACACACACACACACACACACCCACACACACACGGGGGCTAATCTGTTGCTGTTAGTTATTGCTTTGAATAAACAGGAATATTAGGCTGTAGGAGAGCAGTGTCATGCTGTTTTGGGGTTAGGGTTAGGGTTAGGAATGACCTGCTGTGGCAGGCATGCTGCACCCAGCCGTTTGCTCATGCAGCCCAGCGGGGCGTGATCGACACGTCAGTCAGCGCTCTCTTTCTGTCTCGCTCTGTCTTTGTGCCGTGCGTATCCCCTCCACCGCAGCCTCAGCACACCAACGTTTGCTTCTGGTACCTTCCGCCCGGCATCCGCTACCTGGAGGACAAGGAGGAGAAGATGCGGCGCCTGCATAAGGTAGGACATGCCCTCCCCACCCCACAGGGCCCCACTTCATACAGAGGGGCCCCCCGATTAGCAAGTGACAAGGGAGGGGGGCCCTCGAGGGGCCAGTCAGCTTTCAACTGAGGCCAGTACCACTGTGGCTCCTCCCCTACACACATATAATACATGGCTCTGCAGCCCCTCCCACCCCATTCGCTCCTGCAAAATGGCGGAACCTCCAGAGAGGTCCTTAGGCGAGATGGACCACGTTCAGGCGACAGCTCCACACAGACGGCGGCGTCGGGAGGAGGGACCTCTGATCCGCGATCAGGGGAGCCGACGTGCCAGTCGTACAAAGGGGGCCCTTCTGCAGCCCCTCCACCCTTGAAAAATGGCCTAAAAATAAACGGTCACGCTATACCTGCTGTAGACACCCCAATGTGCTGCCGTACTCGTTCAACCAAGCAGGCTCAAATTAACCAGCATTTGGCCCCATTAAACTCTGGGGAAAATGTTGTAACTGCAGTTTATGCACTGCAAAACCTCTCTGGCGTCTCTGTAAGGAGGGAAAATGAGGTGCTTCGCTCTAGTGCGATGAAAATGACCCTTTTTAACAGGACACCTGCAAGGTGTTTATATGCATTTACTCAGTTACACAGTTAATGGTGTGTTTGTGTGTGCAATGGTGCTTGTATTTTACTGTGTGTTTGAATGCATGGTGGGGGGGTGTTTCAGAGGGGGTGGCACTTGGAATCATCTGCGTTATTCAGATTTTCAATTTATTTAGTACAAGATAGCAGAGAACTAATTCTATAGTATAAGATAGCTTTGTTTCCATGGGAACGCACATTCTACGTGCTAGCGTGAAGTTTACATCTTAGCTCTATAGAGACATTTGTGTATCTGCGTGGCTAATTAGATTTACTTTTTTGCTTTTTTGGTCTTTATCCGGTTTCATGCTTCTGAAAATGCTGAACCAGCTAAAGCAAACAGAAATGGAACTAAATTTGAATGAAATGAATTAATCTTCAAAGGTTTAAGTGTAATCTGGGCTCTGGTAATTAGTGTATCAGAAGGTACCAGAATGTTTTTTTCATTATAGAATCTGTCTTTTGGTCTGTGATAATCGTTAGGCACAGTGGGCATTCCTTCGCATTATCTGTGCTTTTAATCCGGTACAGTGGGAATCGAAAAGCTTATCAGAGTATAAGAGCAAAACCAATTTAAAATACTTTGACCTGAATGCATTGGAAGCTTCCGAAGGGTGAAAGGCTGCAGAACATCTGAACAGAGACAGCTAATTTCGAACATCACAATGGAAAGTCTTTGATGGATGAAAGTCTCCTTGGCCACTCTGGCGCCTCTCTTTGGCTTTGAGAGAGATAACGTCAACGGCAGGAAACTCAGGTCACCTATTAAAGCAGCTTCAGCGCAAGAGTGATGATGTCACCGGTTCCTTTCACAAAGTCCCTTAGACCGTAATCGAATTGGCCCCCATGGCGATTCGACCCGAAAATAAATTGCCTTGCTCCGATTCCCCCAAGAAAAAGCGTCAACGATGCTGTGAAATCTTGGTCAACCTGGCCAGATACTGCCCTTCCATAAAGCATCTTCTGCAGCTTCACAGAGATATCTGACGTTATTTTGTACCTCATGACATACTGACTCAAAGATGTTTTTTGACAGTGACAGCCAGATTAAAACCATAACTTTGTTCACCAGTTCAATTTGTGGCAGGCATTAGAGGCAGGTATTTAACAGTGAAATTCCTGGACTGATATTCTTGGTTTTATGCTCAAACCTACAATATTTAGAATGAAAAGGAGAGGCTCACCATTCTCCCTACTCTCCGCCTGGCAGGTGGCACCAGTCATCAAGGCTAGGATGATGGAGTATGGGACGACCATGGTAAGCTACCAGCCGCAGGGAGATAAAGTCAACTTCTTCCGCATGGTCATCTCGAACCCGGCAGCCACTGTGGAGGATATCGACTTTCTCATCGAGGAGATCGAGCGTCTCGGACAAGACTTATGAGTAATGCACTGCTTTGTGAGAAACTTGAAATTGAAGCGTTTGTCGTGAATGTACCAGTCTGTCATGGTTGTAACTCCAAATCCAGACATATAAGTTATGAAAAACACAGACTATATATATTTCCATATGGTAGTGTTGATGTTAGCAACGTTGTCCTGAGCTGTTTTTGATGCTTTTGTCTAGCTTTCGTGTCTAATTTAGAATTTGCGATGTTTTGTCATGAATAGTCGAGGAAATATTACACTCTCAGTACAAGTCAGCTGCTCCACATTGGTGCAGTTGGTTAAAAACTAAAAAAAAAAAAGAAATATTAATTAGGAGCGATCCTTGAGCTTATTCAGAAACAAACAGAACCATGCAAAGCGCAAAGATTAAGAGGCCCGCACAGGTCTACTTTTGCTCCGTCCGTCGATGTTTGTAGAATGATGCCCTTGAAGGGATGAGAAAATCCTGTTTCAGAAAGCACCGGTATAAACCTTAAATAGATTCTGCATATATTACAGTAGATTGTAACTGGAGGATAGAGGATGAGGTGCCTTGCTGTGTTGCGAAGCTTGATAAAAACCAGTGCAGGGATTCAGCATCCCTGTCCTCTGAGCAAACATTGCTGGTCGTTCCAGTGCTGGCAAGGTTCCAAGCAGACTGTGCCCATCGTGTAATAACGGTGAACTGTGTACAGCCACATCGATGTAGTATGAAGGACCCGGGAAGTAGTAAGTGTCTAGATACTGTGTAGAATGAACTAGAGAATGCGGACAGTTTTAACGTAAAGCGTAGTGCATAAAACCACTCAACCCATTGCAAGAGGTATTCTGGGAAAAAAGTTGCAGGCAGTTACCTTTTCTCAACGCCATGAGCTCTGGAGCTGCAGATGGATCAGAGACGTGCCAATATCAGAAGCCGGGCCTACTGCACGGCGCTCAAGGGGAAAACCGACTTAACTTGCACTAAATCCGAGAGGAATGACGGGCAACTGCACTGCCCCGCAGATTTTTATACTCCTACGTCAAGCAATACGGCTCGACAGGCGTAGCGAAAGCTTCTCCATCTGACCCAGTGAGGTCGCCTCCATCTGAAGTTCAAAAAGAAGCACAATTAGTCTATAAGTATATGTTAAGGTGCCATTATTGTCTACTGTAAATATGATTTTAATCACATATCCAGGAGTCTATACATATATGTACATATATATATTTCATATTATGAGAGAATTTTGTGTGGTACTGATATTTTCTCTACTCAGTATAAATACTTGAGTTCTAAGCACGTCATGCTGTAGCGGCAGGTTCAGTCATCCAGCGTGTCCATTGTCCGCTTCACCTATCTGGAAGGGAAGGACTCGGAGTTTCTAGATGCTTCCGGTGGCATCAAATCCGACCTGAAGAATAGCAGTGTGCAAGGTCACACCCTGCACTGCACGTTTCCAGGCCCGTGCTCAAAGCCATTCCTTGAAAAGGCCGGTAATACTCACCAAAAGTCGTATGTGTAATCCGTGTTCTGTGTGTTTGTGACCGCCTGTTGCCTTGGTTACCGTTGCCGGTGTAATGTAGTCCTTTTTTCTCTGGGATCGTGCACTTTAGAGTTCTGATGCGTAAGTGGTTTTGTATGATGTCCATGGTTAGTCAGCGTTTGATGTAAAATTAATAGTAATCTGTGATTAGCAAAAATCTCCACTTCAGCTTCTATTGAAGATGGAAGCCTGGATTTTTATTTAAAGCCTTGTGTTTGTTGTTCCTTTGTAGTCTGTTGGCGTAATTTGTAGATAAAAAGTCACTTTATAAAGGCGAATATATATATATATATATATAAATGCTGGTTGTCCACTTCTGTTTCCAAAGCAAACATGCTTGCAGTTTTCTATGCTAGATTGGCAATCTCACTTTGACACGTGTAGCTTCGCAGTAAAAATGGCCGGTGACCTTCTACTTTTTGTTTTGTTGCTGCTGCTGCTTGACTTTGCTCGTTTTGCACCTGCATGACTGCCGCCACCCCGCCAGCTTCAAATTAAAGCCGCCGCTTTTGCCAGCTTCAGCCAAACGCCATGCCGCTAGATCCCTTTAGTGCCCGCCATCCCCGTTTTGATCGATGCCGCATGCCCGCCTGCCCGCCGGCCTGCCCCGCTCTGCCTCAGCCTCTCCTTTCTGCTTCCTCTAGCAGGCCTCTGCTCCGAACGTAGAAATTCGTCTGTCTCTAGATCATAGGCGTAACTCTCTTTCCGTCACCTTCTTGGCTCTCGCTCAGTGTCGTGACCTCTGCCCTTTCGCGGCTTCGAGGCAGTGGAGCTGTTCGTTGCCACTCTAGCCCCCCTTGGCTGCCCGTTCGCTGAAGGCCGTGACGTATAAACGCAGACTTTATTGCATGAAGACGGTATGTCCCTTGTAATCATCCATCACCTGCTTCTCAGCGCTGTGTGACAGGGTAAGATTAGGACCAAAATTTTAAATAATATGCTGGCTGATGTTAGATATTTAGTTGGTTAAATCTTACTTTTTGATTCAGGGAGGATCTTCAGCTTGAATAGCGCTGACGTACAGGCCAGCCCCTTTGTGAAATGGTGTTTTTATTTTTCAATAGCTGTATTAAATCTCTGGGGAACCAATAAAGGAATAAATAATAAATATCTACTTGATGAACTCTGGCCCAGCCGTCTTGTGGTACTCCTTGTGTCCCTCCCGGAGCGCACTGCGTCTGAGTCGAGCCAAGCAACGCTGCGTATCACAATATGCACTACAGCACCTGCTCTTAAGAAGCCATATTAATTAAGGGCAGACTGAATTTTATGGCCCTTTTCACTCTGGTGACCTTCCCAAAATGCATGAAGACACTTAGCGGAAACAAACTTAATTTCTTGCCAATTTTGGAGCCAAAAAGAGATGAAAACACTTTCAGTTAACTGGGATTGTGAGGTCTGTTCCCCTTCCCTCACACTAACAACAGACAGAGCAGCGCGTGAGCATGACTGAATGCATTAGAGCGTAAAAGGGGCTCTCTAAGCGGCAGCAAAGACCATCAAATGGAGAAGGGTTACATAAGACCCCAGATCAACGGATGTGAGTAAACCTCTCCTCGATTGGAGTGGATCTCCGAGTGCCTGTTCAGGAAAGCAGAAAGGTTTAAAAAAAAAAAAAGGTCTAAAAACATCCATGGAGAAGCACTCATCATTGTATATTGCTTCTCTACCAACCGCTTGTAAGTTTTGGGCACTTAACAGCAAGGCAGTTATTATTGTATGCAGTGTGTTTTCATAGCTGCTCAGCTGATCTGTGAATCATTCCTTGCTGTATTTAAACTGCTCTGTTTGGGCTCAGATCTCCTGCTGGTACAGATCTCCAGCTTCCATTACTACATCTAGCCATGAAAATGTGCTCCACTGTGTGTAAATCTGGAAACAGTACTGCAGGTGAAGCTTAGCAAGTAACAAAGAAACAGCAAACCTTCTTAATGATGCGAAAGATCTAAAGTGCTGTGCTCATCTTCTGCTTTTCCACTGATTCACTTCCGATCTCTGCTGAAGTTGTGATTCATTAGAAATCAGGTAATTATGACTGAAACCTGCTGACGTTACCGAGAACATCTTCATGTGGTTTTGAGGTTGGATTTGGTTTCTTTGTAGGAACAATGAAATATCTGTCAATCATTAAAACATTTTTCTTTCCCTGAGCTGTAGGATTTGGCTTACCCATGGATGTGGAGGGAATTAACTGCACAAAACTTTCTAGGCTGCAAATATAACATATTTTTCTTCATTAATTTCACTCCCTTTTGGACTTTCTCTTGGCCTGTACCTAATGTAGGTACATACCTTGCACAGCATGTAGATGCACAGCATGTAGGTTCCATGTAAGTACACAGGTTTTAGTTGCATCCCATGTAGATATAAGCCATGTGGATACACACCATGTAGGTACACACCATGTAGATATATACAATGTTGATACACACCATGTAGGTACACACCATGTAGATAAATACAATGTAGGTACACACCATGTAGATATACACCAAGTTGGTACACACCATGTAGATATATACAATGTTGATACACACCATGTAGATATATACAATGTTGATACACACCATGTAGATATACACCAAGTAGGTACACACCATGTAAATATATACCATGTTGATACACACCATGTAGGTACACACCATGTAGATAAATACAATGTTGATGCACACCATGTAGATATACACCAAGTAGGTACACACCATGTAGATATATACAATGTTGATACACACCATGTAGGTACACACCATGTAGATATACACCAAGTAGGTACACACCATGTAGATATATACCATGTAGGTACACAGCATGTTGGTACACTCTTTTTAGTTGTACCCTGTGTGGATATACACCATATAGGTACACATCGTTTGTCTGCAGACATTTGACAAGGGTGAATTCCCAGATTCAATTGAGGAACAGTTGGAGTTCTGTGGGTAAAAATAATTTACGATTGCTGCTGCAACACCGAAGGCAGATAGTCTAAGAACAAGGGCGTAGGTTTGGTTTCAACATTGGTAGGGACCAAATCAGCCCCAAACCCCCCGTCCTCCCAGACTCACACGCTACTCCCACAGTATTGGTAGAGACATGTCTCTACTGTCCATACCCCAATCTACACCCTTTTCTATGAGCCATATTCTGTCCCTGCACGAGGACGTTATCATTATTTATGCCTCTAGGTGTCACTGTTTCCACATCCGTAAAACCTTACTGAAAAAAAAATGTTTCTCTCTCTCTCTCACTCTCTCTCTCTTCTGCCAGGTCCATTCTAATGTCATATAGTTTAATGGCCCTACCTTAATTGGTTGGCTCACTGAAAATATCAGTTTGTTTATTTGCTAATTTTTCTTCAGGTCACTGACTTCCATTGCAAATCCTTATTTCCATAAACTCCAACCATCCCCTCCCCCAGCCGAAGGGCCTTTTCATGTGCTGGAATGCCTTTGGTGGAGAACCAGAGCCAGCTTAAGCAGACTCTTCACTCCTCAAAACGTCAGGAAGCACTTCCAGATGCTGTGCCTCCTTTGGAACTGCCCTGCAGCTCCTTGCTTTTCCGTTAGGCGAGGGGGGGCTCAATCGTTCGATCGAGGGGGCACGGTGGTTATGGTTTTCATTGTGGGGGAGGCTATATTTATTTTCTGAAATTTGGAACAGCTGATCACGTCACCGCGGCTGCCAAGAACAACATCGGCCACTGGCCCACTCCCACTCACAATCTTTTTTGGGGGGGGGGGCAAAGAGTGTTTACTCCTAGGTGGCCTTCCTGCATTACAAAAAACATTTCTCCACACTGTGTTCCATTAATAAGAACAGCGTGATTCTACCAGACAGTGGTTTTGATGCAATTACACAAAGGAGGCACCGTGCTCCAATGGCTGAATTCATTTCCATCATGTCAGATTAAGTTTGAAGGCATTAGTACTGTCTGACTTTGAGTTGTGTCTGTTTCAAAGGGATCAATAAAGACTTAAACGGGTGTAGGGGCCTGTGCATTGTGTAAGACATGTTATGTGTCCATTTTCAGAACAGGATCGCATGACAGAAACACCTCGAGAATGAACCATCGCTACTCCCAGAACCTGACCATCGTACCCTGGTGATCAGAATTTATAAAGCACTCACAACTCTCTCCTTTTCACATTTTTTTCCACTTCTACGTGTTCATATTGTGAATATGCCCCTACATGATTAATAAGCCCCAAATGAATCTGAACAAACCCCAAAATATTTGTTTAGCTCAGGTGATTTATCAACCATGCTCTCATTTTGTGATCCCTCATACACATCGGGTCTCTAGACTGAAATCCCAGCAATGGTGCTGATTATCCTTATTGATAATGGTTCAACAAATTAAACCTGTCAAAGCTGATGACTTATAGGGACCAATTTCACTATTATTTCATTTCAAGTTGTTCTATGGAATAAGTATTAAAGGGCAGCCTTACTGGAGAAGTAAAAGTCAAGGATGAAGAGTAAACGTGGATGATGGACATCTGAACATTGGCGCCCCCCTTTGGCTGCTCCCAGAGATGCATTCTCCTGGACCATGTGGAAAAAGTTCATCCTGTTGACTTTAGTAGAGTCAGAGGAAGACCCTGGTGGATTTCAGATTTGGTGCAGATACAGACCCTCCTGGACCTTTTGGTCTGAAGGGAAGCGTCTGAGATCCAAAGCAAATGTACATGTGTTTTTGGTTACCATTTCCGGGTTACACTGTAAGTGGGGCATCCAACACAATATATTACCACGGAAACAAAAACAGGACTATACCATTAACCTGTGTGCACATGGGACACTGTAAACTGCATTCATTGCATTTTTAGATTTTTTTGAGGCAGCACCCCTTATTATGCAGAAATGTCCATGATCCACACAGACCTTTGCTGTGCAGGATCTCCGAATGTCTAATTTTCCATACTGTCCAGACATTACGGTATGCAGTATTTTCAAATCAACACTTCCATAATTTTTGAAATGCTGACCATTAAATTTGCTGAGCGAGGGGGCGAATAATTTTGTCACAAGGATTTCAAAATACCGTGGTATGCCGTATTACATTAAATTAGTAGCAGCTTCCAAACTTCATAAAAGTTTACACTGCTTGTACAGTGGTACCTGTTCTCGAACTCATTAGAACTCGAATTTCTTATAAGTCGAACCAACCAGTTCGAAAAAAAATTACCTAGAGCTCCATCTGAATCTCAGAAGTCAAACCGTGAACGCCGACCTAAGATAACTTGTACACGCAGGGAAATGAGTCAGGCAGCACCTCTCTCAGCGGAAACAAAGGGTAACGCTTCAGTCTCAGCCTCGCATTTGCTGTGATAGCATCCTGCATATTTACACTAGCTGAAATGCATTTTAAATAAAATACATTTAGACAATGATAGTAACAGCAATTATTATTATGTAATAAAATACATTTTAAAATAAAGATTTCTTATTAATTATTTTAATATTAATAATAAACCATTAATACATTTAATTATAATAATATTGTCGTGCCGAGCGCGGACGGTACGGAGACAGAGACGCAGACGTCAGGGTATCGGGGAATACGGGGTTTAATTACAGGTAAGGCAGACAAAACGCAGACGGACAATATAACGACTGGGCTGGGGAAACAAACTGAAACGCGGATGAAATACAGAGGACTAAAGACAACAACCAGAAACAGCTGATCACATGGGGATCCCACACGGAGTTAACGAGGGGGCGTGGCACACGGAAGGCGCGGACGATCGGGGCAGGACACATTGTTTGGATACATTTATTTTCTTTAACTTTAAAATTTCTTAGCTTTAAAATTACTGTTTTGATAAATGTGCTTAGATATGTTTAGTATAGTATATGCTCTTGTTTTATCCGGTTCATTTTGTGTTTAAATGCTTAAAAAAAAAAAAAAAAAACATATTTAGATGTAATTTTTTGGGGCCGGGAACCAATTAATTGGTTTTCCATTATTTCTTATGGGGAAAATTCGATCACAACTCGAACTTTTTAACATTCGATCCGGAGTTCTGAACGGATTAAATTCGAGTTCTGAGGTACCACTGTATTTCTGTTAGTTACAATACTTCTGCCCTCTGCCGTACGCATGCGTCGTCCAGGACCATCTGCGCTTGCGAACAAATGTAGCATGAGTACGATTCTGCGCAGTTAAGTATGATCTAGGTTTTATTGAATCTTAACATTGGAACATATTTTAGGCAGTATGGGGCACCAAGAATAGGTAGACACTTGATGGGATGGGTTAATACCGCCATAAAAATGCAGTTGCCAGCCTCAACGTATCGGTCTATAACTTGACGATCTCCAAATTGTATTCGACTTTTTAAAATATCAATTGCGATCCGTAAATGGCAAATGCCCCGGGTCGTTCTGGGGTTTGATTTTAGTGTTTGTTTTTTTCTCGAAGTATTTCGAATTATGTTGGAAACCTTTTATATGTTTTTAATTTGTTCTTATTTAAATTGAGGTTAAAAGTAAACATTATTTAATTTTCGCTTGGAGACCTCACACCGTTTTTAAGCTACACATTGATAACTGGAACCCACCATGGTTATTTATGTGATTTAAAAAAACTATGTTTAGGCCAAACATCTGATTTTCACTAAACCCCTGGCTAGTGGTGAAGGCAGCGTCTCCTTGTCATAGGGGGAAAAACGCATTAATCTTGAGCAGTTGTTAAATTAAGCGATTATCATCAACGCTGAGAGCTTGTTCATTTTAAAACCATAGAGAAAAATAATAATGGCTGTAAAGACCGTATGTGTCAACCCTACCAGAACATGAAATCATGCACGCTTACAAAAAATAATGACGTCTCGACATTGTTTTTGTCTGAAGGTTTTTATTGCATTTCATTTTAAACCAGAAAACGTTCGTGTTTTGAAAAGGTTTGAAACCATTTATGTAGAAAAAATGATCACGCATCATGTAATACGTGCTGTGCTTATTATTTGCTTTGCTGTCTGCGCTGCGTAATTTTAACCAGCTGAATGTACTCAAGGCAACGTGTGAGGATGCATCGGGAGGCCTTTTATCTCCGCGCCTGAGAGGGAAAGTAATTAACCTCGCAGCTCTCGCCGGCGCGGTTTAAAAATACAAAGAGGATCTGCATCCTTACCGCCTCGAAAGTTTCGCACTGTCAGCGTTTTAAGTGATCTGGACCGCAGACAAGGCTCCCATTTAACTGACATCTTTTACTTTAGTGCTTCCAGAGTTGGACTGAATTGTATATGACTATGACACAGTATGAGCACACATTGAGTAAACAGGTAGAAACTAGAGAACTAGTTACCAACTGTGTTGAAACACAGCAGGGAGTGCTCCACAAATCAAGATTTCTCAGTTAGCTGGGTTAACTTAAGCTAGAATTCATGATTGGATCCAATAGGAATGCTCCTTGCCTAAACTCTTATTGGACAATTATGACTTAACTCAGCTAACTTAACTCAGTTAGCTGTTAAAACACCCCCTAGAATTTCTTGCTTAGCGGGAAAACTTGACAGGTTTAAGGTACACAATTTAAATGAACTTAATCTTCGTTCACTTACATTATCCCAGATAGCATGTCAGATTTAAGGTAATCTGGCTAAGCAAGAAATACTGCTTCATGTAACAGGCCCTTAAAGATGAGATCTGCTATTGTCTTTTTCCTGTCCATAATAAACACATTGTAGGCCAATTACTAAAAGATGCATACATGTAGCATACTGTTCTGCATAAAATAGGCCTATTAAAATATTATTCTATCTGTACCCGCTCAATAAAGATGTGGAATTCCAGTATGAAATGAGAGTCAGGTGCTGTTCAGGCGTTCAGTATATGCTCCAACGCAATATGCTTTACATTCCCCATTTTGATTAAAGTAAGTTTTGTTGAAGACGGCCGTGTTTATTTTTCACGAGGGTGGGGGATTGTAGTTTGGCTTATGTTGATGTTTGGCTGAGGTTTTGATTGTGGATGTAGTTGTTAAGAATTACTTTCCTTTAACAGCAATAAGCATGGGATGGTTCTGCTTGGCGGGGGGGGGGGGGGGGGGGGGGGTGGCATAGCCATAGCCATAGTCTTGCATATCTTCTGGGGAATGTTTGGCTCCGTATCTTGGAAGAGAGTCCATTTTCAGTCTGTGTGGTGAACAAAACAAAATGTGTACTTTGAACGTGCAAGTTATTATGAACCTGTTATATTGGACAGGATTCATGTGCTTAGGTAAATGTATATTGCTTTAAATTAAACTTAAGAAAACTCTATAAGTTTATGTGTCTTACTACACACAAGCTCCGTAAATTTTAAACTAATTTTAAACATATAAGCCTACTAGATAATCTTGAAAAGGAGCGATCATTAAAACTGCAAATCTTGCTAAATTTTGTTTCCTATAACAGAATAGGAATGTTCTATCAAAACATAGATCCCCTGCTCTCAGCAAATTTTTTATCAAGATTTCTAAATACTGGAACTGCATTGAAGAATAGCATTGCTTATGAAAATTCCTTATACCGCGGTATAATGTCTGTGTAGTACAGTATAAGGTATGCAAAAGCCTGCAGCTGCCTTGTGAGAGTTGCATGTGCATAACTTGAGATATCAATATTAATATCACACATCACCCAGCCCCATTTAGTTCTTTTTGCATTGTAACATTACACAGTCCTGTTAATTGTCTGCAGTCTGTGGAGAAAGCATTCGAGTAAGATTTTCATCATGCTTTGTACACTGTATTTGGTACATATGACACTGCTTTCTTAGCTCAGATTGAACTGGGAAGCAGAAGAAACTTAAACTGCCATTACATTTTGAAGACACTGTACACAGGCAAAGTATAGTGTTCTGAAAATTTTCTCTTTTGCCTCTGAAAATATTCACTTTTGAATATCTTCTGGTCACTCAATCTAAAAAAAAAAAAATCTGAGGCTACTTCTAAACACTGTAATCACTGTTGCACTTTCAGTCGCTGTGTCTTTGTTCAACTGCCCTGTGTGCCTTAATTGCCCATCGGGGACAAATAAAGTTTTTTTAATTTGAATTTGATAACTGTGTCATATAAACACGTAATTCTGTGACAAAAGGTAACCATACTGCCCTCAAGATGTTTGTTGGTGCTGCATCTCACATGCGCGTACCCTTAATTCCACACGTACAGTAGATGCACAATGAACACAGAATATGAAATTAACAGAATACAATTGCACAGTGGTTTATACAGCATGAAGAAATGCATTCGACTGAGCTACTGCTTAATAATTTGGACCACAGTGTTACCAAATACTCTGAAATCCCACAGTGTTTTTTGAGACATTTTACTGTATGGGTTTGAAATGCCTGGGATGTCCTGTTAAAATAAGCAGGTTTTCAGCTATCACAGTTAGACAGTGATGATAAACCGGGGTTTATATTTACATCCAGACTGAGGTCATTGAGATGAATTCAAATCGGCCCGATTGGCGGATCATTCACATATGCTGTCACGATTCACTGAGCGTACGAGTATTGGGGCAGGTGTGTTTCTGGAAAGCACCCCCATTCCCGCTGTCCCCTGAAGGCAGCTGGTCGCATTTTGAGCTCCAGCCGACGTTTAACGGCGCGACATGAGCCTTTGAACCCTGTCTCATAATGTAATCCGAAACGGTGGATTTTCATGAATAGATGTCTGGGAATGTCCTGTGTTTGACCGAAAGCGAGCTACTGACGTGCTAGCTAGAGACAAATGGGCAAAGCAGCTACAGTTTAATTTAGGGTTTAGGTCTGGCAAACTCATTCATAGCCATAGCAGTGCTGTATATAGTCAAAACCAGTGTAGTTGCAGCAGTGTGTTATATGATATGTTTTGTCAGGTAATTTAGAATTGATAATTTATGACTATATGATTATGTCATGTGGGAATTGGACAAAAAATGATGCAAAGCCCCCTGGGATACTGGAAGACCTATACCCCCATCATTGTACATATACAATGGTTACTGGTGCTTGGTGAGATCCTGTAGCGGATGATTGAAATACACTGTAAACAGAGTTTGAATTTATGCTAGTTCACCATCAGGAACCATGGCTAGATGTCTGGGGGGAGTTACCAGTGCATGTGTCTTGCGGTATGTTCCGAAATTCTCCCCAAACAAATACAGAAACAAAACTTAGTCCATGAGATACATTTACGAGAAAAATTTCTGTGGCCTTAGTGAGTTTTGGAAATGTAGGAAAAGTTCTTCATTGAAGTACATGAGGACTAAGTGAGTTTCAGTTCCCAGTAACTGCAACATATGATGAGGAAGGCTAACTTTAGGTCATATACAGCAAATATTTTGACCACTTTATGCAAATACCAGTGTTTCTTCTGCGCAAGTTGATGTCAGCCCAAACTAGGAACTGGGAGCTTGTACAATATGATCTGAGGGAGAGAAAAAGCAGATGGTTTCCTGCTGTAACAGCGTGCCTGCAAAGCCTTTGAGCTCATCCCCCATTTGCTGGCCTGCTCAGTCACACTCTGCATTTACACCTAGCTGGCAGATGTAAATAAAGGGCCTTCGGCTAAACGCTCCCACGTGCCCTTCAGCGGGGTAACACCACTGTGACGTGTGTTCAGTCACTTCTTTTCCCAGGGTGCCTCTCCCGCGCTCCCCTCCTCCTGTTTTCTCTCCCCCTCTCTCTCTGGGATCTCACTCTATCCATCTGGCATGTCCCACACCTGCTTCTAATCTGGAAATGTGCCCTGACCTTTTTTCTACCTTATGCAGTACGCAATAACGGAAACTATTTTCCAACGCATGAAACACAGGGTTTGTTTTTCATTCTAGACGAATACGAGAAATTGACTGTAGGTCAACACCTTTACCTTCTCTAGAGGTCAGCATGGTTTCATATATTGCATATTTCTGGGCTCAAATAGCCCTCTTTGGTGGTGTACCAAGAAATAATGGCCCATCTGGCAAAATGTTACCTTGTCTTACCTTACCGGGGGGAGGATAGGTTTTGGGGCCCCAATGAAGTGCTGCCCCCCCCCCCCGCTTAGCACCTTATACAGTATATTCCATGTTCCAATGTACAACTCATTTTTAAAACTATAAAAAATAATGAACTAATTAGAACATTGAGTTCATATTGGCCCTGCGATGGGCTGGCCCCCCATCCAGGGTTGTTTCCTGCCTCGTGCCCGTTGCTTCCGGGATAGGCTCCGGACCCCCCGCGACCCAGTACGGATAAAGCGGGTTGGAAAATGGATGGATGGAGTTCATATTGTTGTGTGAGGGAAGAAAAGAGGGAATCTTAGATCAGCAGAAGAAAAATTTGTAAACATACCTGGCATTGCAAAAACAAAATTTTGGCATTGCAATACTGAAAATTAATAATACAGTAATTGTTTTATATCTGTCAAAATAAATGTGGATTTTATTAGTTGCAAAAAAGATATAAACACTAATTACATATAGAGGTAAATAATATCCAGACATTACCCATAAAATACCTACCATGTGTTTCAAGTCTCATAAGATGCAATTTATTTCTGTCCCATAGAAGCTGATAAATAAGGTTTTCATGAGGTTGTATAGGGTGATATCTCATGCCGCTGATAAAGCATAGCACCAGGTAACACTATTAAACTGCCAATACCTAACCACAGGGCTGCACATATGTAAACATGTATGTAACTGCACATTCCAGCTGTAGATAACCTTTGTAAACGAAACTGACATTTGTCATTGTTAAATGTCTGTTATCTGTGAAACAATGGTGTGGACTGAATATCACGCCTTTAAATTAGCTTATTTGAATTACATATGATGCATTTTTCTAATCAACTACTGTACTGTACGCTTACAGTAGATTACATGAATAAAATATTTTCTTGAATGAAAACATTTTACATATTTCTTCTGAAAACATGCACGCACAAAAAAATGTACAATTGATACTTGGTTTGTATAGAAAATAACACAGAGGTGAATGCAATGAAAACTCCTCAGATTTTGGTCAGTCATCAACCAGCCTACATGTATAGAGAAAAGAGCCCTTAGGAAAGACATTTACTTGTGAAAGAAAATGGAGTATCAGTGTTATAAAATACTGAAGTGTTTTTTTTTTTTAGATTACATCAGTAAATATGCGCATTGTACATTAGCTTTAGATAGAACAATACACCCATCCATAAGTCGCACAAACATGACAATATAAACTGAAGTGACATGATGCACGCCAAAAATGCATTTTGTGCCACATGTTGTGGTCCCAAGGACCATAAATGTGTTTCACAGCATCCTTCCGGAACCAGTTGCTGTGAATCACGCAGCCACCCAGAGGATGGAGATATCGGTGGCCCCTTCGTGAGCGATCTGGTTGACACGTCCGCGCACACAGTCAAGCGTGACAAAGACCATAGTGCCATTCTGGACCTCGAAGGAGGCCCTTAGGCCCACGCTGGTCCACTCAGTACCCTCGGGCATGTGTCCGCCCACCTGCTGGGCCAGTGGCGCCGGCTGAAGCCGATCACTGCCTTGCCGGTGAAGCGTGAGCTTCACCACGTTGCAGGAATGGATCAACTTGAGGCTGAGGCCGATGCTGGTTATGCCGGTCTCCCGAAAGACGAAGTTTCTGCTCGCCCACTGGCCGGAAGCCACCAGCTGCACCTGTGCCACTCCGGGCGTCACCTGGCGGAAAAGCAGTGCCTTGTTACGCACGGCCCCCGATGGCAGGCCCGTCTTAGAGACAGTGGCCGACAGGGCAACGGAGATAGCAGAGGGCATCCAGACGAGGCTCATCATGCTGATGCCGGAGTTGTCACCAAAGTAGCGGACGTTGCACTGCGCCGGGGAGTGGATCTCGAAGCTTAGTGTGTCACCAGCATCGACCACACCGGCCCCAGACACGGAGACGGACGTGTCCCGGTAGTTCACCCCCGACTTGAACGCCTGTGTGATCTCCGAATTGGTCCCATTGGAGTTCAGGTAGGCTGCCACTGAGAAGCCGTCCCGGACACAGGTATGTCCCATGGAGTAGACAGCTTGCTGAAAGACGAACTTCACCACCCCTCTGTCGGTGAACCTCACAGCCCGGCCGTCATGCGACAGACTGACCATGTAGGGGTCCGAGATGGATGTCACCTTAAAGGTGGGCCGGTAGTTTGTCTGGTACTGCACTGACATGGACGTCTGGGCCGTCATGGCCACAGCACCCGTGTCGTGAGATAGCCAGAAGAGGCTGAAGGGTGTGATGAGCTCATAGACATGAACGTCCTTGCTCTGGTTGCAATACTGGTTGGGGCTCTTCAGGGACAGGGACAGCATGTGCTCCGGCTCCACTTCTGCCGTGCCGCTCACACTCACGCTCTGGTAGTACTTCCCTTCTGGTTGCTCGACCCGTGCCCCGCTGAGCTCCAGGCCCTCCTCACTGTTGTTCATCCTTATGGAGACCTGGAGGAAGTTCCTGCAGCTGTGTCTCAGGGCAAAGTTAAAGTCGCCCCACAGCAGGCCATGCTGCTGGAACACCAGGCTTCCGTCTGTGTTGGATAGCAGGCCGTGGCCTTCCTCTTTCCCCTGGATGCTGAGCTGCATGCCGGGGTAGATGTGCCCGGCAGACTCCTTAGCCAAGGGCAGGAGGACCGCTGCGGCCCAAGCCCGGGACAGCCTGTTCTCCGAGGGGGACCCGCACACAGTGTCGCTGACCACTGAGCAGGCCAAGGCTACCGACTCCTGGTCGCAATCAGAACACGCCTGGCACTCCTGAAGCTCCATGTTGTAGAAGTAGTCGTGTCCACATAAACCGGCACTGGCATCCCTCTCGGAGACACCCAGGCACCTGAATCCACCTGTTCAACACACCCCAACCAAGAGGTCAGTCATGGTTCAATGCTGCTCAAGGGCCATGTGGTGCCCTAGGCAAGCTTCACAATCCAGGACAAAGAGAAACTGGCTTGATAAGTCAGCACTGAAGATGATGCCCTAGGCAGCTGCCTATGTAAACTAATGTGTTGACCAACACTGGTGTAGTTGTGTTTTCCGTATAAGAAGGTCGTATAAGACCTTCTTTTACAGGGAGCTGTCTGTCTGCCCTTTCTGAAGTCCACACACCTGTACCTGCATGTGAGACGTACCTGGAGTGTTGAGGCATTTGACTCGTTCGCCACAGAGGTTTGGTAATTCAAGGCATTCGTCTCTGTCCTGCAGAGGAAAGTGGCTCGGTTACAGTTGCCAAAGTGTTGCCTAACAATGGAAAACCAGGAAAGTAAACTCGGAATTTCGGAGAGCTGGAAAAACAGAAAGGAGGCAGGACCTCATCCCCCGATTCGGGTTGAGCCGGTCTCAGGACATGGACGGGAATACCTGGCAAATGCGGTCAGCGTTCAACGAACATTGCGACACCAGGAAGAAGCCAGGGGGGCACATGGTGCACCTCGCGCACTGGGGGGGCTCCCTCTGAAAGTCGCAGTACTCCTCGGGCTCGCAGGCTCCGCAGTGCTGCGGTGCTGATGGTAGGGGCCCGATATCCATCACCTTGGCGTCCACGTCCACCTTGTGCACGGCGTAGGACTTCTGCAGGTGGCTCTCGAAGTAGCCCTGGATGTCGCCTGGGAGACCCTGCGGCGCCACCTGCTTCAGCATCTCAGCCAGGGTGCCATATTGCCCTTTGACCGCTGCCAGCTGCTCCAGCATCTCCTGCTGCTGCTGCAGGATCTCACGCTGCTGGCCAATCAGGGCGCTCTGCTGCTCCGCCAGCCGCTGCTGCAGCTCCCGGATCGCAGTGGTCTGGCTCCGCAGTGCCTCCACCAACTGCTCCTGCCCCTTAGCTAGCTGCAGCTGCAGGACCAGGGCATCCTCTGACGGCACCTCATTCTCCCCTGCGAGGACATGGGACAACAGTGACTTAGGACCTCCGGCCAGAGGTCTGCGGTGTTGGGAGCAATGAAATGTGGCAGTTTGCCTTTAAAAAGATATTACAGCTTGCTGTAAAAGTTGGCAAAGATACTTTACCGTGTTAAATCAGAGAAAATCAAAAACGGGCACTTTTTACGAACTGGGGGACGGTCCCCTCTGTAAAATTCGAAGAGGGGCATTCATAACTTAGGTGGGAGACGCACTCAATCTCTCGTGAAAAAGGTGCAGTACCCCCCCATCACGTAACCAGGGTCGCAGGGCAGGGTTATAATTCTTGATCTGAGAGGAACATCGAAGTATTTCGCGTTGAAATTTTTCATAAGTCCTGTTCCAACAGTGAAACGCAAAACTCATGGCGGAATCGGAGACGATTCAACACGCAAGCCAGCCCGCATCAAGCCGCTTCGCCTGTCAAATGTGTTCCTAGTTCAGCAGCCCCTCTTACAGATGGGGATGTGGGCGGGGGGGGGCAACATTTTGGACGGGCTGTCAAAGCATTCGCTGCACATGTTAGCAATCTTTTTTTTTTTTCTTACTTTTGCTGAAGCTTATGTAGATCGGTAATTTTCTATTAAAATAGAATACCTTTGTGACGGCCCTGCCAGTCTGTCAGTCCCGCCCACTAATTACCTGTGTTCTTGTCCCGGTTTGAGTAGGTGATCAGGCGCAGGTGTGCTGTGTGAAGCGTTAATTGGGAGGGGTATGAAGAGACCTGGGGCTACTCCGGAGGCCACCCCCCCCCCCCCGGGCATTTTGTTTGGTTATGTTTTTGGAAATTTTAGACATAACTTGCAACACTTGCTTTACTTACATATTACTGACTTTGCATACGCTTATTATTTCTTCTTTAAATAAATACTTTAATTGATTATTTGATTGCGTGTGGTTTCCTTTTATGTTGCGCTGCCCTTGAGCCAGGCGGGCGTAACACCTTCTTCTGGACTGCTAGTAGATTTCGATGTATAAGAGGTGAAGAATAATGTGTTATGGAGTAGTCACTTAGTTAATTGTCATAAGCTGGTTATATTTTGACACAGCGCGCTGAGTGGTTAACCTGGTTTAATGTCGCACGTAAGCTGAACTCCGAGGGGGGCACCGCCGAGATCCGACGCTGGGTATCCGAAGTCTGGAAACTCCCCCAAGAACTGGGCAGCCCTGTCCGGCACGTGGGGCAGAGGAGCCTGACTCTCTGCGTGGTCGGAACTGGCGGAGCATCCCTCTCCTACGCACGGTCGTGGTCTGGGCTTCGGCCGTATCCTGAGCGGCAGTTTGCACTCAATCCCCCTGCAATCCGTTGTGATGTTGCTCCCTTGTCGGTGCGAGGTGGCGCAATCCGTCCCGGCACAACCCGCACCCAATACGTCGGTGGGTCTTCCCCGGGCGCCCTGCTTGCCCGTGTCTCCGGCTCCTCGATGAGGATTTACGATCGTAAACGGCTCTGAATGCACCCTGGTGTGGCTGCTCGGATGGCCGCTGTGGTGGCTGGGAGCGACGTGTGCTGACCAGCCCTGCGTTCCTGCCGGGAACTGCCGAATCGGTCTGACAAGTCGCCCCGAGCAATGGGACCCGGAGCAGGGCTTCTGGTCCGCGATCCCCGCGCCGAAGCAGTGCGTTCCTCTGCATGTTTCATCAAAGCTTCTCACGTTGGCAAATGTTAAAGCGGTCCAGCAAAAGAGCAAAAGCCAGATTTTTAATGTTGTCATCTTGAAGGTGTTTCCTCCTACAGTTCATGGCAAAAGTTTAGGAAAATTATTAACGCATTGATGCAAACTGGAAATTTATTATTAAGAATAATACAACAATAAAAAACATAAATTGTAATTAAATGAAACAATACCTTGCTGATTTGTTTTCAATGTCTGAAATTTTGTTAATATACTGTAATAATCTGTAATCATTACAAGCTACTTTTTTCCAAACTAAGATTTATGAAGTGATATGATTTTTAATATACATAGGCTACATAAATACATAGATATATAGGCCTACATACAGGTCTATTTCAATACTTCGAAGATGCACAGAACAGTTTGAATAATTCACCAGAAAATAAGATGGTTATAAGTAAATGCAATAAAAAACAGCAGACTACAGACAAGGGGGACTTACCTTGAGCCTTTGGGTTACAGTTCGTGAGTCCCGCGGACGTCAGTAAGGATTCAGATAACGGGACGTGTCCATGTCCCGCCGCTCGCAGCCGTATCCAGGGCTTCTGACCCAGCCTGGATGATTCCGGACGGGAATGTCAGGATGTGGCATTCCAGGGACTTAATTAGCATCAGGTTTCCTCGTCTCTGTATACATTAACCCTCTACCTTCCTACAGTCTCGCTTGTTAAGGCTGCAGCTGGCACTGGAGCTGGGGGGTCTGGATGCTCGTTTCACCGTTTGCGCTATCAAATACACTCCGTCGATCATTTAAAAGAGGGTTTTCTATGAAACGCACCGACGGTGTAAGTATTGTGTCTTGCGTATTTCCCAGCTAAATTAAATCTATTCGAAACGTTCTTTTGAACATATGCAAACCTTTTCACCTTAATCTCAGTTGCGTCGACTGGCATTGCTGTACTTTTCTTTGCGAACGAGAATTACTCCGTGGTGTGGGAAGAACCAAACTTTAACCGTAAGTTTATTGATACAGCTGTATTCTTTTAGTTTGTGTCCTTCGTGTAGGACGTATCCTGTCAGCATGGAGCCAAGGCTCACGGATGTCACTGACCTAAGCAGGTCACCAGAGACCTCGGGTAAAGCTCAGGAATTTGCAGGGGGCTGTTGAAAGATCACCGTTTTGCCTGTGCCATTTTACGCTACTTATGAATACACGTTGGTAATATAATTTTAAAGGACTGTCTGCCATTCACGTTTTGGTTCCATAGCATGGATGTGATGTTTGGGATCCCATCCATGCTTTGATGGAATAAATCTGGACTAAGTAATGACGATTTGAGAAGGTACTGGTCATTATCTTAAGATAAATCACTGTAAAGCCGCTCTTCCTTCAAGGATTTCCATTAATCGCCACATATTGACGTTTCTCTATCCAGTCCAGGATTATTCCATGGAGCATGAAGAAGAGTAAGACAGAATCACCCGAATGACACACGGTGAATGTGGCAGCGAGTCACTAGAGGGCGCCGCCATATTTCGGCACAATAAGGGCCACAATATACTTCACGCGAAGCGTCGCATACGTAACGCGTATGCAACGCAATTAGTGTACCACGGAACTCAAGAAGGACAAATACCTTTCAATTTTAACGCGTAGAATACACGTTAACTACACGTAGGTAACGTGTTAACATGTATTCTCCGGAGAATCTCCGCATCAATTTTTTGAAAAATTTGTTGCTAAAGTGTATTATACATGTATTCTACACGTTAAAATTCACGTTTTTTTTTTTTTTTTACCTGTTTGAAGTTCCATACACCTACGATGCATGGAATAAACGCTGAAAATGTGTCGGGGCCATGATGCGTATGTGTATGTGTTGTGAGCATACAACATATATGCTCAAATGAGATGGTCTGGCCTATGGATAATTCCCTATTTGCATCACCAGCTGTTCCCACCCTTACCCTTTAGTCACAAAGCACCAGTACGTCCTATCGCCTAGCTGGGACACACCCACTTTACCTCTGCACAATGAATCCTGGGATATGTTGGGGTGCGAAGGATCAATCAGATGGATCCTATGTGACTCGGCAAAGGAAGGGTACATTTATAAACCACAATTGAAGGAGCCTTTGAAATGGGACAGCCTTCTACACCACTGTGATGCATTCGGTCTTCGAATGTAGCCTTAGAAGGATGTAGCCCCTGAACTTTGACACAGCTACAGACCATGTCCTTGAAGGATGCTGCCCCAAAACATGAACACAGTCCTAGTCTGGAGTTAAAAAGGGTTCTGGAACTGCCTTCGAGGAACTCTAATCTGGTTGAGTTTCTGCATTGTGAACACAAGAAAAGTTTTTGCATGGTTCCGCAAAAAGTTCCTGTGGTGTGAAAGCGCTTATAGTTCCTTATAGAAAGAGAGGAGAGTAGACAGGAGAGTAATACAGAGAGTCATTGGCACGGCCCAAAAGATCATAGGACTTCGTCTGTCCTCACTGGAGGAATCTTCAGGACACACTGCCTCTGCAGAATCAGCACCATCCTGAGAGACACAACTCACACCTGCCATCACCTCTTCCCCCTGTTACCATCAGGGAGGTGCTACAGGACCCTGAAGACCCACACCAATAGGCTGAAAAACAGATTGTTTTTTCCCCAAAGCTCTCACTGAACTGAACTCCAGTCAGACCAAAAGTAACAAGACATACTTGGTTCAATAACTGTGCAATACTATGAAAACTGCAATACTATGAAAACTGCAATATTATGAAAAAATTGCAAAATATAACAACTGTCATTATGGTGCAAAACAATGCACATCTATTTATATTTATATAGGATTTTTCCTTTTCTTTTAACTGTGTTTTTATTTTTCTTATGTTGTGATAACTAAATCTATGTACAGCTGTGTTCTGAATAATAGCAGTGTGTCTAAAAAAGTGAATAAAGCTGAAAATCATTATAATAGTTTTTATTTCCATACCAGCAAATACATTGGGAACACTACAAATTCTACTCCAAATCAAAACAAGAAGAGAAATGCATCACATTTGTGTTATTCCTTTACAGAAAGTGAAGGAAAGGGAATATTAGGCTGTTCAAAACAATAGCAGTGTCCACATTCTTCTTTACAAACTCAAAGATTCACCGTATGAACTGAACAGTGATTTTGCTTTCCTTTGAATCATTGAACTAATATTTAGTTGTATAACCACTGTTTCTCAGAACTTCTGCAAATCTGTGTTGTAGGGAGTCAACCAACTTCTGGCACCTGTGAACAGGTATTCCAGCCCAGGATGATTGGACTACATTTCTTGGTTTTGTCTCAGAAACAGCATTTTTGATGTCACCCCACAAGTTTTATATTGGATTAAGGTCTGTGGATTGGGCTGGCCACTCCTTAACGTCAATCTTGTTGGTCTGGAACCAAGATGTTGCTCGTTTACTGGTGTGTTTGGGGTCGTTGTCTTGTTGAAACACCCATTTCAAGGGCATTTCCTCCTGGCAACATGACCTCTTATGTATTTTGAGATATTCAAACTGATCCATGATCCCTGGTATGCGATAAATAGGCCCGCCACTGCAGTATGAGAAACATCCCCATATCATGATGCTTGCGTCACCATGCTTCACTGTCTTCACAGTGTACTGTGGCTTGAATTCAGTGTTTGGGGGTCATTTGACAAACTGTCTGTGGCCACTAGACCCAAAAAGAATAATCTTGCTTTCATCAGCCCACAAAATGTTGCGCCTTTTCTCTTTAGGCCAGTCAATGTGTTCTTTGGCAAATTGTAACCTCAACCTCTTCAGCACGTCTTTTTTTTTGCGGGGGCTTCTTGCAGATAGCTTGGCTTCACATAGGCGTCATCTGATTGTCACAGTACTCACAAGTAACTTTAGACCTTCTTTGATCTTCCTGGAGCTGATCATTCGCTGAGTCTTTGCCATCTTGGCTATTCTTCGATCCATTCGAATGGTAGTTTTTCATTTTCTTCCACGTCTTTTAGGTTTTGGTGGCCATTTTAAAGCATTTGCGATCATTTTAGCTGAGCAGCCTATCCTTTTCTGCACTTCTTTATATGTTTTCCAATCAACTTTTTCATCAAGGCACGCTGTTCTTCTGAACAATGTCTGGAACGACCCATTTTACTCAGAATTTCAGAGAGAAATGCACTATAACCAACATGTACAACATTTGCTGCCTTCCTTACTTAAATAAGGTCCATAATTGGCACCTGGTGTTTCACAGAACAAATGACCTCACTAATTGAACTTCGCGCTGCTATTATTTTGAACACACCCCTTTCAATTAATCATTCAGTTACACAGAATCAGCAGCATGCATGTCATGACTGTTGAGTCTGTTGGTTTTCTATTACTCTACTACACCTACTAGTAAATTATTTGCCATGTAGAAATATCATTTCTACCAAAAACAGTGATTGATCAGGTTAGTGATGTTGGACTGCTATTATTTTGAACACTGTACATCCCACAGACTGCTCTGCAAATTTCATTGTGCAAGAAATGTGTAATGACAATAAAGTCAATTCTATTCTATTCTATTCTATTCTATTCTATTCTTTCCTAGTTTCTCATGGGTTTAGCAAAAACGGGAGTTTCAGCTGAAGCTGACAAGATTTACTTCTTATCCAGTTCCTCTTTTTCTAAGACTGATTGCTTCCTCATATCACCAAATTACTTTTGTTGTGTATGATCAGAAAATGTGGGCCATGAGATTAATATACAGCCCTAACTCAGGTGTCATGTCATCATCGGTTTGTCGAGCTGACCGCTCACCCGTGGCCACCACCAGGACTCATATCTTCTGAAGTGTGTCCATCTGTGGTCTGCACAGAACAGAGTAGACTCCCATATCTGAGGCTGTAGTCCTATTGTTAGCAAACAGGAGAATGCTGGTGATTTAGAATATTTCATCTCATATGCTATGTGCATTCTATCTTTCTGGCGCTTGCCACTTGAATTGATCAATTCCTCCACTGATTCAGCCCTGGAGGGTTTTTTTTTTAAAGTGTCAATGCCCAGTGACCTCGTGATGTTTGAGTTGCCCCAGTGGCATGTCTGGGCCTTGTTATGCTGACAGCTTGCTTCTTCAGAGGGTGGTCTGCCTGTCCTCCGAGGTGGAGGGGTCCCTGAAAACCCTAACAATGAATGATAGAGCTAATGATGGATATCTAATGGACAGCAAATGTGCTGGTGAGATTCCTCTTTTCTCCTCTTTAACGTTGAACAAAATTTATATATTTTAATGAATAGTTTGAAAGTGCCTTCTGGAAGAGAGGGGGGGGGGTTTGTCCATTACTGGCTAGATCCCAGAGACATGCTGCTGGTTGTGCTTGCATGACATCACAGGAGGGATGACTGATGTCTTTAATATTCCCTTGTAAGATGGGGTAATTACTTAGGTACTATACTACTTAGCTACTACCCCAGTGAACTGCCATTCGTAGCCTTTCTGTCTTACAGTTAAATATGCAAAAAAAACTAAAATGAAACTGAGTTAATATATTGGCTGTTTCTCTGATTTTTTCCCCACATTGGGGATTTTTGTTCTGTTCCATTTCATCATTTTTCCCCTGTTCCTCTTCCACTGACCAGCTGAAAAATGTGCAATTAATGCGACATATCTGTTGCAATCCAGTGCTCTGCAGTAGTTGACATGGCTGGACCAGGGAGGCACAGCCCTGGCTGTGTCACAACAGGCCGACATGTAAGGCTGTCGTAATAAATCACACTAGTATCTCTGCATGCCCCCCCCCCTTCCTGCTGCTGTTTCAGCTGTCAGAAACATTTATCTCAGTGTGCCAGACCTAAAAACAAAGAAAGGAGTTATACGCAGAGAAAGCTGGGTGGTCAACAAAGATAAATGTCGTATTTTTTTTTGAAGATGGGGGTGTCGTTTTGTTTAAAGAGAAGGAGGTCTCTCAACGAACGCATGAACTTCATGGCCTCCCGGTTCTCCAGCTTCCAGTAGCATGAACTCACTGGCTCACTGGTTAGAGGGATGGGAATGCGTTCATGAGAGTTAGAGCCCCCCCGCCTCGAGGAGGGGCAGCTTCAGGCTTCTGCTGGAATGTGAACAGGTCCGGACCTGACTTCCGCAAAATACAGGAAGCTGATCGCTAACCGTTGGCAGGCAGACACAGTACACTGCGGTGTTTCGCATGGGTGGTGTACTTATATACTTAAAATATATATACACACAGTAGATACTTTGTTATATGTGACTTTCAAATAGCTAAGCAAGAAGATTCACATCAAGGGTAAGTGTGAAATTATAGTTTTTGAACATTTGCTGCCTTCTGGTGTCTGGCATGCTGTGAGATAATGTGTTGTGCGACTTTCGGAGCATCTGCTGCTGGTTGGGTTATCGCTTTTGATGTTGAGATGTTCTCTCTCGGCACTGGCATGACCATGCAGCTCAGCAGTGTGAGAATGGACTTTTGATTTTATACCTAAAGATTAAAACTAAGGTAACGGTATGCCCTTGTGCAGTGAAATGGGCCACTGCGAAAGTTAATGATAGGGGAAGCTTAGCAGTGTGATAACTGCATGTATGAAGCTGATGTCATGAATTTTACTGGGGTGGGGCGGTATGTATTTGAAGCTGAACTGGGAGAGAAAATTAGCTGGTAAATATTACTATTTTATGGTTTGTCAGCAGTGGTGCATGGCTGCAGTTGCTGATGCATGTGACCCTGTATGCTGCATGACAAAAAAGCTGCATCCCTCCATCTACTCTGTGCCAAAACGGGCACGTGTGAACAGCGCTATGCATGTCCCTTCCCCCGGGACATGTTTTCAGGGCTCATGCCGACATTTTGAAAACCTGCATTCATGAATATTCGCCAAGCTGGGTGGTAAATTTCCAACATCTATATTTTTCTAGAACTTTTTGTCTATTATTATTATTATTATTATTATTATTATTAATTGGCTATGCATTGTGCTGGAAACCCTGTTCTTCCTGAGACAGGTGTCAGTCTGGCCCGTGCAGAATAAGCAGCTCCGAAGGATGATTTATTAATTAATTGTGTCCGGTCGTGTGTCTTACTTGTACTTTGGCACGTTGTCGCGAGGCTGACTTCACCGGCAGTCGCTGTGATCACCATGGGGCGTAGATCATCTAGACAAACCTCGGGGAGGACAATGACACACGTTTCAGTTTGGGTTTGGGGAGGGCTTGTGGACTGTCCCACCGGGAGCCCTCAGCGGGCTGGGGAGGCCGTTCACCGGACCCCTGCCCTTCTTCAGTGACGAGCAGTGAGTTCAGCAGAGGGTTATCACAACACCTCAGAGGCCGTTCCACATCAGTTTACCGCCGCAACCTCTGTTGACCATGGTTCACCTAATAGGTGATGGGATGGATGATGAAGATCTTCAGAAAAGCCTTTTTCCTGTTTACGCTCTTTTCTGTTGTTCTGCTTTTCTAAACCACCCAAATTATGAAAATTCCATCCGTCTTCAGGTTGCTCACAGCCAGTTGTCAGATTCCCCCACATTGCATAAAATTCCCTCCTGAATCAGGGATGGCAGTGTGCCCACCCCCCCACCCCTCCACCACGAAAGCCCACTTCCGTGAGTCGTTGGCCAGGCCGCATGCTGATGTGGAGAGTCGACGGATGTCACCCATCTAGGCGTCTCTCGCACAACCTCGGCGTGCCACATTCTGTTTCAGCGGCAACCCTGATCTGCAGACCAGCTGCAAGCAGAACTTCACATGCATGTATGCGACTATCAGCATACTGGTGACTACGGATTCAGAGCAATTGATTTGGTAGCATTTAAAAATCCCCACATAGAATTACTTTATGAGGCTAGATTTACTAAATTTGAAATCTAAACACACCATTTGGAGAGCCTTTGTCACAAATATATATGAAAACATGATGTGTCCACAAAAATATTTAGCTTTTTTCCCCAATATTAAAGTCAGAAAACACATGAAATACATTTAATTTTCCCCTCAAGGAAAATAATTTCTATTTGAATTGTATTTGCGCTACTGAACGCGCTGAGAATAGTGGTTCCTTTGAAGCTCTGAAGAATCAGCCAAGTGGCTTCCATAAAGGTGTCCCTCCCTCTGCAGGCTCTCAAACAGTAATAATCTCTGTTTTCTACATGATTTTTCAGTCATCGGCTGCTTCTCCATCCTGTCTGCTGAGTTCTCCAGTCTTGATTTTGTTTTCTAGAACATAAGTCTGTATTATTTAAGATTTCAATGTTTTTTTAAGCAGGGATTTGCTGCAGACAGTTTAGCTGTGAAAAGCTGCTTGACTTTGGCCGAGGTTATCCTCATCCGGCCAGTAGTCGATGTGGTTCTGTACAAACATATGAAAAGTCTTGATTTGCATGTCATACCTCATCTGCCCACCAAGTTTCTTGAGAAGAAGTTAGGGAGTTCTACTGAAGAAGAAAAATTAGGTTCTCACTCAACCCAGGTCGAAAAACCATAAGCTGCATTTTTTCTTTGTTTATGTCATTTTATTATCTTCAATTTAATCAGTAGAGGCAGAAAGGTAATTTAAAATTGACATCAAACTTATACATTCCATTGTTTGTGATGATGATTTTGTCAGGATTCTTTTAAAAAGAATCCATAAAAAAATCCACTAATTATTTTCAAATTTCTTCACTTTCTGAGTATTTAGTCATTCTTGCTGAAGTTACTTATCTTTTGTTTCCTGTTTCTTGCTCCTCCAGCTGTGTGACAAAACCACTTCCTGAGGGCATGTTTCTCAGACTGACAGTGCAATGCAAAGCATTACTGTTTACATACACACAAAGACACAACGCTTTTCAGGACAATAAGCATGTCTGTTCTGGAATATAACGATGGCATCGATTGGCTATCCTGGTGTGTGAAATTTGACACCTTGTAGAAAAAGAACTCTAAATAGTGTCTTCACAGTGGCGATCTGAGTCCTGTGATTCTTGTCAACAGGGTAACCGTCTGGGCCTTGTGATCATCTGAGCTGTTTTCCAGGGAATATTTAGAGTGATTCAGTCATTCCAGGTCCACTTTAGGGTTACTTACACTGTCATAACCATTGTAGTCTGTTCTCAGTAAGAGTGCATTTAGGATCTTTGCAGGGACACAGATCCAGTGTCCTTCGATGCCCTGGGCACTGTGAGCTGTCTGTGGAAATGTTCAAGTGGCATTAGTCCCACATACGTGGCCCTGGAGAGGCTATGACCGGAGGGAGGGGCCTTGTGGGGGAGGGAGGTGATCTAGAGTTAACTGATTTATTTCCTGAGAACTTCTGACACTGAGGGAAGCATCACCTCAATGCACAGAAGAGGCTACTAGACTATAATAAACAAAACCGCATTCATGCTGCTTTTAGTGGCCATCGCAGTGTTCGTCCTGTTAAATTGGGCAGCGTATTTACAACCGAAGCCCTAAAATTGTCTCAGTAGACAAGCAAAACAACACATTATCTTTCACCCCTGAAATGTTAACATAAAAGCTTGTTCTCCTGTTTTTCTGTGCTCAAATAGGTCTTGGTGGCATCACGAAAATCATGTTTCCTGCGTGCTTAAATCTTTCATAAGCGATAGGATTTTCTCCAAGGCTACATGTCTTAACAGAGCATAGCAAGACTATGCAAGTTTCCTAGCTCGATGTCAGAGCTTTACAGAAGAGTGAGATTGCGGGAGGCTGATTATTTCACCTGGTATCTGATTAATGCATCTGAGGCTCAGTGTATCTCGTCCCTGTCCAGGTGCTTAGACTTCCTGCTCTGTGGTCAAGGCTAGATCCTGTTTCTTAGTATCTATCCTTAGTTTTGATATGCACCATGACTACAGCTAGTTGTGATTTGATTACTATAGAGTGACCAGCATATTGTATATAAGAAATCTACCTCAAATCCTATCCTGTCTGTTTTTACACGTCACCCAATGTTCCCAATGATGGTCTTCATGACCACCATGTCTCATGAAGACCTGAGCAGACCTTCCACCCCTTTCATTGTCTCTGACAGATGGAAGACATCGACGCCATGTTCTCCGACCTCCTCGGGGAGATGGATGCCCTGACCCAGGTGAGCTCCACGGGAACGGCTGGCCTCAGAAAGACACGATTGGTTGGGCAGATCTCCAATGGGAATGCAGCCAAACAGAAAGGAGCTTCAAATCAGATTCAACCACCTTCCATTATTTATGATTGTAACAGAATTAGTGACCAAACTGACATATTCCATGTGTCTTGCTTCTCCTGATAGTGTTTGGACGTCTTAAAAAGCTACAGATACAACCAAGAGCTCAGTTGGGGCAGATCATCATATATCCTCCTCTTTCCTATGTTGGTTCAGGGGTCAAACTCACATTTTAACGCTTCCGTTTGAAGCTGAGCAGTAACACATGCCGCTGCAGTGAACTCTGCTCAGATTGCCACCAATACCCAAATTTCCTGTGTTTTTTTTCCTATGAAATTAAGACATGAGAAGTGGAAAAGTACTGTGTGAATCTGTTCCTCTTCTTCAACTAGGGGAAAAGAAACATCTTGAGGCAATTTTATTTTTTCATTGAAATGACACATAAAATACTTGCATCCATTACTCCCTTTTGAAAGACCATTAATTCACATGCAATTTTTGAACTTACACTATTACTGAATTCAGGAGTTCGCCCAGAAGAATGTTGGGTGATGGTTTTTTAAGTCCCCCCACATAATAAATCGCTTTACGTTTCCATTTATTCTTATTTGGCTGACATTTTTGTCTAAAGCAAACGGCGAGTCAAACAAATAGCACATTACAAACATATGTGCTGTCAAAGAGTTGAGTAGGCATAAGGCGGATAGGCTGAGCTTCCAATGCCCAATGCTTGTATGCCCAGATACAAGTGTAAATAGCATCGTAAGGAAAGCCACCCAGCACCTTCCAAACAGAGCAGGAACCCAATAAGACTGCTATTCACTGAGCAGACATCTAGGGAGCACAGAGTGGGGTCAGGCTAGCTGAGCTTTATCCTCAGTTTTTCCACACTGCCGTAAGGTTGCATCCAAGTCCACACCATCATACCTCAATTTACATCGTTTTATATGTAATTTAACACACACTGATTTTTAGGATACAGCAAATCAAAAAGCATGAGTATGTTTTAGCTATAGTTCTGTTCTCATTGGGGAAGACATTCAGTATGGTGTTAGGGGGTTTGGAAGTGCCCTTCCCATGTGTTTCTTCTGTATTTCATGATGAGAAGAAAAACTCTGATTCCAGTGGGAACGGTGCTGGTTTTATGGGTTTGTGACGAGTGCCCCTGTCCACCCTCTGCAGAGTCTCGACGCTGAGGTCCAACCCCCGCAGCCTCCGCCTGCCTCAGCCGAAGACATGGACTTCTCCGTGGGTTTTACAGACCTCAAAGGTAAACAGGACAGCAGCTCATGAAGTTCCACTGAGGTTTATTTCCCAAAGGGGAGTGATACCTTGTAGTCCTGTGCTTTCTCTCGACTGTGATATAGTCTATCTTAGAACACAGGGCTTAGATCAGGGGTTTCCAACTCCGGGCCTGGAGAGCTACTATCCAGTTGGTTTTCTGTCCCATTTGGCTTCTGATGAGCCACACCTGTTCCTGGTATTTACCTGAGAACAGGTGTGGCTCATCAGAAGCTGGGTATTATAGAAAACCTACTGGACGGTAGCTCTCCAGGACCGGAGTTGGAGACCCCTAGCTTAGATTATCAATGTCAATAGCACTTGAAGATTCAAGTATACAGGACCTTTACTGGCTATGTGCATCAGGTGCACTGGAATGCTGTTCAGCCTTAAGGTCTTTTCACAGCAAGCCTGATTTTTTTCTCACAAAAAAAAAAAATGAACGACACTATTCTGAAACGAAGAAACATACTTCTCTGAAGGCTTTCAAACCAAGTCTGACAGATTTGCATTGTCAAGATCCGTGATTTTTTTATTCGAAAAGAGCTCGATTTTTGCAGCAGATGTGTTAAAAAGAAAAACACGAACAACCAATAGGATGTCAGTTTTTACGTTTTTTTTTTTTGACTACGAAGAAAACCGTTCATTTAGTCTAAAACCCAAGCCTGATGATAAGCCATACATACCACTGTCATCCCTTTCTGCCTCCTTATGGACGGCCCTGGCCAATAGCGGTTCATATCCTGCCCATATAATAATATAAATCTATAACTGACAAAGTTTAAAATGTTAATATTCTAATGTTGGAATTGATTCTCAAAATGAAAACATTCAGATCAAAAGAATCCATACTATCTATGGATCTACTACTACTA
>JAODLC010000001.1:19323445-19395432 GCA_026781145.1 Hippopotamyrus pictus
CTATCATACTATCTATGGATCTACTACTACTACTATCATACTATCTATGGATCTACTACTACTACTATCATACTATCTATGGATCTACTACTACTACTATCATACTATCCGGTCTTTTGGGGAGACGAGGCTTATGCTGTTTGCAGCTGTTCTGGTTGCTTGTGTTTCTGTTGATTTTTCTTTATTTCTTTTAAGGTTTTATAATATGTGCTTTGGATTATATTAGACTGCAGCTATTTATTAATATTTTTATTTTGCTTGATTTATAGACATGTATGCACCAATATTAAATAAAAATCAATTTAAAAATAGTCAAACTGTTTTCTCTATTCCTTTAGTTCATTAACTGAGAAAAAGATGATGTAGCTGCCATATTCTTATTAATTTTGCTTAGCCTGGAATATCCCCTGTAGTTATTTAACTGATAATAGATCGATACACACAAAGCTCTTTATCACCATGTGAACCAGTCATTATAAAGTATAAACCTTTTTCGAATTGGAAGTATCCAGTATATTTGCCTTTTTCTTTTTTTTTTTGTTTACTCAAAAGAAGAAAAAAACTCTTTCTCACTGCTCTCAGTGCTGCTTGCTAGTTTGACAGTTCCTTTTGGTATACAAACTTTTCTCAAATCAATTGTGAAAATTTCACATCATGTATTGTGTGAAAGATTTTGATGTGTCAAATTCGCTTCCAAATTTTTTCACAAATTTAAGTAAATTCTTTGTGTCGCGTTTGGTGTCAAAAGGCCTTTACTCACTTAGAAAAGTTCAAAGATGATGCAGACAGTGCAGAGCAATACAAGACAGTGCTAAATAATACAAAACCTGGACTGTGGGTCTTTACTGACCCAAGCAATTGGAAGTCTTGTGCCTTGAAGTTCCTAATTCATTATTCGTTCAATCCTGTGTCGAACACCCTACCAGCATCCCTGAACGAGCTGGAGGACAATGACCTGGATGCGCTGATGGCTGACCTGGTGGCGGAGATCAATGCCGTGGAGGAGAGCGTGGCGCAGGCAAAGAGTGCTGGTGGGGCACCTAAGCCCCCCCCGCCAAAGGTTCAAGACCATGCAGCCCCTCTCCCCGCTGTGCAGAACAACTTCAGCCCCAGCATCCCGGCCTTCGTACCCTCCCCGCAAGTGCCCTCTGTGGATTTAAGCACCCTATCTCCGGCACTCAAACCACAGCTGCCGGTAAATTGGGGTCCTCGCTCTTGTTCGGTGCTGTTTATATGATCTTTAAAGGGATGATACGAAAAAACCTTAAGAGCATGTATATGGAGCTGTCATTCAAATGCTGCATTCCACAGAAGACACCGTGACTTTAAACAGCAATGCTGGCCAACTATGGTAAAGCAGCATAATGATTATCACAGTGCAGTAAACCAGAACTATGGTAAAGAAACACTAATATACAGAAGAAGGGACAAATAGAAAAGATGTGTTGGCAGTATTTTATAATATTTAAATCTCAATATATATAAATCTCAAAAGAAATCCTCTATCGTTAGCAACAAATTTAATCCTTAGTGATGGTGGAAGAGATCATATCCCAAACACTGGGAAAGTGCTGTTTAATCTTCTGTGACACGTGAATGTAAAACACACATTTTATTCCACGATTATTTGTTTCCCAGGAGGATGCTGAGGCTCAGGCCAAAGCAGACAAAATAAAACAGGCTCTGGAGAAGCTGAAGGAGGCCAAAGTGAAGAAGGTGAGCGTGGGGGCCAGGCGTGGGGGAGAACATCAGTGTGTGCTAGGGTCCTACTGGCACCTCTGGCCTGGGGAGTCAGTCAGCTGGCATGTGAAAATGAAACAGGCACATCTCTGAACGGACCCTTGGTAGCACATGGTGTTGCCTTTGACAATGGAACAGTCAACTTCTATCACAGGTTAGACAGATTTTTTTTCAACCCAGTGCATGGGGACAGCTAGTCAGTCCACATTTTTGCTCCCTCCACTTAGAACACTAAACACCTGGTACAGGTGTGTTGAGAGCTGGGAGGGAGCAAAAATGTAGACAACCTGGAAGTCCCTGAGGACTGCGTTGAGAAATACTACAGTAGATAATTTGCTTCCAATAAATAATGTAACCCAAATGGTAGTTCAGGGTTGCAATCACGGTAATCACAAGAAGAAAATGTATCTGTTACCTTATGTTTATATGATGACAGTGATGTCATGGAATGACCAGTCCTGGGGCCACATTTTCACATTGCTTTCAGTTCAGAGCCCCAGTGGGAACGAGTCAGAATCCAGCTTCCTTTACCCCAAGTCCCACTGTTCATGGTGATGTCACTGTTGGCACGCAGTTTTAAGTGTGACATAATGCTTTATGACAGAAGCTTAAAATATTTATCTTTTTTGCAAGAACCACTTACAAGTCATTGTGAATGAATTTCATTGGACTCTTAGCATGCAGATGGCTGACATGAGTTTTGGAAAATACAGGAAGTAGAAGAAAAAGGAAGCTGGGTCCCCACACGTCATCTTAAAGCACACCTAGCTTCTATTGTGAAAGGGCTTCTTCAGAGGAAATTCCCTCTAATCTCTTATACATGTTTCCTTGGTGTAGTTTCGGTCTGTGTGTTTCCACTTGTTTAGTAACCATTTCTGTTTGCCTATCACATGAAGCAATATACACTTGCAACAGCCCTCCAGGAATATGTCCCATCATCCCACCTCTTCTTCTTGTGAGAGTTCAGTTATCAGTACCAGTTATCATTTGACATAATCTACTTTTATATGGCACATTTTCCTCCATCAAACGACCCCGCTCACTGGTCTCCAGACTAAGAGGATACTTATTTTTCAATGTTACATTGAATTATTGCCCCTATTATTTAAGGTGCCTCCATTTGAGTAGCTCTTTAGGGTTTTGTGGGCCGTATCAGAGAGGATGGCTCCCTTGAGGGTCATGATCTTAACTAGCACATGAGCCAGGAGAGCAATGTCAAAGGATACCTCCAGTTTCCACATGTCCACGTCTCCCTGACGTCTCGCCATAGCTTGTCACTAAGGTCACCATGAGCGATGAATCTTCCAAGACCTTGATGGTGGACGAAAGGCAGATGGTGCGAGATGTGCTGGACAACCTCTTTGAGAAGACACACTGCAACTGCAGCGTGGACTGGACCCTGATTGAGACCAACCCCGAGCTAAACACCGGTAAGACGACTCAGTCCTGTAGTTCAGCAAGTAGAACATTTTGCTAAGAGGATAATGATCATGAGTTCGAATCCCTGGGAACATGCATAATTGTAACCTTCCCCTCTAATAGTCACTTTGGATAAAAGTGACTGGTAAATGTCCACAGCTAGAACTCTCTACTTTGCACTGCATGACATAACGATGTCGTACAATCAGAGTTGGGTAATTCGGGTCCAGAGAGTACAAGTCTAGACCGGGATTTTGGTTCAACCAACCACTTGAGTACTCTGTGACTGTGACTCTTTATGCTCAACTGGTTGGTCGAAACAAAGTCCCGGTCTGAACTTTTACTCTCTGGACCCGAATTACCCAAATCTTCCCACAATTGCTATAGTCAATGTTCATCTATAGGAAGGAAGATGGAGCTTGGCCTGTGAGCTGAATTTTAAAGTGACTATTTACAAGATTATCTACGGGTGTGACCCAACAGCATTTTGCCCCATTTTCAGACTCGAACCATAAGTGGAACGGAAGCAGGGGTGGGGTGGAGCTTGAGTTACTCATAGTGGCACACTAAGGCTGTCGTGTCACCATGAGTGTCACCACCCAATGATAAATTTCCCTAATTTCCATCCCAGAGCCTTGTGGAAATTTCCAAAGCTACCCCTTATTTTTTTCTGCTAATGGGCAATGAGCAGTTATGGGTGTCGACACAAACACAGGGCTCGATTGAGCCACCACTAGTTTAATACATTATGCACTGAGCATAAAAGGCACCACGGCCAACCCCCCCCCTGTTGATGCTGTAAAGTCAGAAAGAGTCTCTGTGGTCAACCGCAGGGCGAGGGGGGGGAAGTGCCTTAATAGGCACCCCTCAGAACGGTTGGTGTGTGTGATATAGTTGTTGGAGGGTAAAATAATAACATCACCTTATTTTTTATCAGAAAGAGGATTTGAAGACCATGAACATTTAGTGGAGACCTTGTCTGCATGGACGAGAGACAGCGAAAACAAAATCTATTTCCTGGAGAAGGTTGACAAATATGCAGTCTTTAAAAACCCACAGGTAATCTTTCTAATTATTTTTCTTGTACTGAAAGTGTGTCGCCCAACTCGTGTTCAGTGGAGCAGACACGGAACACGTTCGTACAGAGAATTACGTGCTACAAGCCCTCTGACACAAGTGATCTTTGACCCCTAACCATTAAGAATGTACATTTCAGTGCCATTAAACCTGACCATGTTTATAGCTTCCGGTATTCCTGCTGGCAAATAGTGATGATAAACACAACAACCATAAGCAACTCTTTGCATAATTAACAACAATTATGATCATGTTTAATGCAGCACATTATTAGAAATTTATACCACAGGTGATTATAGATGATTATAGATTCGATTAGTGCTTCCTGGTTACTAGCGAGGATGATGTCCGTTCATCGGTCACTATCATGCCTTTTGTTTCAGTGAAGTTCTTGACACAGTGGAAGGTGACACATGTTGTTTCATTCATTTATCTCTGTAGAACTTCTACCTCTGGAAGAAAGACAAAAAAGCTCTCCAGGACGTGAAAGACAAAGACAAGGAGTTACTGCTGAAGGTAAGGATTCCCATTGCTCCTCGTCCTTGAGACACATCTAGAAAGCAGAGGGCTTATTTACTCTTTAGTCTAAAAACAGACGTCTATCACCCCAAAAACAGGGGGTCCTGAAGAATATGACCTTCGGTATAGTGCAGGGGTGGGGAACCTTATCCATGGAGGGCCGGTGTGCGTGCAGGTTTTTGAGATGACCTCTCAATCAGCCAATAACAGTGGGTCCCCTCCGGCTCTCCATGGATCAGGTTCCCCATCCCTGGTATAGTGCAACTATGAGGCTCAGGAACATAAATGTCAAGTGAGCTGCCACATCATGCTTGCTTCCCAATGTAGGAGAATTTCTGCGGGACCTCCATTATTGTACCAGACCTGGAGGGAGTCCTCTATCTGAAGGAGGATGGGAAGAAATCGTGGAAGCAGCGATACTTTCTGCTACGGGCTTCCGGAATTTACTATGTCCCAAAAGGGAAAACCAAGGTGAGAAAGACTTCCGTGTAGCCCCCAGCAGGGGTTTAAACCTACACCCCCCCCCCCTCCTCCCCCCTACAAATTGCGGTTGACAGGATCATAACCCCCCCCCAAAACAAAAACACTTGTACAAACATTAGCCATGAGCTCAAGAACATTCTGGAATTGACAATAGGGTGTTTCTAGCCCAAGGCTGATTAAAACATCTCGCTTTTCCCCCCAAGCTAGATATCAGACACTGAAAGAGTATGGCATATTGAAAAGCATCCAGGTCCAAGAATCCAGGTTCACTTTTGGTTTTTACCAGTCCTGCCCTTGCTGGGACAGCTGCACTCCCCTAAACCTAATGAGTATTGATTTTTTTAGAGACCAATTTAAGTTGTAATTGCCATGACGTTCCATATGGTGGTGCTGCCCGAATAAAAGACTCACAAACAGGAGTGAGAAGATCTGTGTTGGTTGCTGTGGGCACTGTGCTCCCCCAAAGCCCCCACCTTTCCGTCCTGGGGGGGGGGGAGGGAGGTTAAAGGGGCAGTGTAAGCAGACACCACAGAGGAAGACCAAGAGGGTAATACCATTATTGGTCTGGGATGACCCCTGAGGACAGCCTGACAGGGGCTGATTTAAAGCGACCTTTTAAGATACCAAAGTCACACTATATTTCATTTACATTGAGCATCATCATCTTAGTTTATGCTTTCTACAGAGTACATAATTTTAGCATCAAGTTGGCTGAACCTCGCAATGTGTGCAGACATTAGCGTGCACCGGAGGAACAGGGGCTGTGCACTGCTGGTAATACAATCTTCTGGAGTGTTCTGGGACTGATAGCGATTTACAGGGTTGCTGCCTCTTTCTGGACAGACTTCCCGTGACCTGGCGTGCTTCGTGCAGTTCGACAACGTCAACATTTACTATGGCAAGGAGTACAAAAACAAGTACAAGGCGCCCACGGACTTCTGCTTTGTCCTCAAGGTAAGCCAGTCCTCCTTAGCAAGACCACTGGTCCACCTCGTTCCCTATTGTCAGCATAACTGATAGATAATATGAAGGATGACTGAGAAATGAAGATTAATTACCAGGACGTGTTCATAAAAAGTTGGTCTTCCTATCTAAATGGGGACCGTCCATTCATTTCTATGGGAAAAACCATAATCCTAATCACGACACCCTTAACCCCTACCTATCCCTAACCTTAACGATAAGTAACCAACCCAAATACAAGACTTTTGGCATTTTTACTTTTTTGATTGCGTTCACAGATTTTTATAAATTTGGACCTCAAAAGATGTCCCCAAAAGTAGGGAAATTTCAGGTTTTACTACACTTTGGGGATAATTTTGTCCTCAAATGTGATCTGTGCAAACCCACACACACACACACACAGACACACACACGCAGACACACACACACACACACACACACACAGACACACACTATTGTTTTGTGGATTGTCAATAAATTAATGAACCAAATGCCCAAAAAGTTCACGATGAGATCACATCACTGTTAAACAAGTTTTTCCCCATGGGGGGTGGGTCTCTCCACCACGCATGAGCATAGTACAGGATACCTCAGCTAATAATACCATTACAAATAATTTCCTGTTCATATACAAGCAGCATTGTTATAGAGGTGTTTTAACTCCTTGATGGTGGGTTTTTCACTGCATAAACATGGCGTGCTACCAAGTCTGCTTCAGCCCAGTAGAAGAGTAAGAATTTGAAACCCTTGGCCAGGTTCTTTTGAAGCAGACTGATATCTGCAAGACGACTTTGGCGAGGGTTACTGCAGGATGTGATAATATTGATGGGGGGGTAATGAAAGGGTGATGTGAACCAGATCAACACCATTACAATCTGTACTGCTTTGCTCTTGCAGTTTACACCAATGAAACTGAGGTTGAGTTTACAGCAAAAACAAAATGCAGGAAGGTTTGATATACACAGATGTTGCCAAAGGACAGGCATGAAACTTCAGTATTAAGTATGACCCCTTCCCTGTCCTCCAAACATCATTTTTTTCCTACTGTGCGTTTGAGAAATCACTTTTTCAAGCAGGACACCAAAAGTATGTTTGGTCACCTGTACTGGGGTGCCGGAACAAACAATGATCACATCCTATACAAACGGCCAAAAAAAGCAGGGCTAAGAACTGGGTTATACACTATGTTTCTGGTGCGACGAGACTGTGAATCACCGTTTATGACGTGGCCTGTGCTGCTTCATCGCAGTCTGAGAAAAACAAGACGGCTGAAGGGCTGGTGACATTTCCTGGTGCCACTGTGGGTCCAAGGGTGACACAATCACACCACACGCAGTTCACGAAACTGCAGGGCCACCGGGGATGCCGGTCCTCACCGATGCACGCTCCACAGCATGGTTAACACCTACGGCTCGCAAGCTTGCTGGGCAAATGTTTGCCGTATTTACCAGCTCTCTGTTTCAAAGAAAAAAACTTCTACCCAACACTATGATAAAGATGTTAACATGTATGTTTATAATAATGAAAGTCACAGTTTTACTGGGGCATTAGGGTCTGATGGTAATAAATTGTATGTACTTTTTTCTTTTCTAATATACTTCTCTTACATTGCTACAAACCTGAGGTGAGGAGAAAGTTTGTACTTGGTATTATTCTGGTGTTCATTATAAAACCCCCCAAAGCATCAATACTACTGCTATGAGAAGAGAATAGACTAGAATCAAAATCATGTCTTTAGATCATTGTTTCCCAATCTGGTCCTTGGGGACTCACGGTCCATGCGTTTGCTCCCTCTGAACTCCTTACCGGACATTCCACATTTTTGCTCCCTACCAGGAGCTGGGAGGAAGCAAAAACATTGACTGTCTGTGGGTCCCTAAGGACCAGATTGGGAATCACTGATCTAGAGACATGATTTTGATTCTAGTCCATTCTCTTCTCACTGTCGTCATTCCGATGAGCATGCATTGTACGGAACCACACCTACGCACTCTGAGAAATCGCTTTTCCAAGTCTTGTAGTGATGATTTTTTGGGGAGGGTACATCTAAACCGGTGAAATAAATACTGAAAGCTTAAGTAAGAGACTTCGGCATTATATTGTGACGCTTGGCAGACCGACGCATCGGGGCAGCGGCAGCGAAAGACGAGACGGGACGATTTTGCACGCAGTTTCTCTTTATATAGTCCAGAAAAGGACTGTGCACAAAGCAGCAATACACAGAAGCGCAGAACGGACCGAGAAACACGGGGAAGTGAAGCACTAGGGATCACTAGAGCACACCAGGATTACACATACAACACAGGTCAAGGTACACGCGAACCTGGGAGCACAAACGTTTACGCATTACAGGACACATACAAGGGTTATTTACAAGTGCTCCCAGCATGCTCAGAGCACTTACTGAGCTCCAGTACATTTCTACGGATTTGACTGAACTGGGGGGTAAACCGTGACGCTTTTGCTCCATCTGGTGGTCATTATGGAGAAGAGCAGCAGTGAGGTTTTCAGAGATAAGGATCTTTTGGGGTGGGGGTATTGGAGGTTGTCCTCCTATTGCAGAGTCTCAGAAAGGGAGTTGCTCAGAAAGGTCAAGAAGATCTATGTCACTGCAGAACCATGAAGATATGGGTGTTACCCACATTAGCGACTAGCGGTCCAGCGGTCTGCGAGAGTGATAGCCACTGCTGGAGGTGCCATCGCAGGGTGTCACACTGGCATGTCGCTGCAGGTTTCCCTTCCTTAGTGACTCAAATCTTCCCCTTCCAGCACCCCCAGATCCAGAAAGAATCCCAGTACATCAAGTACCTGTGTTGTGATGATGCATGGACCATGACGCTGTGGGTGACCGGCATTCGCATCGCTAAGGTTAGCCCGACACCTGGAACCGAGACCTGCGTGACGATATTGTGACACTAAGGACACACCCTAGCTGCCTGAGGCCCGAAATACATGCGCTTTTCATGGGATATGCTTCATGCATTATCAAGATTTACAGATGCAAATGTACAACTCATCTGAAACATTTAAAACTTTAGTAACGAAAGGAACAAAGTGTTAATGAGTCATACTCAGTACAGAGTCACACTCCCATGACCTGATGAACTACCTCCCCCCCCTTCTCAGTACGGGGTGAAGCTGTACGATAATTACAAGGCTGCTGTTTCGAAAGCAACGACGTCGTCCCTCTTCGCTAACCGCGCGGCCCCCTCCACCTCCACGTCCTCTGCTGCCCCTGCTGGTAAGATCCTACCTCCTCCCAATATCCTCTCTACACGCTGCTTCAATATTATCACTCACTTGAGATCTAAGGATGGATATAATGGCTCAAAACGGCCGATTCTCAGCTCACTTTCTCTCCTGATCCAGCTAAGACGCCGGCTCAGGCCAACGGACACGCAGGGCCGCCCCCCCTCGCCACGGCGTTCTCTGAAGCCTGGACCCAGGCTGAGAATAAGGTGAGTGGGCCATTGTTACAGCATGACAATGAAATGTTACTGGTTCTATGCTGAATTCATCTATGTATCCACAAGCTTCCATGAAGTGGGACATCTGACATTGCCAGGGAGGGGGTTGTTGTTTCTGGGACCCCATTGAAAAAGTCACCTTCACGGGTCACGGGTTCCGCCGACCCCCCTTAGATGCTCCTTAATGCCAGGCAGAAGGAGAGGCCCAGGGTGTCATTTATCAGTAGGCCGTTTAGTTTCAGCTACTGCTACAGTTAGGACTCCCACTTCGAGTCAAAGTTGCACTCCAGTTGTGACTCTCAGGGCGTGCCGGTGTCTTTAGCGAGATTACCAGTCCCCTGTGAGTATGAAATTATCTAACAGAGAATGCACTTCTCGTCCATCTTAACAGGATCACAGTGACCTGTCTTCTCTGCCACTGCCACCTCTGGACCCCACCCTGCCACTGCCACCACCCCCACCGGCTCTGCCCAAGAAAGACAAACTTACCATACAGCCGCAGTCCGGAAACTTCCCCCCACCGCCACCACCACCACCGACCATGGACTTTCCGCCCCCGCCCCCAGACCACCTGCTTGAGCTGCCCCCCGACTTCCTGCCGCCGCCTCCTCCGGCCCCTGGTGAACAGGAATCCCATACTCTCCCACCTCCTCCGCCACCTCCTCCGCCACCCCCACCCGCACCCGCAGTGGTGCCGAATCCAGCTCCTGCACCAAAGAAGATGAGCCCTGCCCCCCCACAGAGGATGACCCCTGTTGCCACAGCGCCCGCCGGTGGAGATTTAATGTCAGAACTGATGCTAGCAATGCAGAAGAAGCGAAAACCCCTATAAAGGAGATCAGGATGTTCAGGGTCTGGGAAATATATTTATACATATTTTAATACAACATGATAATTAGCATGTATCATTTTTAAAAAGGAAAAACTTACAAACTTATCTTTATGCAGAAAACTAAAAATAAAATGTAACATTTAAATCATACACAGTTCATTAAATTACCATACATCTGTTAACATAACTCGGACAGTCACTGTATATACATTTTGAAGACAGTATTCCAAGTAAAGACACTCAGTCAATTTGCTTTCCTGGATGTGAATGATCCACTACATCTGTGCCAGGTGAAAAAACTCACTCCATCTTGCTGAAGTCAAGAGACCGCTAAACAACAAGCATCATCAGTCTATGGGCCAGATACATCTGCTGACCCCAAGGTCAGTGGGGAAGAAGAGGTTCCTCAACAACCAATCAGATCTCTGTGGGAAGAGCAGCTGACAATTCAGTTTATAATGAACAATGTGTGCCAGTAATCCAAATCTTTAAAAACTCAACAAAGGACTGAAGTCTACTAATAATAACCCCCCCAGCCATACCTCCCTCTTTCTTACCCCTCCCATCATAAAGCTGGGCTATGTGCACAGGCTCATCGCCAACCATGAGTATACAGACCAAAACAAAACATTTTTCATGGTCTGTGTTTCATCACGATGGTAGCCATAGGCGGTTTTGTCTCCCGATTTCCGACTGGACCGCATAAACCCGCTGCGCTTGGCCCTCTTTCTGCTGGAGCAATAACACCCTTCACAAGCTGTAAGTACTGTGTCAACAGCTGGAGGTGCTTTTTCCTGATGTCATTTTCCGTAACCTGATGTCCCACTTTTCACTCCCCCTCGACTATAATTTCAAATCAACTTTGCAGCAGAACCATCCAGACTTACTGCTCTCACTGATCCAGGCATTATTTCCAGTCTGTAGTTAATTAATAACAAAAATATCCATATTCGCTGCATCTTGTCTGGGAAAGATTATTAACAATAGACTGGTGTTATAACTGTCCAATACAGATTCAAAGCTATATTGCAGAATGCATATTAAGTTGAAAAATATTGAGACCAGAGTTTAAAGCACATGTTTAAGCTGTACAGTATAACATATTGGTGACATTGCTTAGCAGGTTGTGGAAACAGCCCTCCAGGATAATCAGACTGCTGTGTCTTTACATGCCTTGGTCAGTAAAATACATAAGAATAAAAACATTAAAACAGAATAATAATAATAATAAAGTGGTATTCAAATTGTCTGCAAAGTGAAATACAGTCCATCTACATTTCCACAGTTGTTAAAAAAATCCATCCATCCATCCATCCATTCTGGTTTCAGGAAACATACCTTAAACATACTTGTCCAGATCAAATAGAGAAAAATGATGGAATCATCTATTTAAAAAAAAAAAAAAAAACCTCTGGTTGCGGGACTGCAGCGGGAGGAGTGGCAACGGCTTATAGCCACGGGAGAGCAGTTGGTAGAACTCCAGCAGGTTCTCCCAGATCCTGTCAACCTTCTGGGGACCTGAATCAGGGAAGAGGACTGCCAACCTGTTTCTAACCTGTCAAGGGAGGGCAACTGCCTCCGGACGAGCCTCAGACGTCCCTCTGAAGTTCTCAGGGCTTGGGACATGATGAATGCTGGGAATATGGAGCCCTGGAGGGGGATCCAAGGGGTTAGGCTGCTGGGTCGATTCTTCCACGTTCAGGGAGAGAGGACTGACCCAGATCCAGCCGTGGACCCAGGACAAAGGGGTTTTATTATACAAAACAGAACCAGAAACAAAACAGAACCACAAGGGGTTAAACTGGGAACTAAGGATGAAAATAAAGGTGGGAGGGAACAAGAACCGAATACAAGGAGGTACAGGGCAGGACTCATAGACGGAGGACTCTCACAGGTAGATACAGGGGTGACTACATGGACGACGACAATAACACTGACCTTCATGACCAAGCTGGGGAACACAGTGAGGGCAGGTTAATATACACATGTAGCACAATTACTGTCTGACAAAAGGTTGTAGCTCTGGTATAGTTTTGTTCCCCAAGGTACAAACAACATTATTGTACCCCCAATAGTACAAAAATGTTCCCCAGCGTCCATTTCTGTATCTTAAATTAGACGAAAAGGTATATTAATATTTACAACTAGGGTAGAATTGGCAGACCCTTGGGGGTACAACCCTAGTGACAAGTATTTTTTTCTGAAAGTGTAGAGACAGGTGCAAACATTTGACATTATTTTGATGATAATTAGATGCTTAAGAAATGGCCAGCGGCATCTGCTGGCCAAGGAGAGACAATACATTTTCATTTGGATTGAGATCTGGACTGTTTGCTGGCCATGTGATTGAAATTATATGCATTTCCTGAAGAAAAGCTTTAACACGTTATGCTCTGTGGCAAGATGCATTATCATCCTGAAAAATGACTGAATCATCACCAAAAAAAATTTCTATCGCTGAAATGAAGAAAGTGTGCAAAATTTTCATGTACATCTGTGCATTGACTGGTAATGATTGCCATCTCCCTTGCTCCTTAATATGACACACAACCCCATATCATAAGTGATTGGAAATTTTCTTGTTTTCTTCAGGCAGTCATCTTTGTATGTTTCATCACGATGGCACCAGACAAAAGTTCCAGTATCATCTCCTTGGCCAATGCAGATTCGTGATTCATCACTGAATATCACTTTCATCCAGTCATCCGCAGTCCATGACTGCTTCTCTTTAGCCCACTGTAACCTTGTATGGTATTCTTTTAGCTTTTCTGTATGTAAATCAGTTGATTTCTTACAGTTCTACCACAAGTGTTGACTCCTGTTTCAGCCCATTTGTTTCTCAATTGTTTTTTGTGCATTTTCTATTTTTAAGGCATATTGCTTTGATTTTCAATCCTGACACTTTGATGTCTTCCTTGGCCAAACCACATGTTTTTCTTATATAAATAATCTTCCCGTTTTTTATAACTGCACCAAATTTTAGACATAGCTCACTGGGAATAACCAACATATTTTGCCATACACCATTTTGGATTTCCTTCTTGAAGTTTTATAATCTTTTCCATTGTTTCAAATGACAGCTTTCTTATTGGGACCATGTTTCCTTTCAATTAGTCAAGTCCAACAGCTAATTAAGGTCTATAAGTACTCTCTTTTAACTGCAGACTAATTGGTTTTTGCATTGTGTTAGAAATGCAAATTACAAGCTGACTCCATAATTTTTTCCTCTGCTCGATCTTGACAAAAATATACCTTCCATAAAAAATAACATTTTTTTGTTGAGGTATGTTCCATAAAGCCAAAATTTTCAGTTAATAAACAAAAATTGTTTTGTGTCCTATCTGTAATTTGTTTATTTGCTACAAAGTATAAACAAATCTGGGTGAACATCTTCTAAGAGTGATGACTCCAGAATATTTTGCCAAGGGCTGTATACTCCAGTTTTCACATTTGCCCAGAAATATCTGAGGAATTTGTGTAATGGCATGAAGAAGGTCAGTTGCACTGATGAAGTTCACATTTACATTCGATTTATAATCTAGCACAATATTTCCAGATTTCCAGGTGAACGGCTCTCTGAGAAATGATAACATACAAACCCCTTCAGGAGATAATTCTTTGTATGATTACAATGCTACTTATGTGTTGGTGTATTCACCAAGTAAATGGGCCAACATAATCACATAACTTTTATGAGGAAAATAATTAAATTTGAGACCGAAGATGGTTTCAGTGCATAAAGAACAAATACAGATGTAAAAAACTGTGGTACAGGCTGTACCATACCTGGTGACCTTAATATCGGAGCGTAAGGGGGTTGTAATAGTTCACTATATCAGTACTGACTGAAATCCTCCAACCTAGATCGTCCTAGGGACCATTATTAAAGATAATTATTACAACTGAATTACTACACTACTCCTCAGGTTAACGCCCAATATTGTCACGGGAAAGCATTTTTAAAACGACATGCAAGAATATATGTCGCTACTTCCTTATTGACGATTAACGCCAATGAGACAATTAACTCTAAAAGAGGGTTTATTACCAGTTATCAAAGGCGAGTCTGTATAAAACATACAAAATGTCACTCAAACCTCATGAGGGATTATTCCATGGGACAATAAAAACTGCGAATAAAACAGTGACAAGAAATATAGAAAACGGAATAGCATTTACTCGTATTATATTCAAATGTCCCTGATTGACACCTAATATTCCACCTTCCTCCGTTGGTTTGACATTTTGTACCGTTCTCTCTGATTGGTACAGTTAAATGCTTCGCTGTTGGGGATTGCTGTGTCGGAACTCCTCCTGTCAGTGATTGGTGCGTAGTTTATACTTTTCTGTTTCCTGATTGGTCACGCTCCGAACGTGAATTCCGTTTCCTTCTCGTAACCTGCACTGGAGCGTTTACAGGCAACATGGCGCTCCCATTGAGCCGCTGCTGGAGGTGGACTTTAGGGAGTAGTGCCGGTATATCCTTATTAAATACTGTATGTAGCGGTAATGGACGTCCTGCTGCTATTGCGACCGCGTCGGTGAGGAGAAGGGTTAAACAGTTAATATGGGGAACGAGTTGGCTTAGGAAAGTGCAAGACATTCACTAGGCGTGCTGTCAGCCCCAAGAAGGTCAACCGATAGTATGCTAGTATCAGTGCAATACTATGCATGTATTAGTTGCTTATGGAACTACCTGCATGTGTTAAAATTGCGGCAGTATAACTGCCGAGTATTAATATTTGTCTTCTAGTTAGGTGGCTTCATTTAATTTGTTTAGAGATTTTTTAGGCAGCAACCTGGCGGTAAAGGTTTTTACTGTTTATAACTAGGAAGGTCAACACTAATATCTTGAAATTGTTGCTTCGGTGGCTGTTGGTTTAGACAGCTAGTCTAACCAGGTGAAGTCGGTGTCAACTTGTATGTAGCCGGCTGGTTTAATTCAAAGTAAATTTCACGCTGACCAAACCTTGCTGATAAATGTATATTTAGTGGTCTTATAAATCGTTTCTTCTTCTTCTTCTTCTTAGTAATAATAATCGTTTATTTATTATTATTAGCTTAGGCGGTTATGGCAAATGATCGGCTTTCATATAACTAATTTATTTCAGATTTTGTCTGGGGACAGGCTTGTGAATCTAGCGTCAGTCAAGAAATTCAGGAGTCTTTCGAGGTAAATTCACGACGTTTTATTACCTCTTTTTTTCCTCCGAATGTAGCAAAGGTGACGTTGGGGGGGGGCTTACCGTGGGTTTAATTTGATTCCCTGTATCACTCAGGGATAATTTCCGGTCGCTCCCCGGTTCAGGAAGCGCCTGCACCTGCAGCGAGGTTCACAGCGATGCCAAAATAAAAGACCCATTTGCGCTCGCACAGAAAGACTTGAGGAACTTGTACGATGACATCAAGAAGGTTAGTGTCTTTGGTGTTAATGAAGTGTAACACTTGCTTGATGTAGTATAATTTTTTCCAGGTTAAAGCTTACAGAATAAAGAATCTGGCTGTGACATTCATTGTTGTGCATTTTATATCGAGGCAATTTTATGTAATTTTAAGTACACAAGTAAGCATTTGGTGATTGACTAAGTCAGATCTAATACTCAATTACTCTTTTTACAATCTCTAGCACTAATTAGTGTTTCTGTGTGTTGATTAATGTGCCCTTTGCAGGAGATGTTCGTATCTGTTGCAGAGTTAAAATCTTTATGTGACTACTACTTTGACGGGAAGGGCAAAGCCTTCCGGCCTATGATAGTGGTGCTGATGGCTCGTGCCTGTAACCGCCACAGCCACCAAGATGGGTAGGTATGCAGTAAAGCAAGGTGAAATGCTATAAGGTGGGAGGGTTAGAAGGGTTCAAATACCCACATATGGTAGTAAATAATTTTGCCCGTTGGGTTTTGTTAGTGATCTTCTGCCAGCCCAGCGGTCTATAGCGATGATCTCAGAGATGATCCACACGGCAAGTCTGGTTCATGACGATGTCATCGACGGGTCTGACATAAGGAGAGGCAAAACCACCATCAACAATGTCTGGGGCGAGAGAAAGGTCAGCCTGTGAGCATGTGGTCATCTCTCTGGCTTCCTAAGTGCCCTCCGATATTCCACAACTTCTCAGTGTTTCCAAATGTACTGCCGAAACCATAGTTTCTATTGGCTAAAAGAGAGACAAGTCTCTGTGTACCAAGTGGAACCTCAATGTTTATTATGGCAACTGGATCCCATACTGTCTCTACCTGGCCTTAAATCTTTGGTTTTTAGAAGGACAGATTTGGTCCAAGGGTTTTCTTCTCTCGTGCTTTGCAGGCGATTCTGGCTGGGGATTTCATCCTGTCTGCAGCCTCCATGGCTCTTGCCCGGATTGGCAATAACACCGTGGTAGCAGTATTGTCTCAAGTCATTGAGGACTTGGTGAAAGGTAATTCAGCCCCTTTTGTGCTTATGCTTGGAAAGGACTTCATTCTAATCTACTTGACGGTTGTACTTTACATAATTACAAAAATCACAACACTATCCCTTTTCCTCTGGACAAGACCGACATTGAGAGTTGGGATTTATACCAGATTTGAACTTCGCAGGTGAATTCATGCAGCTGGGATCCAAAGAAAACGAGAATGAGCGATTCAAACACTACCTCGAGAAAACCTTCAAGAAGACCGCCAGTCTGATTGCGAACAGCTGTAAAGCAGTATGTACGTCCTGTAATTGCAGTGACTATGTGGGATTGGTGGGCACAGTGTCAAATGTAGTAACTTGGCCTTTCTCTCCTGCATTAGGTATCAATTCTTGTTAGCTCTGACCCTGAGATCCATGAAATTGCTTATCAGTATGGAAGGAACATCGGAATTGCATTTCAGGTAATTCTGTTTCTAGCTGTACAGCATAAGTGTGCCCTGCTGAATTGTCTTGTACCTGGAGGCTTTGATAGCTGTACCATGAAGACTTTAAATTTCTCTCTTTCTTGGTATATATCATAAGCATGAGGCCCTCCTCCCCCTTACCCAACCTTGGTGGTTTGTCCCACAGCTGGTGGATGATATACTGGACTTTACATCATGTGCAAACCAGCTAGGAAAGCCCTCTGCTGCTGACCTCAAGCTTGGCTTGGCCACAGGACCAGTTCTGTTTGCCTGCCAGCAGGTAGGATTGTGTGTGTGTGTGTGTGTGTGACTTGCTGATCTGTCATCTACTGCTGCAGTTAGTCCTGCTCTTGGAACTGAGCAATACTGACACACCACAAGGTCCAGATATACTTAATATGCAAAGCTGACATTTACTCTGATTTGAAATGCTAAATTTAATTTGGTTTATCTAAATATCAGAATTGTTCACCGGCTCATCAGTTTCACCTGGATGTACCACAATCTGATGGCATGCAATCCATTTTGCATAGTGATATGTACTTGATTGGCTCTACAAATAATATTTCCCACCACTGGCAGTTTCCTGAACTACATGCCATGATCATGAGGAGATTTGGCTCCAGTGGGGATGTGGACCGGGCCTGGCAGTACGTTCTTCAGGTGAGGTCAAACTCGTGACAGCAGATTGCTTGTTTTTGAGGGGGTGGGTCTGCCAGGCCACTTACACATGCCATCTCGTTAGAGCGATGGCGTCGAGCAGACCCTGTATCTCGCCCAGAGCTACTGCCAAGAAGCCATCCGGCAGATAAGCCAGCTGCGCCCATCCTCGGAGCGTGAGGCGCTAATCCGGCTGACGGGGCTAGTCCTGAGCCGGGACAAGTGATCACTGCCCCCTCCATCCCACCGACAACCCGGGCAGCTCCAGGATCGTGGTGGCGGAACAGGAGGGACGGCACTGAGCGCGAGCAGGGGGAATTCCCCCCCCCCCCCCGCCAAAGGTTATCCAGGAACGAAAGATGATTAAGGCAGCACAGTACTACATGCTCTGTCTCAGTCCTCTGTGACTGGGGAGGGATTTTGACTCCAGGGTTTGACAGGAGTGGAAATGTCACTGGGAATTCGAAGTCCCTGGAGAGCTGTGTGGTCAAAGGCCTGTGAGCTTACTCAGCTGTGTCTGGTATGACAAGGGTGTGGTGCTTCTCAATGTTTGATATTCAAGGCCTTAACACACTTCTGTCATGTATTCAAATAAAAATGATTTTTATTAAGTTGTCTATCTCCATCCACTACAGTAACATTTGGATATAAGGGTTATTTATTATAAAAGTCTGTACATACAGTTTCAACACTTATATATACAAATTAAGGGGGACAGTGGCACTTTTTTTTCCCATGTACTGTAGCTCCACACTTCCAGCGTTTCTCAAAGCTGACCGGTAGCCAAGGCATTCAACACAGTTCTGAAAGGATCCCTGACCAAGTGCTTCATTTATGGTCCTCATTGCTTTGGGAAGAAATGTGGCCAAAAGGCTGGATACATATAAAAAGGTACAGATCCAGTAAGACACCCCAGCAGGTGTCTGTACAAAACGGTGGCCCACTGACAGTCATCACGCTAAATCTTTGGGGCTGAACAAACCCAGCCTCCTCCAGCTTCTGGCCTGACTGCTAAAATGCCACATTCACAAAAACTACACTGTACACCGCAGATGAATTACTACTAAGAATGGGACCAACTTATATACAATAAACCTGAGTTATGACAACCTAAAGTCATGAAGAAAAATTCTCTATATGAATATATATGAATACAAGAAGTGATTGGCTAGTCCACTGATTGACATGGAAAAACAATGCCCTCCCACTCCCATTGCATTGGTCAACTGTCATTGGTTGTGAAAATTAGAGCCTGACCGATAAATCAGCATGCCAATATTATCGGCTCATATCAGGTACTTGCAAATAAATCAGTATCGGCATTAATAACGGCCCATAAATGATAAAAAGAAAGACAGATCAAACATACAAGACAGAACATACACTTAACTGTCATTTAACCAAAATTTTCTTGCATTTTTGTTCAAAGTACTATATATGACAAACTTTTAAACTGCATTATGTCATGTTATCTTGGTGAGGAATTTAAATAACTACACATAAATGTAAGGAAAAATCTTTGTACATGTTTGAGAGGTAAAGCATTGATTTGGAGATATATATATATATCTCCAAATCAATGCTTTTCCTCTCAAACATTAGATTTTTTATACATATATAAAAAATATTATTGGACTTTTAAAACGTCAAATATCATTGGAAAATTCTGAATCGGTCAGGCTCTAGTTAACATTATCAAAAATGATAAAACTACACCTTTAGAGTCACCAGACTGGCCCTTTGCAAATGGTCAGTTTGTACTGACATCCAAAAGTCCCACAGTATTTAGGATTACATCCAGTAACTGATCACTGTGAAGGTGCATTTTTAATAAAAAAAAAAAATATATCAAACCCAACACTGATTAGCACTCGGACCCAAGCAGGAGTTTCAGTCTGCAGGCAGATTGTTTAAAATCAGGGCCAGATGTAGAAATTCATTACGCAAATATGATAAATGCAAAAAAATACAAATGAGCATCTAGAAAAAAAAACCCATTAAAAAAATCATTTGAACCTTTTGTTTAAAACAGCGCTCAAGATACGCATTACAACACAACGGAAGCATAAGTGTACTTATGTTACAATACAGTTCTCATGTTTTGCAAGTTGTACGCATGCTTTGCACTAAAATTTACGTTTCAGGAATCAAGAAAGACCAGTAGTACCATGATGTACTTTTTCTTTTTTAAATTACCAATAATTTTCCAATAATCGGATACGTTTGCCTAGTGTTGGTCAGCCGGTAAAAGGCTATAGGAATGGCACAGTCAGAAAATTTATGATCCAAAACGTGAATCCCACCTATCCCAGTCTGCCCCTGTTTCTGGTAAAAAAAAAAATAATCAAAAAAAGATGCCAGGATGGACACTCACGGGAACACACTACACAAAATCCAGGGCAGCCTGTGAGGTGAAGTACAGTAAAGTAAACTGACAGCTATCTACGGTCAGAATACAAATAAACATCTCACATCTCATTTTATCATATTTATCCTCGTATAAAAAAGATTGTTATTCTCAGATGCAATTACAAAACGAGCTTTCATCTTAATGCACTTGTCTATGCTTTTGTGGATCGGTGCTCTGTGTCTGAATGACGGACTTCGCTCAGTCGGCATAATGCATGATGGACTCCACATAGTTGCCTGGGAAGAGGCCAGTGACACCATTGCAGACGCCCTCGAACCAGCCGTCGTCGTTCTTTTTGATGAGGTAGATGACGGCGCCCTCCATGAACGACAGCTCGTCGTCCTTGTCCTTGCTGTAGTCATAAACTGCAACGACTGATGGCCGGGGGGAGGGTGACAGAGGAAGAGAGAGGGAGGAGCAGGGAGAGATACGGCAGATCAGACACTTACCCATGCTATGCTAACACAGGCCGGCAATGCGAACACAGGCCAGAGTCTGGCTACGTCCAGGAACCAGGCACCCACCCAGAACAAGAGAGGTGTGCAGCTCCCTATATTTTTGGAAAAATGGAGTAGCAGCAGCACCCTAATAATCCCTAATTACTAAATGGCAGTAGTCACCTTTCTCAATGTAGTTCTTGGGGGCCCAGTGCGGGTCTCCTTCAGCATAGGGGTCGTTGAAGTGCACCACGGCCGGCTCCTCTTCCTCATAGTCCACTGGTGGGGGCGGCGGGGGTGGGGAGTCATCAAACATGCCCATGTCATCAGGCGGCGGGGGAGGGGGCGGAGTCGGGGTGTCCGCGACTGCAAAGGGAGGGCGTTCGAGGCGTACGAGAGTCAGATTGACTGTTAGGCCAGGCCGGCCTGAGTAGGAGGCAGGTCCTACTGAACGGAGGCAGGTCATGCATTGCATCCTCTGTTTCATGCGGTCACCATGCAGGCTTGATTTTAGCTGGAGGGGTGGTTAGTAAAAGGTCTGCATGCAGCGAACGCTACACTAACAGTTTGGGGGAGGAGGGCGTTTGGAACGATACCTATGAAATCAAGGGCGTAGACCTGGGTATAGCTGGTAGGGACACGACCCTACTAATACCACAGGAGTAGCATGTGTCTGTTGGGGGGGGGGGGGGGGGGGGAATTCGGTCCCTACCACTGCTGAAACCAAACCTACGCCCTTGTATGAAATGGACAAGAAAGTGCAACATCTATCACCATCATTGATTAGCAAAACCAACATAGTCATAAGTAAATTCTCTTAAAATCTAGCCTACCTTTTCAAAAAATTGGCACGACTTAACATCAGAATGGCACTTGAACTTCTAATTTAACAATTAAAATCAGACTGTGAAAACATCTGTGCCTATGCTTTAGACTCTCATGTAAAGCTGTAGTCCTACTGGGAGCTGGGATGGAGCAAAACCATGAACTGTCTGGGGTCACCAAGTACTGGGCTGGGAAACACTGATCTAGTGAAAGAGGTAGTCATGAAGCACTGGATTGTTACCAGCAGATGACAGTGTCAGCACACAGAACTGCACCCTGAACAGCCAGAAATGTATTTCTTCAGGGAACAGGGTGTGGATTTCCACTGGTCACACTAACAGCCGGAACAAAATCACACAGTAATACCACCCAGCCACAAAATCCTACTGTGAATTTATCAAGCAATTCCCTGAATAGCCAGTAGGTGGCGGTGGCAGCAAGAGCAGCTTTCCCTAGGGCCCCATCACACCTGAAGCAGCATTCAGATTAGTGTAAGACTGAGAAAAAAAATAGAGATGACCGATGGGCCATGAGGAAAGTGCATCACGTGGCCGGCTCATCATGACATGCGCCATCACCGCCGCATCTTCTGAAGGCTGGATTTCTGGCTGCCAGACCCACAGCACTTGTTTGCCAAATATTCTTTTTTTTAACTTTCCAATTTTTCCTACAAAAAGCAATTCACATTTCCATTCAAGCATCTGAGAGGAGGTCTGATACGTCGTTGGGCCCCCTGCAGACGTCCCAGCTGCCGGCCCCCGCCCATCCACCACCATTTGGACAGGAGGTGGACAGCCCGGCATGGGGATGCTACACGCCGGTACCGATGTTTGACGGCAGAGGGAAACGTTTGGTCTGTCGGGGCAGGAAGGGAGGGGGGCGTGACGCGGCAAGGCATGGTGGGAGCATGCAGACTTACTGTTCTCCTGCACCCTGGCAACAAAGCCTGTCAGGGGGATCTGTGGGGTCAGCTGGGGCATTGGGGGAGGAGGGGGGGCAATGGACACTGGGGGAGTCACACACAGACACACCGGAAAGACAGATCAGGAGGGATTGGGAGGAGACAAACATAACCAGATGTCAGTCACAGTGAGACACTGGCCACCCAGAAAGCCCTTCGCAGTGCAGGGCAGGCGGTCAGGACAAGGAGCCCGGGGCAGGCAGGCGGTCAGGCAGGCAGGCAGGACAGGCTCTAGTATAGCCATTTCTCTACTAAATCACTGTTGCTCAAGCAGGGGAAGCAAAGGCTCATTGGCTCATTGTACCCAGACAGGGCAGACTCCGCGAGCTTGGTGTAGAGGGCGCCAGGGAGCCACTAGTCAAGGACTTGGCTTTGGCCAAACGCTCATTTCAGGGTCGGTGTCATACCTGAGCTGTCCATCATACTGGTCTCGACCTACAGGAGTGTGTGTGTGTGTGTGTGTGTGTGTGTGTGTGAGAACGTGTTGTAGGGGGAAGGGAGGTGTATCAGTGGGGGGTGGAAAACTGTAGCAACAAATACAGAAGACGTTTTATAGCATCTGAGTTCGTGTAAACTTCTTAGGGGATTTAGTAAGATTAATAATAGTATTCAACAACATTGATTATTTTTTGTTGTGTATTATTAAATAGTTTGTGTCACGGGGGGGGGGACAGGGTTATATTCCCACTGGTCTTCAGTCAACATGGCCAAACAGCGAGTGATCCATCCTCTGGGTTGCTGGATTGGGGTGGATGACAGAATGTGTGCAGTCTGTCGGGGAAGGGGCATGCAGGAGGGCGGGGCGAGGCTGCTTACTTGAGCTCGGGGGGTACAGAGGAGGACCCCCGTTAATGTGTGGCTGCTGCTGCTGCGGGGGGAACTGGGCAGAGACAGACGGCGCCCGCCGATATGTCCCCGTCGCCGACACGTTGGAGACAGATGAGGCGGCCGAACCGTGCCGGGAGATATGCCGGGACACGGTGCCAAACTGTGACACAGGGGCGGGGCCAAGGCCGGGGCCCATAGCAGCAGCTGCAGGAGCCAGGGGAGGAGCCAGGGAGGAGCAGAAAGAGAGAGAGCAGCAAGGAGGGGAGAATTAGCCAACCCATGCCACCAAGAGGACCTACTGATCCAGCAGCAAAGAGGGGGAGAGCCAGCTTACCACCCAACAGGTGACAGGACTGCTGAGGAGGTGTGGAAACTACAAAACACAGCAACATTCAAGCACTTTCCAGGCTGCAACATCAACCCCCAACATCCCCACCACCAGCTGAGGCGGTACCATTAGAGCGGGCAGCCGGCTGCAGGCAGGCACACCAACAGCGGGCAGCTGCATCTTGGCAGCTGCGCAAGGCCCTGCAACGGCGAAAAGGTCAACTGCTCTGAAGCAAAATGGAAAAGCATGGGGGGGTTGGGGGGTGTGCAGGAACCATGTGCAGAGACAGTCATGAGGAGCAGGGAAGTATGGTGGCGGAGACACCCGGCCTGGATTTGCGAGCTGATCTTTAAGATGCAACATCAAAAAAAGACAGGCCCCTTTGCAGATCCCTCCATAGGGCTTCACGTGGCAGACCCTTGTAGGAACAGACCTCATCAGATTTTAGATTAACTTCAGGGCATCAGGGAGATGCCGAATCCCACCCCCACGCCCCAATCAAACATTTCCTGTTTACACTGACAGATAACAGAAGGGGGGGAGGCTTGTTGGGGGAGAGCGTCTTATCCAGGAGGGACAGAAAGACACATCACCAGCATTCGTCACAAAGATTTCTCGTTGGCTGTCTGTGACATAAAAACACGTCTGAACAAATGACACTGAAATTTAAAAAAAAAAAAAAAAAAAAAAGAAAGAAATGAAAGACTACAGGATGTGAAGGTCTCGTGTTGCACAAACTTCTCCAGCTGACCAGCCCACTTTGTCGAATCCCTCCCCAACATACACATGGCAGAGATCCGAGGCATAGGCGAGCCCTCCACCGAGCAGACATGACGCCGGTAATCACCCAGAGAGCACAAGAGGCCCCAGAAGCGCGTGAGTAGCCTCAGGAGAAGTCTCATGAATCAAAATGTCTGGTCAATAAAACCTCAGGCAGCACCCGCTCAAAATTACACCACCCCCGCCGATATGCCAACAGGGCTAAGGGCAACCGATGCTGCTACTATGCTACTCGCTCGGGCCACATCTAAGGGGCCGGCGTGCCATTAGAGACTCCTCCGTGGCAGAGGGACAGACGTACCACCACAGACACCCGGAAGCTGGGAAACCCCGATTCAGACAGGTGGACGAGAAGGCGGCCGTGGGGACGCCATCATCCTGGCGGAATCCATACGGTGTGGACGGGGCTCACCTATCGGCGACGCTGCCATGAAGGGACCTTGCCCAGGAAGTGGGGGTGGAACAGGGGGAGGGGGAGGAGGAGGCGGGGGGGCTCCGGAAGGAATGAACATGGGCGGCACTGGGCAGTGTCAAAAAAATAAATAAATAAATGATAAAAATAAAAAACACAAAGCCTCATAATGTTTATTGCATATTTTTGTGTATACTTCCTCTACCTGCACACACAGGCATGCATACACCCCCACACACACAGTTCTTTGTGTGTAAACATTAGGGGGCGTTGCTATAGTAACACGCTCTCTGAAAGTCCCATTTCAGCATCAGTGCTTTCCTTTTCCTGTCTCTCGCCATGTGTTCCCCTGGTGATGGCCAACACACCAAATACTGCCACCTCCTCCATTACATTTCCATCCAGCAAGAAGCGTGACACTATTATACTCTAAGAAAGGGCAGAGCAAGCGAACCAAATGACCTCCAGAATGCAGGAGTCATGATGTCATTGCATAAATGTCCTCGACACAGAGCAGGCAGGGTGTGAATGAGCCGATGAGAATTGCGGTTCCTCTTTCTGACATCACCTGCAGAGCAATGTACCCATCGCAGAGGCGAGGGGAAGTTCACTCTAAAGTCAAAGAAACAGTCATGCCAGGCACAAAGGGCGATCTGATTGGCTGCTCTTTCATCCAATGGTGGATGTCCCACAGCATGAGTCTATCTAATAATCTGATTCCATTCTCTGGTGTATTTTGGTGCAGTAATGGTATACGAATGCAGTTAGGCCCCCTGTCACCTCCACCTGGCTAAAGGAGAGCGAGGCGGGTCTCACCTGGTCCCATGGTGGGGGGGGATGGGGTCGGCACGGCGATGGGGATTCCCACACTGCCGCTGCCCCCGCTGTTCTCCCGGCTGCCGCTGCCCCCGCTGCTGCCGCTGCGTTTGGGGATACAGTGTCGTTAGCGATGGCGTCGCTAATGCGGAGAGCCGCCACCTCCGCCGGCTCATCACGACCAAGGCGTTCCGAGGCTGACGGTAACTCACAGCCAGCCGACAGCCTCCACTGACATGTGCTCTACTGAAAGCGGTAAATGAGATTAATGAACTCACATTCTGGCTGCTAACCAGCGGGGTGTTTCACTGCATACGTTTCTAAATGACGCACAAATGGAGTACATCATCTGCAGTTGAATGCAGACAATACACCCAGAGATGAAACAATGGGGACTGTGTAATACAGTTAAACTTAATGCAGAAATGGACATATTTAAATGAAGGGTAATAGTGGAGGGTCTGGACAATAATACAAGCTACAGGATTCTTCTCTTTCAAACGAGGGCTGGTACGTTAAACAGAGCTCATAGACCACACTAAACCGAGAGCATCACCACCGATCCCTGCTCCTCTACCGCAGTTTGACCGCCCCCGGATGCAGAGTGCACTGCAGCCTGCCTCTCCACGCGCTCGTATCTCTATGGCAGGAACAGGAAGTGAGGCAGCCTCCGTAGGCTGGGGTAATGCCGGGGTTGGGCAGGGTGGGGCTAGCAGAGCACTCTGACAGTCACCCTGTAATCACACAGAGCTGGCTGCGTTCAGAGCTGAACTCCAGGATTTTTACTGCTATTGTTTACATATTGGTGATTCAAGTCAAGTCCCATGACATGCTAAACCCCTTCAATTAAACATCCCTCATGAATCACTGAATGAGTATTTTAATGAATGAATGTTCTGCTGTCACACTCCTAACGTGATAGCAAAGCATAACTACGGAGGAACATGAATCCATGGTCCGTTTCTTATGGGGGAGGCCTTTCATCGTAACACCTTTCACCGGCTAAGCTAATTAAGTAATAACAGGTTACTGCAGACACTCCTGATCTGTTGAGACCCTACAGTCCCCAAACGATGGAGAGGAGCGTCATACACAATGCAGTGTGTCATGAAAACCAGTAGCAACACACAGTGTTGTGGAAATTACAAAAATAATCCATTACATACAGAGGTGGAAAGTTCAGGTCCAGAGAGTACAAATTCAGACCCTGGTTCTGTTTCAACCAACCAGCTGAGTGACTGAGACTCTTTATATTCAAGTGACTTGAACTTTCCACCTCTGTCTGTAATGGAGTATTTTTGTAACTTCCCCAACAGTGACATTTGACTTACTTGATGTTTACTTCATCTGGCAGCAACGCTAACAAAATCTATTTCCTCTAAAGGTATCGCATTCTCAAAATACACACGTATCGATCACTAGAGCAGAGTGACAGGCTGTGGTCCGTGGGCGGGGGGGTACCTGTGAGTCCGGGGCCTCTGGCTCAGCGAGGCGGTGCGACCCGGGCTGTGCTGGCTGCCCAGGCGGGCAGGGCTTGTCATGTAGTCGTTGGGGACCGTGGGGGGCTTGACGGGCTCCAGGGTTTTGTATGGAGTGTTGCGTCTGGGGGGGGGGGAAATCAGCGATGTCATGCAAAGGAAAGCCAAAAAAAAAAAAAGAGAACAAGCCTCCCCGTCTTTGTGAAGCCCCTGCTCTGGGAAATGGCCGCACAAAGACAGCCAATGGAAAAACGGGCATTGTACACCCCCCCCCCCCCTCGCCAAAGAACAAAGTGCCCCCTTAATTTCCAGCCCTATTTGAATTGGGGTTTGAGAGGGGATAAAATCCAAACCGCATCGAACTATAAGCGAATGCATCCCCAAAATGAACAGTGATGCAAATACGAGCGTGCATTAGTGCATCGGACACGGACCGCGCTTCTTAAAGCGCAGGTGGGCTCACTTGACCAGCAACCAGCAGCAAAGGCAGACAAAATTAGCATCTTAGAATTTTTAGTCAGCACATCCTGCAGAGATGTGTGACGCAGCCTGTGCTCAGCACTCACGCCAGCCTGGCTACCCTAACTGGTACCAGCCACAGGCCCCCACCGCTCGCTGGCCCATCGGGCATCTCTGATCAAAACCAGGCAAAATGCCCATAGCGACGGCCTACCCCAGGGTTCCGCGGCCTGACATGGGCGGGCTGGGCGGCTTCTGTGTCGGCGGATTGGTCCTTGACAGCGTTCCCCCTCTCGCCGGTTGGTTGCTTCCATGCTGCAATGCAAACATCAAGGACACGATGTTGTGATACCCAAAAGTTTAGTGCGGCCCATACAGATGACTGAACAGTACTTCCCAGATATAAAGCGATCTTAAAATTCATTGTTTTCTTATAAACTTCTCACACACACTTATACAATAGTTGACTCAAAAAATTGTTTCCAACTGGCAGTCCTTTTTCTGAGGAAGGTTTTATTACACAAATTGGGTTTGTTTATAACTCAAGGTCAGATTAAATGTTGAAACAAGCTAAATCTTCAATCTCATTCTGTATAAAACTAAATGTACAAGGCCTAGCCTAACAAAAAGACAATATTCTGAATCTCAGCCATTTTCACAACACAGCCTAGTCAAGAAGATGATCAGATTGAAATCTTAATTGCCACTGAGAAAATAACTGAGTTATTTTTACTTTTTAAAATCCTTTAACCTGGGAAATACAAATACAGCAAAAACTCGGATTGCGAGCATAATTCGTTCTGGAAATGTGCTCGTTATCCAAAGCACTCGTATATCAAAGCGAATTTTCCCATTAGAAATAATTGAAACTCAGATGATTTGTTCCACAACCCAAAAATATTCCTAAAAAAATTAATACAAAATATAAAGTAAAAATACATAAAACAAATTAACCTGCACTTTACCTATGAAAATAATCGTGGATGATGTGAGGGAGACGAAAGAGGAGAAGAGGAGGGTTATTTTGTAGGGCAACTTTCACTACAACTAACGGAATCACTGCTATCTGTTGGCTCACTGGAATCTTTTTCTTTTTGTGTGACTTTAACAAGGAACCTATCCAATGACAGCCGCTTCTGCCTCCTTTTCGATTCTGTGGAAATCTGACATTGCATTGTCATTAAACAGATTCATTGCTCGTCTCTGCTATGCCCTTATGCGGGTGGTGCTTGTCTACTAAATTTTGACTATACGAGTGAGGCACGCTGACAGACCGAGCATGGGAAACGATTACCCACAATCCCACAGCGAGAGAGAACCATCGGCTCAGTTGTGATTACGTGACATTAGACAGACAAAGCGTATACATAATACTCGTATTGCAAGACCTCGCTCGTTTATCAAGTTAAAATTTATTTTTAAATTTTGCTCGTCTTGCGAAACACTCACAAGCCAAGTTACTCTCAATCCGAGGTTTGACTGTACATGAAAAAGCCATTATAGGTACTACTAGAGTGGCATGGGCTACAATCACTACACTAATGACATTTAGAGATGAGTGAAACATGGCAGTTCTAGTATGGCTACAATGCATCTATGAGGAACTAAGAGGCAGAGGAGCCACATTACAGAGACAGCAGCAGAAGTGAGCTACAGGATTATGGGGCACGAGTCAAACATCACTTACCTTAGCTTTCAGCCACTTAACGTGGGCAGAACAGAAAAAGAAAGAAGAACATGTCAAAGGAAAGGAAAAAAGGTACAGTGGAAAGTAAACATTCATTTTTCACACAAGTTTCTGAATGGTCCTGGAGACACAGATGGAGAAATTTTCTTAGGGTGGAGGTCAGATCAGACAGAAAGGACACCTGACACTTCAGGGAGCAGGTGGCACTGGCATGTGCAGGGACCTGGCTGTAGCCCCCCAGATGGGCACTGGTGACATATAACGCAGTGTAAGGACATGAAAGCAGCAGTGACTCGTGTTAAAGGGCCAGCAGGGCACCTAAACATTACAGCAATGCTATACAAACGCGAAGCCTGACGCTCACAGGCATGCTGCTTTACTCAACACCCAGGGAGCCATGAGAATGGCCGTGACTCAGTACATGGCCGTGGCCTTGAACAGACAACGTCTCAGAAGAAAACAGTCCCTGGGAAAAATGAAGGGGTTCAGAGGAGCCGTCGGCAAAGACATTACAAAGGGGTAACGTGGAAAGGCAGGCGTGCTCAAGCAGGACTCACGGGTGAAGATAAAGCAGAAAAAACGCAACAGAGATATGGGGAAGACAGTGAGCGAGTGGGGCAGACGACACAGTGTTTTCAAAGTCCGTATGGGTATGAGATCCAAGCCCATCCAAAATAAAACATAAAAACCGTAATAAGCACTTCCTCTGAATCACCACTTGATACATTTTAGCACTAAATTTTTGCTAAAACTCCCTGGGAAATTCAGCTGCTCAAAGCCTGACGCATCGGTGCTCAGAGCCTGGGAGACAACGCCTGGTAGAACCGGCCCAGACAGGTTCAGGGACGCTCCCACACCCCACTGCAGGCGGGGGGGACACCTTTTCCAGGTCAGGAATGAGACGGCTTACGGCGGTTGAACAATCTCTCTAGCCTGTGGGAGGGGTGCCCTCGTTCACGCTTGCAAAACAAGCAGCAGAATGAGCTGAGGTGTGACTGGGGCAGCCTGAAATTTCATGGAAGGGCCAGGTGTGGTACCCTAGGGAGGGCATTAACCTGGGGCCACCCGAGCAGCTTCCCAAATGCTGGGTACAGAGGCGCTAGAGACAAAACTAATATCAGAAGGCAAAATGAGAGTCTCCTGGCAACTGCTGAGCCTGTTAAAGCGTTAAAAGCTCTGTGTAAAAGTCACGTGCCACGATCACAGGAATACAAAGAGGACGACTCGCAATTCCAAGGAAAACTGGAATAGCTTACAGTGGACTTGAACATGACACTGAGGCAGAAAGAGATCAGTCGGAGTATGTTTACTGCTCACCAAGGTCCAGTTTGTCTGCACTGAGGCTAATCCCTTTGCTATTGATAATGCATGTAACTGCTTCTCAGAAGCTCAGAAACAACCCCAGCCCTTCCATGCTCTTTAAGAGCTGATGGAATAAAATAAACCCTTCTGCAAATGCCACAGCTACTGTAGCAGGGCTTGATAATCCTTGAATTGGACGACTCTTGGCAGGTTGCAGGGATTTCAGCAAGTAGAATTATATTTTCGCAGGATTACCAGGACACACGTACAGTTCCCTTTCCTTGGCTCTAGGGGTGGCCTGTGTGATTACACCATGCAGCAGACGGAGCTAGCGGAGGGCTTTCTGCATTCGGGCGAGTTTTCGGCACTGCCCTACACAAGCTGATGATGGGAAGCGTTCTTCCCGAGGAGGCATAGAGCTAATTTCCAAATGTAATTTCCGAAACAACGACAGACGATAAATGAAGCTTTTTTCCCCGGGCCTGTCAAGCCCCTGACAGGCCCATTTTTCAATCAGCGTCTACGCTGAACAGACTCGCTTCCACTCTCACGCTCGCTGCCCCTCTGAAATCCAGCCCGCACGATGAAGGGCCTGCGAGTGGGGAGGGAATAGCCCTTCGGGGGGGGCTATAAGGGACCATTCATTAACACATCGGGGAAATTCTCATTAAAACTGGGAACTGCAGTGGCTTGTTCAAATAGAGAGGGAAACTCCTTCTGCTTTCCCGCAGGATAACTAGCTTGCCCAGAATTAAATACGAGCTGGGAAAACATCTTTCCATCCCAAGACAAGTCATCTGTGTCTCTAAGGCAGTGGTGTAGTGGTGACTGGGTATGTAGGTATACTATTATACCATATAATTGCGTATACACACTTATCCTCTGACTGATATGCATTTCTGACAGTTTTTAGGTGGGTACACTATTATACCGTATAGTTGCGTATACACACATCTCTGATATGCATTTCTGACATTTTGGATGGGCAGACAGTAGTTGTGGGGTGGTATGACCAAAAATTTGTATCACGGTATTTTTTAAGATTCTGGTGGTCTTTCTGTATATCGTGGTATATACACTATATAGCGGCTTTCATTTTGGGTCTTTTTAAACATGACAACATATGGAAAAAACTAAAACTGCTATAATTCTTTTTCCCTTAACTTTGATCCAGAGTCCTGCATGGGTCCACTTTTGGAGACCAGCACCCGCCCAGTACAGCACCACACCTGCCCGTGCACCCGTGATTATTTCAAAGTTAAATCCGCACCCGCCCGGGCCCGTTAACATTCCGCCCGCACCCGTGATAAATTACACACAATTATTTATTCTATGCAGCTCTCAACGTGACAAGCGCTAGGTCTACATGAATTTTGAATTGAAATGAAAAAGTCCGTTTAACACAAAATCAAGTCAGATAGATCTAAGCCAGGAGTGGCCAACCCGCGGCTCTCAAGCTGCATGCAGCTCTTTGCCTGGTCACAGGGGCAACTCGGACAAAATCTTGTCCGACATCAACGTCATAAAAGAGGCGTGTTTCTGACGGGAAGTGAAGTTTTTCGTGACGTTTACATCCAAGTGCTGACTTGGAGAAAAATAATCGAAAGCACCGTAAGGTACCCCTGACACACTGAACACACTGTGATGACGACAATTTGTACATCATAGTTTAATACATAGATATTTTCGCTTATATGTTATTTTTGCAGGCTACAATACTGTTTTGATTGACCTGCTACCAGCCCGTGTGTAATGAATTACTCGCCCGCAAAATTCCAGAACATTAAAATCCGCCCGTTTCAGCAACTATCTGTGGGTACCCGACCCGGTGCAGGACTCTGCTTTGATCACCCTACATTGCCTTGTGGTAACCCGTCTGCTTCTGGCTAGCTACCTGAGGCTAATGCTGCGTGCCCAGAGAACATGACGGGAATAAGAAAGTCATTTTCTCTCAATGACAAATATAGAACAAGCCACAGAGATGCAGCAGCGAAACTACAATAAGCGCTTTGAGACAATGTAATGTAAAAATTGAATATTTGAATATTGAATTTTTGAATATTTACATTCAGTACTGTATAGTACTACAGCATCTGAATTATACACAGTTAAGTAATTTAATTTGTACAGTACATTAATTTGAAAAGCATTGAAACAGCTGTACTGTATTTTGAAATAGTCCTCTCAATACTCTCTGGCCAGCGATCCATAATGCTTGTAGCAGGGAACAATATATCATCTGCTGCCTACTGAAGTGTTACGGCTCTTGTTTCAGCTATGCTACAGTATGGCGGTACAGTATATGAAAAATTCATACCGTACAGGACATTAAAATCGGTATAGCCGCCAGCACTAGTATACATCAACACTACAGCTCTGCTCGAAGGGGATCCTTCTACAGAAGATCACATCACCTCACCAAAGCATCATCCAATATTTCCGGTCCACGTTTTAGGGACACGTTCATCTTAATTTACTAAAACAGTTTTCATTAATTTAGGAATGCACTCCCAGATACCACTGATATGCATGCATGCAAACTTTTTACAAGAGACAATACAATAAGCATCCAACTTCTCCGGAGACCTTTTTGACCTGTGATTGGCTCTCACTGGCATTACCGCCGCTTATCTTTCCATAAAATGGCCATCCCGGGCAACGCCTGGCCGCTTAATTCAATCCAACGACAACAAATTGATTCCGCGAGTGGCAGGCCAACCAGACTCCCGTTATCGAGATCCAGACTCCATTAGCTATCGCGTCATCTTTTTTTGGGAGTAAATATTCAAACCCTGAAATAAATGTACAAAGTTAAAAGCTTCCAAGGTCTTACAGTGGACACGAGACCGTAATTAAGTGTGAAAGGAACAAAAAAAATATTCTATTATGAAACTAACTGCTGTTGAGTCCAGGTTTAATAAAGTAGAGCTTCAGAAGAAGCTTCAGCCACAAAATAGAGGCATGTTAAAAATCTTCAGGTCAACAGGATTGCAAACATGCATTCAGCATGTTAGCTGCTAAGTGGTGTGACTCCCGAAGCACTCACCTTAACCCCATGGCCCACGTCGTCCAGCACAGTGTAGTCGATGGGCTTTCGGATGTACCTCACGGGCCGTTCCACGTTGGCGGGGGCGATGATCTTGTGGGTCCTGGATGTGTTCTTGTTTGTGGTCAGGATGCCAATTTCTCGCCTGGCCACCTTCTCTTTGTGGATGTCCACTGTCTGGATGAGAGAACAGGGCTTGAACATGACATGGCATGTAGAGAGCTGGGGGCACAGAGGATGTTATAGTGACTAATTCATACAACCAGACAGATACAAACACTTCTCTGAGCCCCATAACATACACACATGCTGGCAGAGTGAAACCACAGGTCATAAAGCAGCTATAAAAAGAAAATGCAACACAATGGCCTCATGAGTTTTACCTTGAATACATGCATGCAGGGCCGCTCAATGCTGAGGCTGGTTCCTCACCATGTCACATTAAGCACCACGGCGCTCAAAGAGAAATTATGACTGTCATCAAAACGGGAAGATCCCTCCACACGCCTCATGGTCTCGCTGCTGACTGATGGCCCTGGCGCCCACCACCCTCGCGTGCAGATATGCACCTCCTGTCAGTGACCTGGCATGCCGATTTGCTATAACCCAGTTAATGTTTGCATCTGTGGTGGGGGGGGGGGGGGCACTTTACCAGACAGCCAGACTCTATCCATTCAACTCAGAGCTACTAGGAAGTTCAGACTGAAAACAGACCTCCACACTCTTGAAGTCCACTTGTGTGTCCAGTGACATAACTGGGTGTAATCACAGACCTCCATGGGACAGAGCTGCAGACATACACCCCTGAAATGGCAACCACTGAACTGGAACACACCAACCACACACCCTGTACCCAACTCCACCCCGAGCAAAGGGATAAGGTGGTGGTTCGATTTGAGGAATTAAAAGAGCTCATCAAGAAACTTGTAAATGACAGACTCAGAAGGGGGGCGTCTGAGCCAGCCTATGCACCAAAGCCAGCTACAACACAGGGGCTACAAAAATAAATGAACCTGTTATACTAAAGAGGTTCTGGGGAGGGGCACATGGGGAGGGGGGATGCCAACCGGCCCCAAGCTCCCCTCAAACAGCTCCGCACTCAGCAGGGTTAAGCCAAACCCACAGTGAGCATCTGCACAGCTAGAAGCAGGAGGAAGTGAAAGATCTAGATCTAGGTGGGTGCGTTTCTCCTCCCAGGTGGAGAGGAAAGCCTGTCCTTCATGCTGCAATTTGCTTAAGTGTTTCTGTCCTTTGATACCTGCTTACTGTCCTCCCCATTTCCCATGAACCCTTGGTGTGAATGAAAAGGTAGACGGGTCCAGAAGATACTGAAATCCTGGGGGGAAAATGTGAAACCAGCTAACTGTTCTCTTGAGAGTACAACATGTTCCTTGTTACAGCAAAGAGACACACTTGAGATTTAAAATTCTGGGGAGATATCAAGTTCTTAAACAGCACGGCCACTGAGATTCATCTCCTCCCAGAATTCCAAGCAACGCTGACATCATGACTGCCTCACTCCTCCTCAGGGAAGCTTACAGGGCTGGGGGGGGGGGGGGGCACCAGCAGCTGCCGGCCCCATACCAGCACTGCCAAGGCCTTCCAGCAGCTGTCCCGCCTCAGCCCACTCCATCCTCGTCTCAGTTCAGCTCCCAGCCCACCCTCCCAACCCTTGGAGGGTGGGTGTGACTGGGGCAGGAGAGTGCTGAATGTTTGGGGAAACTTCCCCATTCCTGGATGCCCAGGGTCCACTTTGCATGCTCCTTCAGCACGTCCTCGCAGGCCTATGACCTCAAGGCCCCGCCCCAGCAAGTAAACGGAACTTCTTCAACGGCTCCATCTGGGCCAAGGTCACATGACGACACAGAGCCTCACAGGACTCCGAGCTGATCTCCAACAATCTAGGGCTTTGTTTGCATGAAGCCGTTTTTAGACTTCTCGGACAAGACTTCTGGCCCAAAGCGTCAGCCGGGACAGTTCCCATGTCACGGTTTTGGACCTGTGATTTGGTGTGAGCCACGCACGTCTGCGGCGATCGGCTGGGCACACGCACACTCGAGTTACATGCGTCTGTGAGGGGTCAAAGGTCAATCACACCAGCGAAAGAAAACTACAAAGGAATGGAATTTACGAGCCACGGGAAATGAGGCTTTATCCTCATACGCCACATGGCCATATGCCAGAAAACACTCCAGATGGATCGTTTTGTCAATTTACAAGCTACTTCAGCAGTTTACAGATGAAAAGAAAAAAAAAATATATATATATATGCACGGAAACTGCCGCAAAGTGTAGCCTTGCGCTCTCCAGGGAGACAGGATCGCAAAATGCTTACAGCTTGAGTAACGCTCTCTGAATGTCATGGTGCAGTTAATCCAGCGAGCAAAACGTGGTGATGGGTAAAAATAACACAAGCGCTTTTAGAACATTAAAAAAAAAAAAAACCACACAGAAAAAATAAAGGGGGAACGCAGTCACACCCAGGGGTTTCAGCAACTGACAGGGTGGAGCCGATGACGGCAGCTTCCTGCCATGACGAGAGCAGCGAGGTTGAGGGTGCGTATGAGGGGCCAGCCCCCGCATGGGGAGGGGGGCACATCCTCGGGGCTGTCTGCAGCCGAGCCGAGCAGAGACACACCTCTGGCCCGGGAACAGGGCAGACAAACAACCTCACAGCTTCACTGCCCTGGGGCCTGCTGAACGTTCTAGATGGTCCATCTGTTCAACCGCCGCTACCCCCCCCCCCCCCCAACAACCCCACCCCCCCACTAGAGACCCCGTTAACACAGCTCTCAGGAGGCTTCAAAAACAAGCAGACAGCAAAAGGTTTAAGAAGCATGAGGCGACTTTCATGGGTAGGGGCAGAGCTGTCAGATTTTAAATTATAAATTTTAATCCAGAACGTGCCTCCTTTAGCAATCAGCATTTCAAGGGGAAGAAAAAAACAAAAGGAAGACAGCTAAATCCCACACAAACAGCACTCCGGATGCCAGGTTCAGAAGCCACAATTCCTCACGCTCATCTGGACTCACACAATGAAAAATAGTAAGATTAATAAATTGATTTAGCGTCAAAGTAAGCAAGGAAAACGTGGGCACCTTTGTGTGCGACGGCGGTATCCCCCCACCCCCCCTCGCACACAACAATGGCAAATAAAATAAGGAGCCAGAAAAGCAAGCACAAATAGGATCCCCTCCACCCACTTCCTGGATGTGTTTTCAAGCAAAAGCCCTCAGGGATGGTCCAACCTTGCGAGATGGTCGGGGCTGGGAGAGGGAGGGGTCAGCCCCTACAAATGCCCTGAAATGACCAACGCCAGCATTAGCGGCTGCCAGTAAGAGGGGGCTAAGCGATCTGCGCTGCTCCTGAAGGGCTCCCAGGGTTGGGAAGATTGTGGATTTGATGCTCACAGCAAGGAAATCATTAAATAGAAGACAAGACGGAACAGCTGGGCCAAATACACACAGGACTAGAATCAAGGAGTTTGTTCTGTTAAGGTGCTGCCAACTAATGACTCACATTTTAAAAAATGGCAGCAGTTTCGAGAACCCGAAGCTTGCAGAGGTCCATCGCTAACGAGAATGTAGGAGCGATAAACCCACGTAGACTTCCTGGCTTCTCCATGAGAGAGGAAACTCAAGCCGATATTCTCTTAAACGAAAAGGATTTCCTGTAGAAGACGGACATCTTGGCTGAAGAAACACTGATGAACGATTGGTGTGATGACTCTGGGCTTCCAGGGAAGACACCACATGGACCATTGGTCAACCTTTCCAGACTAAAACGAGAATCGGTGGAGGTAGCGGTGAGTCACAGTGGAAATCCCAGCAAGCGATGACACACCAACCATAAGCTCTCCAAAAGCCACCAGGAGGCCAGCACAGCGAGTCCGCCAATGCGGGCTAGAGGCTAAGACGCCAACCTAATACTCAACACAACAGCCGGCCTTACTCCCACCTCCCACGTCACAGTCAACCACTGGTTTTGAGGACCTACACCAAAGCCTGGCTGTTCTTCATTTATGAGTGGCATCTATACTTTTACACATATACAGGGGCAGAGAGATTTCACTGGAAGTGAGGCAGCATTAGATAACTGACTGCTGACCAGAAGAATGTCAAAACCAGCTTCCTATTACCAACAGGAAGTCTGGTGATCTCCAGCTGCCCTGTGACAGCCTGTGTGTGGTCACTGGTTTCCATGTGAATCCGTTCTCCAGGCTGAAACTGCTTCATTTACTAATCAGGTTACCAGTCTGCGCTTTTCCTTCGCACTGTCAGAAAGACCTGTCGCTTATTCTCAGAATGTCCCTCAGGGGTTCTGCAGACCAATCAAATACCTACCTAAACCTGGTCACAAGATCACCAAAACATATGCCAAAACATATTCCTAATTGGCATGGCAAGCAAATGGAATTCCCAATATTGGAGCGTACAAGGTGTTGCAACAGGTACAATTAAGCAGCTCCCAGATACGCTAGAGCCAGTGACAGTCATTATCATCGGGTGGGGAGGGGCTGACATGTGATGTCACACAATGTCACCCAAACCAACTGTGTAGAGGTGCCCAGAACCTGTATTTTTTCCAGAGGTCTCTCCCCCAGCCCCAATTCCCACTAAAAAATCCTTAGCGGATATTAAAAAATGAAGTGGCAGAGTCAAGACACACTCACAATGCTTTAAGTCTGACCCCCTCCTCACCATACATCCCATGGAGGGGCAAACAAAGCCCCCACTGTTCACAGCGGATCTCCTGTGGCAGCCGGGCCGTGGAAGGAGGGGAGACACTTGGCGTCCCATGGCTTTGGCGGAGTGCCCTGGGAAAGGGATGGGCCACCAGGCCCTACATCCAAAGAGTCGGCAGTGTCAGCTGGACAATGGGCGCGGCAGTGTCAACACCCAGCACAAGACACCAGCCTTCCAGCTCCACATTCAGTGTCCATTTCATTGATTGATATTTGTTAAATGTTATCAAGTTAACGGCCTCATTCTGCAAAACCACCCAGATAGAGATGACCAGGCACACACTCTCAGATGGTGCCAGAGAGAGAGGGATTCATTAGCATGTAAATATCAGGAAAAGAGTGAACAAAAACTTAAGGGTTTTAAGTCCCACTCTTAGAGTGTGAGACAGGAATGGGTAGATTTTAGCTACCAGGCAGGCATGTGCCGTCACAGCCTGGGTCACAGGGTGGAGGGTCAGATGAGGGTCTGTTCTGCTCTTGTACCCTTAGACAGGAAGAAACTGGTACCCGGCAGCCTCCGACAGTTAGGCAGAAGGGGATGGTACCCACCATTACGAAAAGCAATTTAAAAAGCTACCAGGCTGGGGTTCATTTAATTTCATTCATTTTCCCTGGGCTGAACTTAAGCCAACAGAACAAAGCAGAGGGCTATGGACAACAAAGGCAATTAAGGATTATTCTGCAAAAGGAGAATCTGCCGTCATCCACGGACACGGAGCATCGTCTGACGGCAATTAACACCAGAGGCCAGCAGATGAAAGGCAAACATCTCCCAGAAAGCCCAGGCCTCCACCGACCACGGAGGACCTCGAGATCACCATGGATACCGCCGTCACATGCAAACATGCCTATAACCTTCAGAATCAAATGGCCATTCTGCTCTGACGGTAAGTCATTGCCTTGTGTTCCGACCCACTAAAACTCCTTACAGATGGGGCATCAAGACAAGACAGACAGTCCCATGCTTTGTAAAACATAGCTTAATGGATTCAAAGGCTAGCAAAGCCAAACGTCGTTCCACTGAGGCCCAACTCATAACAGAATCATTTTTGTTACTTAATATATCACATTTATAGAACCATTTTAGATGGATTTGGGTTCTTCCCATTCATGCTTGGCATCCACATAGCCCTTCACCTTATCGGTGGTGAGCCCATAAGGTGATCTCAAATGCTGAACACCATCTCCAGGCCGGGCTCAGAGGCGGAACCCAACTGCCCGGGGCAGAGTACTCTTGGTACCTTTCATGTGAGTCTACACTGGAACGCAGTTTATCAAAATAAAGCCGCTGCAACTTCATTTCTACAGATGAACGCCATCTGGAAGGCTTCTTAGGGGGCTGTTCAGGCATGTCCCACTGGGTGAAGGTCCCGGCACAGACCCAGGATACATTGGGGGGGGGGTTTTCTCTCTCTGACCAGGCATAAAACATCTGTGGATTCTGCAGGATGAGCTGTGGTCTCTGACCTGCTTGGCACATTCCCACCGCAACCCACACCAGGAGAAGCAGTATGATGGTGACCCATCATCATAATCACTTTAGACGTCAAGGGATTCAACATCTCCATGGTATCTTATGAGCTAAAACAGCTGTCAAACAGCTAAGTAGGTTACTGTCCAAACTGTATATTGGAAATTATTGTTGTAAAAAAAGAGACACCAGACTCTCGGGAGATCAGGAGCTGAGCTGTGCTGAGCACACACATAGAAACAGTGCTGAAAGAGGCTTCTGCCTGCCACACATCCATGTCTGTCTGGGATTCCTCAAACTGTTTCCAGGGAGACTGTAAATGCAGCCAGGTTCCTGCCCCCACCCACCAGACTACCAGATTGTGGATTTTAAAAACCTTCAAGGAGGAAGGCGTCCATCTCTTCAGAGAAGAAAGGGCAATTGCCCCTCTGATTCTATTCCTGACCAGCCAAAAACATACTTCTGGCCAAACTAGGTACATCACGGTAACAGAGGGCGTACAATACATTAATTTTCCATCCAACTTGCGGTCGTCCAGAAGCACAGCAGTGCAGGGGGCTGCATTTCCACGTGGACTTGATAAGAAAAGGCCCACCTGGGAGATGTGGTTGATGGAGGACTCCATCCGGCGCAGCTGCGATGCCTGGATGTCCAGCAGCTGCAGCACATTGTTGGCCAACGCGTTAATCTGGTAGGCGACGCTGGCCAAGGACTGCGTGGTGTAAGCCTTGGTCTCCTCCAGAGCCGCCTTCTTGTCCTGGGCCTGTGGAAAGGGGGGTGGAAGAAGGCAAAAATCAGCACATGTTGATCAGAGTGTCGTGTCATGATTGCAACTGTTGCCATTCTCAGACCTAAAGACCAGCAAGCTGAAGTGGAGAAGGTGCTTTGTGTAACCTGATCCATTATCTGGGTCTATATGCTGGATAAAAATTACAAGTCATTTGAGTAATTACAGGACAAGCAGCAAAATATACATAGTTATGGGGCAATGTGTGACTCGGGGGGGTTAGCATTCTATGCCCGTGATGGGAAGGTAGCCGGTTCAGATTCCAGGGATTGTCTGACCATGTTTTCTCTTTGGATGAATGTGTTTTAAATTCAATTTATTTAGTAATTATAACTGTGTAAACAGCATGGAGCTATAAAGGCAAGAAGCCCTGTAGTTTTGGTTCCTTCACTCCCTTCACAGATAATGCAACTGCAGACAACAGTTTTGGAATCCAGATCCAGGAAGATGTTCTGCTGTCTCGGAATCCTGCGAGGCAAATGCATTTCACCCATAAGGCAGCTGGAGGTGAAACCTTCCAAATTAAGTCAGAAAAGCCTCCGAGAACTTAGGGTCTGACGCGGGGGAGGTCACAAAGGTGACGGCAGATGGCAGCTTCCAAAGAATGTAAAGAATTCCTGTAATGTAAGATCCTGAGTGGACAGGAACACAGCCACGTGATCAGACATGACTGTCTGCGGCTGCTGTCCCCGAGATCGGCGCCATGCCAAACCAGCAGCATTGCGAAACTTAACATCAACAATTACTTAAAGAAATACCCCAAAATAAGGACTGATGTAATGTGCGTGTAATTGTGGGGGGGGGGGGGGGTACAGAAAACAATGAAGATAATGTGATTGGACCTTATTTCTCGAATGATTTCCCTAGGTTCGTGGGGAAAAATATGCATAAGATTGTAAATCAAACACACATCAGTCAGGAAGCCAATTAGGGAGTTAAGGAGAGGAGTTATCTTCGAAGCAGCCAAATAAAATTTTTAATGGGTGCCAGACTTTCAGAGCAAACGCGTTACTGGGCGACTCAGGCCGCTGGATAATTACAGTTAAAAAATGTGCTAATTAATAGAGTGGGGCTTCAGACCCAAACAGAAGCCAAAATGCAGTACTAGCTAGTCGGATTAAATGGGAAAACTCCCAATGAAGGTCTTTGGCTATTATGGCTGCTGGCTTTATACGTGGCGACTTACGATGGCGAAAAGGGTATGAAACCAAACTTAGGAGGTGATTCCAAACAAGTGGTGTGCAGGGTCACAGAGATAACAGACCAAGAAAGTAACCAATAAGAAGTGGGTAAACCAGTAGCCGTCTCATCGCCACACTGATTTGGAACACGTATGTTATTACACCATTACTTGTGCGTGAGGTTCAAAAAAAGAATTTGGGTCATGTTCCTCTTGAGCTGTACACTGAAACATCGACCATATCAGCTAATTTGGTCCTAATGGGTTAAACTAGTGAGTAATGCCCACCGTGGGTTTCAGATCCTCATGTCTCCTACCGCCACAGGAAAACGACAACACTTTGGCCCCTCCTCCAGAGAGGAGTGATAACAGATGTGTATTCAGGGCCTCTGGAAGGAAGGTGGGCTGAACCGGTGGGCTGTGATCACCCAGTACACAAGTCCGTTAACAGTTCTAGCATCCTCACTCCCCGACAACATAGAAAGATGAATAAAATGCAAGTTTTTAAAAGCCACAGAAAACTTCTCCTTTCTCTTCCATACTCTCTTCACGACGTACTAGAAGAGCCACGATCTGCCGCATCATTTACAGCTATTCATGGGGCCAAACGTTAGGAAATTCTCGCAAGCACATGAGGGAGGACACGGTTCGGATCCACCAAGACTATTGTCACATCGACGCAGACGGCTGGGCCTAAACTGGCATTCTGGCTGACACGCAACCCAATGAAGCGTGATCATTTAATCTCCAAGGGCAAACTGTGAGACGGTGAAGGGAGAAGCCAGGGAGAGCGCAAACAGGATGGAGCACTAGGTGAAATTCACTGTGGAGAGGGCCAGCATGAACTACCAGTTCACAGAGAGCTGCAAGCTATAGAGATAAGGGCGTTGGAAGGGAGGGGGCTGCTCAGGATCTCAACCTTGGTTATTGGTGACAGCCCAACTTATGACCTGAAGCAGAGCTCCGTGATTAAACTCCTAAAATGGTGAAACTCATGCCTGAAGACACCATGCCTGGAGGGGAAAAGTGACCCAGGGCAACAACCCCATCCTCACTTTGCCTGATTCAAAAGTGGATACAGAAAATATCTTCATCACAAAATGTTGTCATATATAGTCAAGCATATAGACAGACTAACATTCTGAAGTCTTATTACAGGCATACATATAAATCAGTCTGTCGAAAAGACTACCTGAGTCGGGTAATAATTAACCACAAGGTGTACTTTGGCGTGCAGTTTCTGTTACAACACAGATGGGGGGGGCGGGGGTAGCGATACAGAAGCCCTGCCAGTGATCGGCATCGCACCTAAACCAGGACAAGGTCCAGTGCTAAAGGTAAGACCCATTTCTAAAAGCAAAAATCTACATATAACACCACGGCAATGACTAATGCTAGGTTACCCCACCTCCCCAATGCCAAATATGAGGAACCAGGCATTCCAAAGTCGAGACTCTCATGACAAGCTGCCAGCGAGGTGGCTATCAGGACGAGACACCAACACTAGGCCAGCGTCACAGAGACGCTTATCACAGAGACTGCTGCACCACTATTGTTTATCCTCTTCACCTATGCTGGTTTTACTCACAGTGGCGACATCAGTGCAGCATCACAGGCTTATTCTAAACTTAACAGCGTTCTGGGGGAGGGGTGGGGATCGGAAGCCCACATAACTAAAGCTGCATTACAGTCAGCAGGGTAACGCCAAGCTAGTCAGCAACAATGAAACCCACGTCTTCGTTACCCTAAACGGAGGCACCATTCCGTCCGGACCCAAACTGTGATGCTAAGGAAGTCGTCCAACACAACCCTCATATGCCGGGGAGAGAGGTCAAAGGGGGAGGAAATGACAGCCAAAATGAAATTGCCCCCCCCCCCAAAAAAAAAGTATAAAATCAGCAACTCCCACCCGGCCCACCGGAAGGACTGAGTCAGAGGGACTGGGGTTCCAGCTGGCAGAGATGTACACTGCAGTTAGTCAGCTGCCAGTAAAGTTACACACTGTCTGCAAAAAACAATATTTAAAAATAAAATTGATTTGGAAGGAAACTCGCTAGACACGCCACAGCTACTCAGATAGGTCTGAGCCTTACAGAATGAGGTCGGGACGTGATTGAAATTCACTAGTAGCTACATGACTCCAACTAAGAGCAAGAAGCAGCCCTGGGTATCAGATCAGCCCCTAGCCTCCATAGCCCAGGGCCATCTTACACCCTCATTTCTACAGTCACATGAAGGTGGTGTCATGGGGTCTAACATGACCCACCAAGGTACAGCTGGGCAGAGACACTTCCACATGCCCAGAGTTCGGCGAGTATCGATCCACATGGGGATCCCTGGCTTTGAGGGAGGGGGGCACTAGCCACCAGAAAGGGATTCAGTGGAATCAGGGTGGGAAACCACTCGTTGTTCATTTATTTTTTTAAATTGTACCAGATGCCTGACCACCTCTTGGCTGTTCCCAACCCCTAAGCAGATTGCAGCATCAGGGAGGCACCAAAAGTCTCACATGGCCCATTCTTCCTGGTCTCAGGGACAATATGAGGCTATCCAGGCGCAGGAGAAGGTAGGAGGGTGCTAGTCTTTGGGGTCTCTCGCTTTGAATGCTGGGAATTCGGGGGGGGGGCACACAAACCAAAGCGTGCCTCCATCTGACCTGTCAGCCAGCTATTGAAAATCCCTGATTTACACCCCACTGATGCGGCGGGTGACCATCTGCGCCCGCCTGGCCTGCGTTCCCAATCTCAGCATGATGCAACCTTCTGAAAACCCCTTTGTTGGGGGGGGGGGGGGGAAGAGTTTGAAAAAAATTATTAAAAAAGGCTACCTCCCCAGACCCTCATGGTCCAGTGAGGAACCGAGCATCCAACTTAAACAAAGCCAGGTCAGGCGACATGAAACCCAGCCTTGTCACACTCAAGGCAAAAAAAATGGGCAAGGGCAGCTGTGTGCAGATCACCATGAGAGATCAGCTAAACATAGGACGAGCAGGGGGACCCGCCCATTATGCTGCATTTATGCGGTCGCTTCCTGACGACGTCGGCATCACTGAGCATGGATAGTGCCCGGGAGCCATGCTGGTAGGAGCTTGCTCCTCCACTGTAGAGAGGCACACACTAACAAGGCCTGCATTACAATGCATGCCGCCAATTAAACTTTTGTTAATGAAGAAAGGTGATGGAAGGGCAGAGCGTAACGGCACAAACTGCAGCATGGCTTGGTGTGGGTTTTATTGAACACACCAGAATGATCCTCTTCTTTGGTAACTAAGATCTTTCACAAGTTCCCACACTGAACGAAACAGGAAACCTCATGAACCTGATAGAAAGATAGTGTTGATATTCCAATTAAAACTAAACATTAAAACACCACACTGCCCAAAAATTGAGGTACAGAACAGGTGAGTCTCTTACATTGGTAGTTATTTATTTGTTTACAGCTGATTTTGTTCAAAGCGACATACAAGACAGGCAGATAATGCCTAACAAGCATTAAGTTGTCAAAGGGGACAACTTTGGTGCAGGTGCAGCTCGAGTGAGCTTCCAGGGATTGACAGTGAAAAACATTTTTGGGGAATTACAGCTCACAATATAAAGGTCTGCACTTGATTCGCTGAACCATACTTCAATCAGATATTGTCAACCAATCACAGACTATCCACCTCCACGATGGATACAGTAACACATGTTACGATAGAAATGGACAGCCTGTCCGAGGGAGAAGGGGTGGGGCCTCACCCAGGGCTTCTCACACTAAGCTGTTGCCTCACTCTGGTGCCAACATTGCATGTTTTATGCAATTCTTTAGCTAATAAGAAAAAGCCACATTCTATCATACCAAAAGAGAGAAAGAAAAATGTCCGTAGCAGGTACCCTGGAAGAGGCAGGATCCAAATCACATAAGTACATAACTTGTGAAACATGACAAAATATGAAAATCCCAGATCAAACCTATTGTCTTTCCTTCACACACAATTTGGTCCATTTCTCCTCTATAATGGTCACCATTAACATCACAAAGACAAACCCACAGGATTCAAACCAGCAACCTACTGCTTAAAATCGGACAATCTGAACTGCCAGGTGACCTCCAGAAGGCCGAGGGTGTTCTTTGAAGTACTTTGCTTTGTGATGACATCTCCCTGACATACACTAGAGGCAGAGTAAAAACACCAGCTGTGTAAAGTGCTCTGCCCAGCTAGGTGTTAATGGCAGGTTAGGGGGGGCTATAGCACAGCAGGGCCCCAAACCAGCACAAAACTGAGCCATTCCATATCGAGGAAGTTCACTCTCCTGGCATGAAGAATAAGGCCAAGAAAAATAGTGAGGGACAGCTTCCTTCCTAAGTGGTCTGTCATCCCCGTTTTATTTCTGGGGAGGGGCCATGGTATTGTCAGCCTGTAAGCCCCCCACCAGAGGAGTACTTCGAGGTAGCACAAATCAACCCACAGTGAACCCTGGCAACACAAATCCTAAGGGAGAAGGTCTCACTATGTCTGCTCTGCAGGCAACCACCATGCACAGTCAGCCAGGGAGCTGCTAGATAGACATCTGTGGTGGAAAGTGACACATTGTGTTTTGCCGCTGACGCGACCCCACCTGTCCCTCCAGATACAGGAAGGAAAAAGGGACTGACCGTGACGACTCACAGGGGGAAGCTACAGTTTTATAAAGCGCCATGTATAAAATAATAAAACTGCTGCCAGAGGCCCAGAGGTGGTGAGCTGCACTAACCCACCGACAGAGGAGACACAGCCCCCAGGCGGCCAGCTGTGTGGGGGACGGGAAACAGACTCAAACCTGAGAATGAGTGTTAGATGGGGAAGAGCAAGCAGGGGCACGTCGACCTGAGGCTGCTTCATTCCAGAGCAAGAGGGCGGTTATGTGTGGCGTTTAAAGGGAGATTACAGTGAGAAACACGTCACATAAACACACTTGCTGAGGTCCTGCAAATTCCTGTCAACTCTCCGCGACTGTGGCTTTTCAAACACTTAAATCCGAGAAATAAAACTTTGATAGAGTTTGTCCAGCTCGTTTGAGGAGGCCATAAAGTCCAAATAAACAAGCTATAGTGGGTTAAGCGTCATCCATACACAGAGGATTTTTTTGCAAGCAAAACGAGAAGCGAAACTGCACGCAGCAAACAGGAGCGCTGCTCAGGTTCTCTGCCAGTGTGGCGCACCACGCACGACCGCAAACAGTCACACCTTAGAGAGCTCTGCCCCTGCATTCCGGCAAAGACTCAGTCCCCGGGTGGGGCCTGCCAAACAGCACTAAACTGTGAAATACCCATCCACGCCCCACTGTGCATTGCATGCAGTGGACGGGATTGACCACGCCTCACGTCTGATCTCTTTATGTGTGGCTGACTCATGTTGCATTGAGATTCTGGGTAGTGAAACAGACCAAAATGACAAATCGATCTATTTCACCTCTATAACCCATCACTCATCACCACAGAACCAAACTTTGGCGTAAAGAAACATAAAATAAGTCCCCATCCAGAGTGAACTAATCCTCAAAAACAGCTGCAGCATCTTTATGCTGCTATGCATGCACAGTATTCCTTCCATACCATATTTATACACTCCAATACATTTACATATTTATATTTAAACATTTATTTTACCTAACTGCTGTTCCTTGTGCAGTATCTTAGTGCAAATATGCATATTATGTAAAATAAATCCCTCCCATTTACCAGTCACTTATCCAAGGAAGGATTATTTAGGGGGAGGGATGTGAGCCTCTTCCAGACAGTATTGGACAAGGGTGTCTCCTGTACAGAATACCTGTCCATCACAGGACAACATAACAAAAATGCCTTTATCAAATCAAACAGCCCAGAAAGTTGACTGCCTTCATAAACGCCTTTAAAACACCGTTTCTGGAACAAATATCACATTTCACAAGATAAAAAGGTCTGGTGACGTTAGGTCATTTGCACATTCAAAAAGTATTTTGATTAAATGCCTCGCGTTCTCTCTTCCTTTTCTAAGCTGCCCATATAAATGTAAGTTTGGGGCCGTGACCGTATCATACGGTCTCTGAGCGTCGTTACAGATCTGCGGTACAGGATCACAGAGTTTAAGTTCAACCATGCGCTTAAAAATACACAGGCAACTTCTGCGGTAGCAGAGGAAGTACGAATCTTTCCCGTAAGATAAATTTTACTGATCCAGACACTGTATTTTTTTCCACTGCAGAAAAAACCGGTATAGCCTGAAAGGGCCTGGCATAGTAGTCCGTCAAAAAAAAACATTAGTAATTACTACAACATAGCTGTGTAACTCTAATATTGCCTTGGGATACTACAGTGAAAACATGATCAACTGTGTGCCCTGGGCACTATATAGTGCTTTAGGATTTATTACATTACATTATTATAATACTGCACCGATCAACCCACACATAGGTGATCCAGCTGCCCCACACGCACGAATATCGAAATACCCGCATGAAAAATACCGGCTTGGGCAAATGCAAGGGAATTAACGTCTGCAAATGTTTTCGTACAATTTCTAAATAAATGCCCCAGTCTGGTAAGAAAATCGTCAGGAAAATCACATGTGACAGCAATCAAATTAACGAGATTTTTCTGCTATAATTTCCTGAATTGCTGAACAAAAAAATATCACAGATGAATCCCATTATTTTCACGAACAGGCGATATATTGATACACAAGTTACAAGTTGGTGAACGATCGATCTTGATTGTGTCTTAATTGTGACACGCTGGGGGGGGGGGGGGGGGGCCTGCGGGGATTGGGGGGGGGGGTCATCTGATGTCCTCTGCGGGGCGCTTTCCCATGTAAATCAAGTTAACCAGTATGTGGATGTGATTTCCTGGCACAGGAAGGCGATTCCTGCCTATTTTGCAAAGCTGGCTTTAGGTGATCTCCATGTGGGCTGTGGCAACGACGGAGGGCGATCGGTCGAGCCGTGACAATACCTGATAAGAGACACACCCTCTTCGGGCTCACCCTCCGCGACCAAACATGAAATGAATGGGAGACATTAAACTCCTCGTTTCCATGCCGCGCTGGAGGGGGTTACGCACTACAGACGGCAAATGGACACGACATTAAGAGTGACATATTTAAGGACATAGCGTGTTTCCTTGCCCGGTCGTGATTCTTCCAATTCCCTTGTCTGCCCAGCGAGAGTACTCCACATTTCCTGTCGCCAGCTTCCCATGCGGACCCCCAAAAAACATCCCCTGTAAACCGTCACCAGCACACAATTAACCGTTTTCGCCCCTTACCTGGACATAATTGTTCTCACAGTACTCCGCGACCCTGGTGAGGTTTTGGTAACTCTCCACCAGGGCTCGCTTCCCGGCTGGAATTTCTTCGTCTAACAACATTTGTAGCTCTGCCATCTTACATCCCTCAGCATCGCTCCTCAGTCCTCACATCGATTGAGACCGCAAGCTCTGCCCCCGAAAAAGGAGCTCCGCCGCACAGTATTCTGGGATTTGGAACCTCGTTGTCAGGACGACTCTTGACCTCACAAGACGCAACACCCAAGAATTGCATCACGGGATATGTAGTCTTTTAAAACTCTAGGCCCAGAGACGCTCGGTCTTTGGTCTTCCGCAACCAACGGAGTGTTTTTGGTGCGCAAATGTCTACATTTACTGCAATATTTGTCACATATATTTAATTCAGTATGCCAGAAAGTTTTAGAACGTGGAGTGAATACTGCTTTCTATTATTTCATCTACTAGGAAACACATGTTAAGGTCATAATTGGATGGTTTAAAGACTGACGTTCAAAGTACTACAGCTCCCACAATGCCCCGCCTTCTATGAAGCATTATGGGCATTGAAGTGATTCTGTTCAGTAAAGCGTAGCAAACTAAACGCGTCTTCACAAATGTTTAAACTACAGTTCCCTGAGCATATTGGAAGGATCGCAGTCCGTGTCGTTTATGTTTTGGGACGTATTTGAGAGGTCGCCGTACTCACAGCAGGTAGATTATTAAATTGTTATGTAGGGTACAAGTACAAGTAAATACTCTGGTACAGGTTGTTTTGGCTTTGTATTCACTTAAACCAGTTAAGTGTGATTTTGTATTGGTGTCTTATATGTAAGGTGATTGTATTAGTGTTGGATATATTGGTACGACGAAGTGAAAGACTATTGGCAGCTTATGTTATTATGCGTTCTTGCAATAGGAAATGTTCGACATTTACACCTTCTGGAAACTTTGTCGACCGCTCCATGTCCGTGATAGCTGTGTGTGTCCATACCTGTGAAGATCGTATTCCTTTTGTGTTTCGTGGACGCTTGCGCCCGTTGAGCGCTGCATTCAATTGACAGACGTTATTTATAATCTCCAGGTCCAAAGATTTGCTGCTGACACTTTGCATTTGTGTCATAATGGCGGATGACAAGCCGATTCAGGAACGGAGGTTTAACGCCGCGGTTAAAGTGATTCAGAGTTTACCTCCAAACGGTAAATTATCAACAGTGCAAATTTCACCTATGCTTATGCTTTCCCTTGTTATTGTTTTGCGTGTTTTCGCGAAAATTAATTGGATGCATTGACTGAACACCGTATACTTAAGTCCACTTAGAAATTAGAAATGTGATCTATAATAAATGTTATATAATTAACTGCAATACGAGCGGCGTGTTTTCCACCGAATTAGCTGCAATGATTAGCCGCTGCTCTGAAATAAGAACCTGACCCTGTCCCTAGTTGTTGATACCACAAACAACTGACTTTGTTGAGAAAGAGAAATATTTCATCAAAATTAACGTGTTACGAAATCGCAGTGTTTTGCCATGATCTGAATGAGTTTATAATTCGATTATTAGTAAGGACGTAATTTTTCCAGGAAACCCAGAGGAGACATGTTGAGTAAGCTGTCCGCATCATTTTCTGCTTCTCTGTGGTTCATGCCCATCACAGGCTCCTTCCAGCCTTCCAATGAGATGATGCTGAAGTTCTACAGTTACTACAAGCAGGCCACCCGAGGCCCATGTGATATTCCCAGGCCAGGCTTCTGGGACCCTGTTGGCAAAGTCAAATGGTAAAATATTAGAATGGGGGATATTGTATGCTTAAACTATTTGTCCAGTAAGTTTATTATTTAAGTTTAAATAATATGCACCTTCTTACCCCAAATACACCAGTGCCATTCATCACAGTGTAGTTGTTGACTACTGCGTTTATTTTGTTAAAGTCATTGTCTGTCTAGTTTAAAATATGGAACTGGAAATTTCCAGCATGTATTTCAACAATATATTGGGAGACCATATGTAATGAATTCAAATTTATGAATTCTTAGAAGCTGTAGGAAAAGTGGTATCAAATGTAAAGGAACAAAAACTGACTAACATAATTATATGGACCGAACAACCGAGAGTGCAGCTGGAGTCTGTTAATAAATTTCACAAAAGGCTGAGGTCCTTTTTCACCTTTGTGAGCACACATGCATCCCTCCTGTCGCTTTAGGGTGGGAGAGCTGCCTTGGAGGAGTGCTTTGGAGTGTCATTACTGTTCAGAACGTTACATTCGGAACTTGCCAAAACTGCCAAATGTGACAAAGGTCACAGCTGCCGCAGTACTGCTGTCAGGGACAGGGTGGTGCTGTGGCTGTCGTCGTGTTCTGCTGCTGTTTTGAATGAATTGCTGTTGGAAGCTACCTTGTTTGTTTATTGTTTATCCATTTGGTAGCTGTACAGGGAAATTATTTGGTTTATGTTTATGTAGAGTGGGGGGAGTTTCTTTATTGACCATTTAGCACCACAGTGTCACATTTGACATATGGCAAAACGGGGAATGGCCATGTGGCTCAGGGGGTCAAGCCTCTGTACTTGTGATTAGAAGATCGCTGGTTCAGATCAGCAGAAGAGTCACATGATGGGCAGTTGCTCCGGATAAATGGCTAACCCAGTTCTTGGATCCCAAGCTTGGTATATACGTGTGTGTGTGAATGTCTCCTACGCTGGAATGCTTGTTTTTGCATATCTTGCTCTCCTTTTTGAAAGCACGATGGGTTATGCAAAAAGAAGCATTCCAGTGTGCCTGTACTCATAGTTGTGCAGATGTGGAATATAGCTTAATTTCATTTAACACATGGCCATTCCATGCCCACAGGGACGCATGGAATTCTCTAGGAGAAATGCCAAGGGAGGAGGCAATGGTGGCGTATGTGGACGAGCTGAAGCTAGTAAGTGTTCAAAGGTGGCTACCTGTTGTTGTCGTCATCATGTGCTGGAATCCACTCTGAGCGTCAACCCCACAGATCCTGGAGAGCATGCCGGTCACCAACGAGGTAGAGGAACTGCTGCAGGTCCTGGGACCATTCTACGAGATCGTAGATGAGAAAAAGAAGATCAGCCAGGTGTCTGACCTGACCACAGGTACGAGCGCGGAACATGTACCTCTTTTGGGGGCTATTCCACAAAGTAGAATTTCCCAGTTATCTGGATAACTTAAGCCAAACCTGAAAACTGTCAAATAGGAAGATGGGTAAGCGGCATTCCTGTTGGACAATCCTTACATTTGGCTCAAGTTATCTGGCTAATGAAGAAGTCCAACTTTGTGGAATACCCCCCTGTGCTACTGCTCTGTGTTAATGTCGGCTTGACAGCCCTGTGTAACCAGAAAAACAAAGTTGTGTAAATGTATCCCGAGAATGGAGTCCATCGTCATACTGGTAACATGATCCGATCGCCTCTCGGCTAGCTTACATTTAACTTTGAAAGTAATAGTACAAAGTTCTTTTATAAGATGTCCAGGAATTATTCATAGATGCCAGAAACTGGATAATGGCAATGTTGCAGCGTGTGCGCTGTGCAGAAGGGTTTAAACAAACACTAGGTATAAAGAAGCTAAAATGTTTTAATGCTGTTTGGTTTGGTTTATACTCTTCTGTATTTTCTGCCTCTGTATTTGGGTTATTATTGTTAATGGAAAAACTAAAAAAATTAAAACTAGGTACATAATATTTTTATAAGCTGAAGTAAGATACGAAGAATATACAAGTAACATCAAATTTATATCCATTTTTAGGACAGCAGTACATACAATGTATATATTCCTATAGGATTCTCTGAAGATTATGTACTGTATATGTAGTTTAAAAAATGATTTTCAAATGAAATTTGAAAATAACGCTGCTCTGTATTATTTTTTCCGTTTAATTTTGTTCAGCACGATTGGAACAATTTGCTAGGTCACTGGAAGGCAAGTGTGTGTCTCTTTGTGAAATCCTGAGTGCTGCTTTTAGCTTTTCTACAGCTTAGAAGAGACTTTTCCGGCGCTTTTCCACTGGCGTACGGAAACCGACGTGTACCTGAGCCAAACCACAAAGAGAGACTAGTTCCAGTGCGGTCCCAGCTCACTGCGGTCCCAGCTCACTGCGGTCCAGCTCGATAAAGGCATTGCAGGGTTTGGAGTGACAGTGATATGAAACCACAGAGATGCTCATTTATTGTTCGCATGGCGTACATCATGATTTACTATGTGCATTTATTTATTTATTACTGTGTGCTAATTTCGGCTAGCATGTCTGTGAGAATCGCCATATCAAACACTAGCAGAATTAGCATTCACTTGCATAAATTTGCATTACAAATCCATTCCGTTCAGCTGTTCTATGGTACTTTAGGAGGCTGGAAATTTTCAAGTTCCGAGTTATCGGGAAAGCGTCAATACATGGCGATGTGTGATATTACTGTTAATGAATAATATACAGAATATACGCTTTTCAGGAAGTCCATGTGCTGAACATGAGTATCTCCATCCATTTCGACCAATCGGATGGTGGTGACGCAACCGGCTGGGTTTGCTCACGCTTTCAGCCCTGATAGTAAGCAGGACTGTGCACTCAGTGCAGGTACAGGTCAGGTACAGCTCGCAAAATTTACATTGAAAAACCACCAGTTGGTGGTATGGCTCAGTTCTTGGTGCCAGTGGAAATGCGACATATGAAAGTACCAGCCTTTGTGAAATTATTAGAATAGTTTATCGTGATTTTTTTTTTTTTTTTTTAGTTGAATGTTAGTGCAGACACTCCTCACTTAATGACCTACCTGTTTACCGACCGCCTGGACCTTGGACCAGCCCTCTGACCAGTCGGTATCGTACACTGTACAAGAACTTTGGTTGTGGAAATGGCAGACTGACGTCTCGGCGTCAAGCATCTCACCTCGCGCCACCATTCCTCAGTCTGTCTTCTTCCTGCAGTTGATCAGTATTCCCTGCACTGGCGCATTTCATATTTTGTAAATATATTTGTATGGTTGGAGATCTGAGTATCAGCGGTGAGGCGGCAAGTGCAGATGTAGAAGCAGAAGAGAATTTTGTTGATCAATTTCATGAAATCATTGAGATAATTAAAGCAAAGTTATCAGGTTGGAGTTTCCTTTAGACCTCTTATTTATTTGGGATAAATAAAAATGATTACCTGTATTTACAAATGTATATTAGAGGTGATTTTCTCTATTCTGTTTATTATAGTATATAATACAGTATATGGTACTGTGTAAATATTCATAAATATACTAAAATGTTATAAATTATGCAAAGGTGAAATTAAGATAATATGTAAAGATGGTTGACAGTAATGCCTGAAATATCGGTAAGGAGCGGCTCCTCACTTATCAACTAATTCACTTAACGACGTAGTTGTTGGACGGGAACTTGGTCGTTAAGTGAGGAGTGTCTAATTAATTTTGTGTAATTGTTACAACCCTGTTGTTTTATTCAGAGATTGAGAGTTTCTCTTGTGGGTTCATATTATATACATATATTCTATTCATTCCTATACATATATTATGGGAAATGAGAGGCCAATTTTTGTATGATGGCTTGTTCTCAGGTTTTGGGAACATGCTGGCATCACCAGCACCAAAAAGTGTCGCCAGAAGCATAGTGAAGAGCCTGGCGATGAATGGCACGTTGCAGAACCACGGGGACTGCGCCGAACTCGAGAGCAGGAACACCAAGGCGGAGCAGTCGGTAGCAGGTAAGCTAGTGCATTCGTATATTAAATAATGATAACCAATACCTGCATTTAACCAGCTATTGTGTTTACATTAATTACCAGAGAAGGAAGCGGAGACTGTGAGGCAGAACGGGCAGTCAGTCGACCCCTTGATGCCCAACGGCAGCATGGAACAGGAAGTGCTGTCCCTGACCAATGGCACACACGGCTCCAGGTCTGACCTCAACGGTGATCTGGAATCAGAGGAGGAGCTCGCCCACAGCACCCCAGCCTCCCAGGTCAAGGAACGCGGCGGCGAGCTCAACGGCCACCTCAGCGGTATGTATGCCTCGTTAGTAGGGGGTGTTACTGATTAAACGAGATGGACTCTGATTCCCAGTGCCGGTGACTTCTGCTTCGTTTCTGCCGGACGTCCTCATCTCCTTGGTTTTCCCTCCAGATCACAATGAGGATGTATCAAGCCACCATCATCTGGCCAGTGACTCGGACAGCGAGGTGTACTGTGACTCGATGGATCAGTTTGGTCTCGAGGAGGTAGGCCGTGCACAAGCGGGGGGACAGATTAGTAGAGTACAGGGAAGTCGCCATCCTTGGTTTAAGAATGTCCGATTTACTGACAAGTTAGTTACGCATCCTAAGACATATTACAATAGGCTCGAGGTACAGTGCCATTTGTAGTTACCTGCACTATTACTGTATTATTTTGTACTATATTATTGTTTTATATGCATAGAAGGGTAAAATATTTTACTATATACCGAGACAAACATTTGATTTACTGACACTAATATGAACCATATGTGCTGCACCTGTTCCGACTTGCATACAAATTTGACTTAATCAGACTTGGGGAACGGATCTCGTTTGTAACCTGGGGGCTGCCGCTTGTCTCCCCAGGGCTCTGAACTCGCCCTTAGCCATTCTGCGGTAACAAGCAGCACCCTAGAAGAGCCCGAAGCCCTGGGAGACTGGCCAGGGAAGGGCGACCTGCAGGGGGGCGCTGATCGACATGGGGTCCAGCGTGGCGGCGAGGACGGGGGTGCCCAGTGGGGCGGGCCCCCCAGAGAGAGGCTGAGCGCAGGCCGAACGGACACCTCGCTCGGCAGGAGAGGAAAGAGTAAGCCTCCTGTCGACTTCCTTAGCAGTTAAAGCTTCAGAGTAGCATCTGCATCCGACACAGTGGTTCCTCTCCGCTAGGCTCCAGGCTGCCTGGCGAAGGGGGCCGCGGGGGGCTGCCCGGGGGCAGCGGGGACGGCGAGCGCTGGGGGCCCGAGGGTGGGGCCACCGGCAGCCTGAACGAGCAGATCGTTACGGCCTTGGCGCGGCTCCAGGAGGACATGCAGAGTGTGCTACAGCGGCTGCACACGCTGGAGGCCCTCACCGCCACTCAGGTGAGGGCAGGGGCTGGCATAGCAATTAAGGACTTATTTGGAAAGTTGTTGGATCAAGTCCCAAGAGGGACTCTAGTATCATCTGAGAAAAGGTACTTGCTCTGCATTTCTTCAGATATATGTAAATGTGAAAAGTGTTACTGTTTGAGTCATACAGCCAAGCAATACATTAGAAATATCAAGTGGTTTATTGTATATTTTATAGTCTGTTAAGACTATATATTGTCAAGTGGTCCGGAATGCCATTGTACATCTTAACAAGAATGTGCTTGTGATAGGATTTCATGAGTTTTTTTTAATTGATCTTTAGGATCATTTCTCTTTCAATTGAATGTATTCAATGTGTAAGTAGAACTCGATTCTACTTTTTATACGTACTTGTATAACTGCTAAGACAGTGCAGTTTTTGAATATTGTGTTTTACGTCTAGATCTCACCTTATTTTTTCCTTTGTTCCAAAGGCAAGGTCATTAGCATTTCAACCAAATTATCCATCGCCACCTGCAAATAAGGTATGCAAATATGATTTTAACGGATTTAAATAGGTTTGAAAGACTTGTCACGTCCAGACTGTCAGTGTTGACATTAAGCTTCTAGCAGTACTGCCTTCCGTTTATCAATATGTACCGAACAAACGCGTCATTGCAGTGATGCCTTGCAGAAGCCGTCATGGTGGCCCTTTGATGTTTCCCCGGCAATGGTGGCCTTCGCCGTGCTCTGGCCTTTTCTGGCGCAGTGGCTGATTCGTCTCTACATGCAGCGGAGGAGACGGTGAGTGCGACGGCACGTCTGCATGACCTGGTCCACCAAGGTGGGGGAGGGGGGACTCAGGGCTGGAGACCACACCCCAGTAAAAAAAAAAAAAAAGAAACATAATAATAATAAACGCACATTAAGACGACAGGGTGTGCAATTTATCAGGGTTTGTAGAGGTGAACAAATAGTGTCGGGTAGCTGTGTGAACTGGCATCTGAGTTGCCCCTCAGGGTCAGTGGGAGCCTCTGCTTTACTCCCAGGGCATCCTGGGATAGGCTCCACCTGAAGTGATATGGAGGAAAGATGGGTAGATGGGTTGATGACATGCTTCCTGTGAAGAATTGCATTATGTTGGTTTAGCAGACACTTTTGTGCAGTTGTGAAAGCAGGGATGATCCAAGGAGCAACTGGGGGGGTGGGTATGGGCCTTGCCGGCTACGATTTGAACTGGCGACCTTCTGGACATGGACAGAGAGCTGTACACCTCTGTTTAATTTGTTTCTTCTTCCTTGCAGAAGAATGAACTGAGCACATGTCCCGCCCATCGCCTAGGAAGGACCCGTCCCAGGATGACAGCTTCAGGGTCGTCTTTTCCCTGCGAGGCGTAGCTGGTCACCGCTTCATCACTCGTCTAACCTTAGCTTTTGCACTAAAATGACCACACTATGAGTAACATGTCGACTACTTTAGCACCTAGATAAACTAAAAACAGATCCTCCTACAATGGGGTGGAAAAAACGGGAATGTACGGAATTGCGAATCATAATCACGCAGGCTTTTGTAAACAGAAGTAGAGGTAGTTGGTTATATCTTTTAATTTTCCTTCTTTGAGATGGTATTTGACAGATTGGAAGAAGAGATGTTTGGTTTCCATGGTTTGATCACAGTACTGTTAACAGAATAATGGCCCAAATTTTTATTTCCAACTTTTTTTAAAGCATGCAAAAAAAGGGATTTGAAAAAAAAGAAAAAAAAAAAAGTCAGCCTCAGGGTAAAAGGGCATTATGGTCCTGCAGCAGCTGCTGTACGGTCGTGGGTACGAGCTGCGCCAGGAACGAAATGCAGCATTTTATTGAAGTTTCGCTGACATTGCTGCTAACGTACCAACATTTCTGCAGTTAAATGCGGAGAGGGGCTTGTCTCGATAAGCTGGTACATTCGATCCGATCGGTGTCTATTTATTATGGGTGGGAAGGAGGTTCTGTGGGCCGGTACGGCTTTGGTCTGGAGAGAATTGAAATGGGGAAATGTCTGTATGTGGAGGGGGATGTGAGAGGGTCTCTGTGGTCAGTCATTGGTTTCAGGCTGAATGGTTTTTGAATCGTTCTTTAAACCAGTTTCAGTTTCGGGTGATATCTGGATGATTGCTGTCATCCTAATAGCAGATGTACTACTGGACTGATTTCTGCTAAGATGCGATGAATCTGGGGCAGGATATGGGAGATGCTTTATGAGGTAGTTGACAACAGTATGTCGTTCTTGTTCTCCCAGTACTCTTCAGTTGAAGTCCATTTCTTAAATACTGATTTAAGAAAGTTGTAAAATCCCCCCAAAAAACAGCAGTGGGTAAAACGGCTGTGGCAGATTGAACCTAACGGGCAATACGATTCTGCAGTGTCTTTAATACTGTTTTAGATTTAAAACATAATTTTTCTTTTAGCGTTAATTACTGTTAATAGCTGTACAGTTTATTCTAAAACAAGGTGCAATATTTTCATTGCACTTTACTGTTGACTTAGCAGAGTATGAGCATTTATACTTGTGTAATATAAGATTTGCATTGGCAGTGGAGATGTATCGATTTAAAGCCTCCCTTTCAGTGATGCTTGTAGTGCGTTTCTGTTGAAATGAACTACATCTCTCTCTCTCCCCCCTTCCCTCCCTCCCTCCGCCTTCAGAAAGGGGCGGCTAGCATGAGATTAGTACGGCCTGAAGCATGAATAAAATTTCCTTGAACCACCTGGTAATTTTCTGCCTTTTTTTTTAACTGCAGGAAATGAATTGTTTCTGATCATTATAGGTGTATTGCAGTAGCGCTCATCTTACTGTAAAATTCCTGTATATGTATTACCTAATCTGACGATTGTTTAGTTAGGATATGCAGAGCTTTGGTTATAATCAAAAACCTATCAGTGGCACCTTTTGTAATTAATTCAAAAGTTTTAATTAAAGGTTTTAATAAATTTGAACAGCAGCTTTAAACACATTTTAAAATGGCATGTTAGAAAAGACCAACTTCACACACAATTTACAAAATGAATGCATTACAAGGCCAAATAACAAAAAGCAGTTTATAAAATTACTGCTGTATGTACGTTTGTTCATTACGCTTCAACTGAGAGCCTTTTTGCCCATCAGTCACGATTCATCTTTCATTTCAAAAATACTAAAATACATAAATAAAACATTAATAAGGAATTCTAAAAAACAAAGAATTCTAATAATAGTATACACATGAAAAAAGCACCCAATAAATTTATATCTCTCACACACACAGGGAAGTGGGCCATTTTCTCCAAGACTAGAGATCCAACAAGTGGGTAAAGTGTGTCAAATACAAAAGTGATTACTTAATGTGACCAATCTGTGCACTGTGATTCCTTATTGGAGAAAATCGGCCAATTAATGAATTAGTAATGATGGGCAGCAGGGCTACACAACCCACTGTGCTTGGAATCAGTGGACTGTAACGCCCAGGTGTCTTAAGAGCTCAGCCAATAGCCTCTCAGGTCCGAGCCTGTCGACACCTCTCCATGAAGAATGGTGCTCCATGCACCTGACTGTTCGGTGGGAGTGTGGGTTTGTCAGCTAGTTTTCCATTCATTTCCTTGAGCTTCATCTTCAGGGGCCATTACATCAGAACATGCCACATGCATCCCTCGCTTTCGGTTAACCAGATGGCCTAGATTTATGATTTTTAAATTTGTTTACTTATAATTGGCAATAATTCCTTTATTGCTGGATGCTGAATATTTTTCTCGGATTTCATAACATTCACTTCCAAGTACTCAATGTTAGATGCTGTTTTCGTTAAATGTGGGAAAAACAGGTTCCTAAATGCTACATACCTTTTATTCATTTTCGGCAATAAAATGAGATCTGAATTATGCCATTAAGACTCTTACAGTGAATTTATAAAGACGCAGCAGCCATGTGTTACATTAAAATTAAGAGAAAATAAATAAAAGACATTATTGCTTCAAAAGAAGCCACATGCCTGACCAGCGGTAAATCTGTCTAAAACCACGTCGGCATGGGCTAAGCCATAAACCCCACGAAATGTTTAAGAAATGAAGCAACCAACAGACCGAACATGCATAATGAAGACGCACAGAAATAGTTAATGATTTAAGAGTTTTAGACAAAACCAACCACTTAGTGACCTGCCTAGTTTGCTTAGACCTGGGTCAGTCTCAGGCATCCCTAGTGCAGAGCGAGTATCTTTTCATAACCGAGGAGCAGCAGTGATTCCTTAGCGTTGATGAATACCTCCATTCTGTATTTTTGCATCTTTAGTGATTTAAACTATAGGTGCAGATATATCCTAGCTGACTCAACACATTCCATTCAGCTGCCCCCCCCCCCAGCAGCCCCCAAAGGAGGGCAGGTGGTGAGTGGGGCTGGCTCCCCCTACAGGCTAAACTCGGACATGAACAGATGCTGTGCATTGTTCCTTGCCTCGAAGTAAGAGGTGTCTGTTTCGTCGTCCGGCTGAGGTATAAACGGCATGGGCTGGTTCTGCAGGTTGTCCCAGTCGAGACCTTTGAACAGTGTGTGCTGTTTCAGCTCTGAAACAAAAGTTATTATTAAAGCTCACAAACATCCAATCAGAGCTCTCAACACATCTGACCGCATGGTAAGGTTTAGAGACCAATGTCAAGGAGCTTTTATCTGAAGGAGGTGTGGTCACCTTTAAGGCCGGCCCGTTTGGTGACGTCTGTCATCAGGAGACTTTCTATGGCGCTCCTCGAGTTCTGTGACAGTGCCTCGTCACCGTCCGGCCAGGGAATGTCTAAGATGGCATTTAATGAGCGGAATCCATGAAAAATACACACTGAATAAGCTGACAGCTCTGTTAGCTGTATACATTCCCCGATATTGACAGGTTGCATAGTCAGAGATAAGAAAAAGGGGAAACCCACCCCTGTTAAGAATGTTCTGGAACACCAGCTGTGGAGTTTCATCATTGAATGGGGGCACCCCGGTAAGGAACTCGAATAGGCACACTCCTAGCGCCCACCAGTCCACCATGAAGTCTGAAACAATGGCAGCAAAAGCGCTTGAATTTGTCATCCTCATTTTGTTCCGGTTCCCCCGCCAATTACAAAAAAATAATAATCTTATGGAAATTGATTAAAAAATTTACACAAATTCACATTGATACATATACGTTAACATCACATTGAGCCATGTGCTTAAAGTTACAGATTAGTTTAATTAAGGTAATTTTGCATTATTTGAATACTATTATTCATTATTATTATTAAGCACTGCCACAGTAGTTTGCATCTTAGAGCACTGAAAAGTTTCCTCAAGCACATTTTAGAAGATTAAAATGAACGAATGAATGATTCACTCGAAAGTGAATCGATTGCCTTGGAGTTAAGTGGGTCCAATCGTCTCAGTGACAGCACCCTAAGGGATGAGGGTTTTAAGGTGTTACTGGCCACACCTGAAGGTGGCTGCAAACCCATCATGACCCATAATATGGTGGTGGTGGGGGGGGGGGGTGTAGGTTAATGCAGAAAGGCAAAACATCCTTTAGCTGCAGCAAGAGAAGTTGCCAACATGCACTGAGCAACCAAACCCGATAACTGCGTACTTACCATGACTGGACCCTGAAACTTAGAGAGGAGAAGTATCAAACTTCTCACAGGGCCTACTACAAAACAAAACCAGGCAAACGACACATACAGTACAAGCAGGCAGGGGTGTTGTTTACCACCACTCAAGCCACACATTCGCATGGGGCCACAAATAGTGACTACACCTAAAAACACAAGTACTCACAATAGTGACTAGAAGTCAACAGGGGCCACTGAAGTGGTGTTTTCAGTGGGACCCCAGAAACCGCAAACTCACCCCTGCAAGGTATGTTTTGATTTGAGTCTGGAACAGGGCTAAATGAAGCTCCCTTCCACTTACCGTGAGGTTTTCCCAAAAGTAGCTCTGGGGCTAGATAGTCAGGGGTCCCTAGGAGCGGGCCCCCCTCTACAGGTTCAGGCCCTCTGCGGACACTCTTTGGGGTCCTAAAAGGGGTGTGGCTGGTCGTCTGCTGTGGTGTCTAATAAACCCCCCCCCCAACATAAAAAACGTTATATTGATCCATGGAAAGACACACGTTCACAATGAAGTACTGGAGAGTACAGAAACTTCTGGAAATTGGCCTCCCACCTGGTACGGCGAGCTGCGGGAACTGGGGCCCCGTCTCTTTTGTACCGGGGTTACCGCCGCAGGGAAGCTATAGAAGGAGGCGGAACTGGAGACGTCCATCATGTCGACAGAGCCCATGCTCCGGCGCGAGCAGCCGGATGCGTTGGACCGGTCGATGGCGCTGCAGTAGCTCCTGAAGGCCACCACGTTCCGGGGTTTGAGGAACGGTGAAGAGCTGCTGGACTCCACAGGCAGGAGATCCCTGGACCGCTCTTCTCTGTGCTGCCTGGGGGTCACCACCCCGGATGAGGAGCAGCAGTCCTGCAAGCTCAAAGAGATATCCTTCTCCTCAGCCTGCTCAGACAACTGACAGTCCTTCGCGCCATCCAGCTCGGGGACTTGCGCGTTGTCGGCGATGATGGACATGTCCTGAAGGGAGTCATCAGAGTCTAGGCTCAGATTCCTTATTGGACCCATGCCCTCACGATCATTCTCGACGAATGCAAAACTGGAGTCCGCAGTCACTTCACCAACGGTACTGCAACCACCAGCCTCGCATGGCCCGTCCAGCTCGTGCAACAGGTTCTTCACCATGAAAGCTGGTCCGGACCGCTTTGACTCCGCATCCGCTGGAGCCGCGGTGACCTGAAAGGCGGCAAACACCGCAGTCAGGCCGGTGCTGGAGCTGCTGCTCTCCGGGATCTGAAAACAGCGCCTGTACGAGTCGTCGCTCTTCTTAGCTCGGGCCTCGTACTGATCAGGACTCTTTTCCAACTGCTCGAACCCTCTTTTCACGGACGCTTTGCCCGCGGCTTTCTCCAGGACTCCCGGCGTTCCTTTTTCCCTGGCTGTGGGAGGAGCTCTCTCGCCTATCAGTGTCACTAATGACGACAGCTTCCTTGACGCCAAAGGCTCCAGCCTGGCACTGTTTTCCGGTTTTAGAGACACAGGCGCCGGCTGTCCCCTCTGACACAAATTCATGTCGATGTTGTCCAGAGCACAGAGGGCTGGATCTCGACCCGGCCTGCGAAAGTCACTGGCCATCCTCCTTCCCAGCAAACTGGACATGATCGCCGGTCTGCCACCTTTGTCAAATACATCACCCTCCAGCAGGTTCTCCACATCCTTGATTTCCTTCAAAAACATCACCACTCCCTCAATATTTCATCAACTTGTCATGTTAATTTATTCAGTATTAGTCAGGGATAGCTTTTTTAAAAGGCCTTCTAAATGTTTTATATTTATCTAATCCTTATGAAGCAAAACAAATTTTAAATGTGACCGAGTTCAAATTAGGGCTGTCAATTGGTTAGAAAGATAACTAATTGCACATTTTGCAATGAATCAATCGCAATTAAAAAAAATTCTTCTTAAAGACTGAAGCTTGCTATAATGCATATTTAAATATAAAAATCAATCACCAAATTAATGTAGAATAATCACAAAGATAACCCAGTAGGTCATGAATGACAGCAGTACAAAAATGTGTCTCTTGCAACCATTTAAATGGTTTTTATGGCTGCCCCATAATACACTGCGCCATGATGTTAATTTAATGCATTAATTATTTAAAATTAATCACAACAATTAAGGTGTTAATTTTGACAGTACTAGTTCAAACACTAATTTCATAAAATCAGAGGTGGACATTTCAGGTCCAGAAAGTAAAAACACAGTCCAAGACTTTGTTTCAGCAAAGCAGCTGAGTGCTGGTCCAGTTTTTTTACTTTTTGGACCTGAAATGAGATTAGTTCCAATGATGATGACTGGCTTCCTCATCATATGTCACAGTATTGGGGACCAAAACTTAATGCACTCAGTCCTCATATAATGCAACGAAGAACATTCATTACATTTCCAAAACACACAGTAATTCTTTTTTTTTTTTTTTAATTTGCTCCTTAGTTTATAACAATGAAAACTGTCTGCATCCACAATGTATGCAACTTTACAACCTGAAGAACACACACACCTAGATTTGACAAAGGATGCATTTCACACAGGAGAACTCAAATTCCCAGCATGCACGCAATAGCACCAACCTGCTCATTCTCCCACAGTGGGCTGACGCAGGCCTCGGAATCCGTGGTGGATGGGAAGAGGCAGGATTGGCTGCTGGCACTCGACGTCCCAAACCGCTTCCTAGACTTTAGAAGCCGTGGAGTCAGACTCTTAGCCAGAATGGCTGGACTAAACACACCTGAAAGAGAAACCAAAACACATGACCATGTCCGACCTAAAGCTTTAATGCGACACTTTGGTTTTTTCCGTCTGTTGTGACGTAACTGTTAAGGACTCTGCCCTGCTGCAAGAGGGCAGGGAACCCAGGAAGTTCCCAGGCAACAATTCACAGCTGATGTCCAAGGCCCAGGCACCAGCTTGATTTGAGATTTTGATTTGAGTTCCCCCAGCCCAATGCTTAAAAGCAGACTATGATCTGGACGTCAGCACTCACGGGAGCCGTGCTGTGTCCGGGCTGAGCAAGCCGGGGAGTACAGGGGGTCTTTCTTCAACAGAGGTGAGTAGAAGGACCTCCTGAACTGCTGTGTCTTACCACAAGACATGGGGCTGGACATGCCAAAGGAGGTCCTGCGGCAACTGGCCTCCATCCCTGGCGTGTTCTATAAATAAATAAATAAATAAATGAATGAATGAATGAATGAATATCATATATACATGCTGTTACCAAAGACTTAAAATATTTGATGATTAACTACAGCATGCCATAATATATACACGGTTTGTTACAAGATTTTATTTATATTCACACCTAATAACACAAGTACTCACAAGGCCAAGGGAGCTAATCAGGGAGTAGACTTGACCGGGAGTACGGGAATAATCTTTCTTGGGTTTCACTAACGAAGGTGTCGTCAGGATGTCTGCCGGTCTCAGCTCTGAGGAAGAAGTTCAAAAACATGGAAGACTGCAGCTAATGAACTGCATAAATTACATGCATTGTTTTTAAACAGGATGATGGCTAAAATAAACATGCTACGGTCCCCAAGGTCTTTCTATAGTTGCATTAGTGCTAGCCATACTGAACAATTAGAGAATAAGGTTAATCAAATATGACTCAAAAACATCAAATAGCATGTTTTTATCATAAGTAAATTGTTACTTAATATCACGGGAGGAGCATTCTGTCACAGTGGAATCGGGTTCAAAAATAATTTTGCAGCAAAATTAACCCTGAGGGTGTACAAGTACCAGATCAGTGGTAATAAATTAGGGGGGACTGAATTTAAACCACATAAAAAAATCTAGTAATAATATATCATTAATGCATTATTAACTTGAAGGGTCAATAGAAAGAAAAACCACAGTAAAATGCTGATATTCTACACAGAAGAATAAAATCCGTCCGTGTATACCGACCTCTATCAAGCTTGACTTTGGAGAGGCCGAAGTCCGTAAGCTTGATATGTCCCTCGTTGGACACAAGCATGTTGTCTGGTTTCAAGTCTCTAAATGGACGATAAGAATTTGAGGAAGCGTCCACAGAAAACAAACCAGACCCATATATAATGTCAGCACAGAGTGCACCGTCTTCCGATACCTGTGGATGATTTTATGCCTGTGAAGATAGTCCAAAGCAAGAGCCACCTCCGAGATGTACTTCACTGACATGTCTTCATCAAAATAACCATAGATGTGAAGAAGAGACTTGACATCACCACCGATGAGGTACTCCATCACCTCAGAGACAAAGGACACAAAACAAACATTATATATACATGCCCTTTCGTATATTTCAGTCACTCTCACTGTGACTTTACTAAGCAGGACAAAACAGCGCATCTTACCAGGTAGACTTTAGTAGCCGTTTGAAGAGAGTAAAACAAGTGCACTATAAACGGACTTTTGCTAAGAGCTAGGGCGTCCCTCTCTGCCTTCATTTGATCGGTCATGTTTTTGTCCACCATGTCGGCCTTCTTCACTACCTTAAAAAACAACAATAATAATTTACAAGGGCGAGTTATTCGTTGGCAGTAATGTAATCGCACAAAATAGTTACAAGACCTAAAATTTACCTTGATGGCATATAATGTTGAGTTGCCCTTTTTCCTCGCTAGATACACTTTTCCAAAAGCCCCTCGACTGACCGGCTTTATCACAACGAAGTCTTCGATGGAAGGGGGCTTAGAGACAGGCAGTGTGCTGACGGAGCAGGGTGGATAACCATCGTCAGCCTTTTCTTCTCCCTCCATGTCGCTGGCCAACCAACGTCAGAAACGTAAAAACGAACTCTGTTTATTTCTGATTAACTGCACGATAATTCCCTGTTCTAAAAAGTAAACAATGACAAAAGCCGATCGTCATCCACATATACTGTTTAGGTTGGACTTTAATGGAATGAAAAAGCAAGACACCGATCATACTCTCAATAAACAGCTGCCTGATTTGTTTTGAAAATTTGAAATCGGTACCAGGCTTAGGTCCTTCATGACGCAAGTGCCTCATGACCAGAACCCCGCCTTATTAACGACTTCAAATTTTTAGTATAAAACACATTTCGCGGCACAAAGTAATATATGATATTTGTAAACGCTTTTTAAAACCCTGGGTAAATATTTTGAAGAGTTTCCAAAAAACTAACGTGCAATAAAAATAGGCAGTACTATGGGCACCTAACTACGGCCAAAAATGACATACTGATGTGCGTCATTGCTTTTTCGAAAACGAAAACATGATAGTTGCTGAGACCCACCCAGAAATATTCAATATTGTGGATATTAAAACTACATAGTTAAACGTTACATAATTCAGTATATGTTGGTAACTACACATTGTACTAGGTTGTAAGTAGAGAATTTAATTGTTTATTGCTAATTAGATAAAATTGATATTGGGACTCTACCCCTAATGCTGATTTGTATACTGAAAGGTGGTCCTCATATCCAAAAGGGAGCTTGTTTGAATGTGTTTTGGATTTCTCCAGTAAAATATTATTTTAATGCGTAAAATTGTAGATCACGTAAAGGAAATAATGAGTATGGGCTCTTGACAAAGGTGATGCTGTAATATCCACTTCCATAAGTGTCCCAGACATGCTGAGATACAAAGTAAAAATGAAAATAAACTTATCGTGTTCCGTGTAGAATTAGTAGAAAGAAAAGGTTTGGGTGCAGCTGCCGCCATATTGATGTATTCTACATTGGTTTTCCATTACCGTCATGTCGTAATAATTTAAACCGGTAGTGAAGCCGCGACAGATTCCGGTCGACCTTCCTATGGAAGCCATTTTCACAACTCACTGTAGAAGAAGGGAATATTCAAAGGACGGCAGCGGAAGACGTTTGTTTCGTCCGGGTAACACACAATAACTAAGTGGAGTCGGCCAAAATATATGGTATTGGAAGCATGTTCTCCCTTTCGACTACGCTGCAGCCGCAAGTAAGTCATTCATAGTTGTTTATAGCCGATAACGTTACCTAACCGTGTTTTTGCGGCATAACGTTAGCTCGAGAGTGAGGTTCAGAATTAACCGGTTGGAAGCGGTTTTATTTTGCTGTCTACTAAAGCTAATAACACCATGTAAAGAAAGTCTATGTAAGAATCTGTGTCTAATGGAGAAGGATTTCCGGCCGGCTACCTGGCTAGCAGGGTAACAGGGTGCTCGGCTACCTATCTTAACACCTTCCCCCTATAGCCCAAATGGCAATCTGAAGCTGTTATTTTGATGAGGGTTGTTGCTTTAACTGAGATAACCAACAATATCGGCTGATCGTCTACTGTATTACTATGTTATTTTGTTTATTTTCTGTAGGTTATGATTAATAAGCACAGGCTATCATATGGGTAATATGTTGAGGAAATTGGTTTTCAGTACGGTGGCATGATGGTGTGATAAATGTTTCGCTGTCTTTGTCAATACGCAATCTTTATCTCTTAAGATGAGTTCTTGATAAATTTCCAATACCGGTGTGTCTCTCCCCCCACGTCTACCTCCCTTGGTGAAACTATCGTCATTGACTTGGAACTGCACGTTTGCCTCTGTATTACATCACTTTCTGTACCCACACTGACGCTTTCACACACTCACGCAAGAAATATTACGGCAAATCCGTGTTATTCCATTATAAACCTAACATTAGCTACACCAAAAGCGTTGGGGGTAGGTTGCAAACCCTACAGACAATTTACAAGGTTTAAAACTTACAAACATGTTATAAAGGTTTAAAACTATTGAATACATGTAAATACGTGTGCCAGCCAGCTGACCAAAGTTGGCAATCCCAGACCTATCCTTCTGTATCATCCCTGCACTGATTATACAAATTCACTGTTTGGATGGAAAATACACCTGAAACTTTTGAGTATATGGTCCAGTCAGTCAATGATTCGCAAGCAGAAAAATCAAGGCATTGCTTCATTTCCAAGTGAAAGTTAATCCGATCCTGTGGTAGGTTATGACTGGACATCTCGTTTTGTAGGCTTGTATTTTTATACACATGTCTGTGGAGGTGTGTCATATGTATGTATTTGTCTGAGGTACTGTACTTCTCTCATTTGCTAGAACATTTTGTTCTAGTCATATGGTATTCTTGTGATAAACAAAACTGTTATCTAAATATTATGTTTTGTTTTTATGGGGGGAGAGAATCAAATAAATTTGAAAAAAAGGGCAGCCTGAATTGTTTGACATGCAAATGGCATGTGAGGTGAATGTTTACAGAGGAGCTTGCCTTTCTAAATATGTTCACCCTCTTGTTCCCCACGTAGGTAACTGTTCCACTTGGTCACCTCCTCGGCGCCTTTCACTCCTTCAAGACTTCAGCCAGTGCGTCTATCCGGAGTCTGCAGAAGGATCATCATTTAGAACATGACCTGCCAATCAGTGAGGTGGGCTTCCTGAAAAAAACACAAGCCACAGCACATCTAAGGGAAATAAATGCTTTCTTCTCTGCTTTGTAGCTATGCCAGACCAGTAGTCCTGACGTATGTCCTTTAGCACGTTCATAATGAGTGCTTACACTGTGAAACGTTTAGAAGCCCAACATCTAAGATTTTAATAGTGACCACTAGAGGGAGCAAATGCACTACGTAGGTGTAAATATAGAAGGTGAAATAGGGTAATAATGGCTTGTGATTTTTAGGATTGTGTTTATTTGTGTTTGTGAAAGGAAAATATAAAGTTATTATAAAATTTAAAGTTAATAAGGGAAACCACAGTCTGTTATTCATAGTATAAATAGATATCATTTCTTAAAGCATTATATTCATCATGAATTGTCCACTTTTAGTCCACCTTCAGCCTGAGGGACCTTGGTTTGTTGGAGCTTAGGTCAGCTCAGCTGGATGAGCTGGTGAACAGCCTCCTGCCTGGGCTGCCCCTTGAACAGGACCCTGGCTCCAGTTCCTGGAAGGAGTCCCATATCTCCTCAGAATCCTTCTTCAAAAACAAGCATGGTGAGGACCTGGCTGCTTGCCTACCCCTCCTCCTCTTTGAACCAGGACCAATGAGTTAAACAAATGTCAGCCCGTTCATAATTGGCTGTTTTTTGCCCTCTTAAAAGGAAATTTCATTAAATGATTTCATGCAGTTTAGGCTCACATTGGCTGCTGCTCTTTTATTGCCAGGTTTCTCCCTGAGACCTGGGCATGGTTTCAGCTCCCCGCTCCCGTACAGACGGAGCCCCGGTCCTCTGCAGGCAGTCTGCTCAGACCTTCAACACTGGCCAGGTCGGTATAGGAGCCCAGAAACGTGCACAGGGGAGCTCAAGGGCAGATATCGCTTTGAAATAGAATGGAAGGCTCTGTTATGACATTTTGGTATATGATCAAAAGGCGAAAATTGCCTTGATAATTTGATTTATAATGGTGGAAGAAGAAACCAAATGAATGCTTATTCTGGATGTTTCTCTGACTACCATTCCAGTTGTGTGTTTGTATGCTTCAGCCCCTCTGCTTATATTTGAACTATGGATTCATTTAGTGTATTATTTTTAAATATGTGATGCTCCCCTTTGGTTTCTGTTTCAAAAGTTAGACATTATGCATGGTTTATCTCTTCTGCTTATGCACACTACCAGTCAAAAGTTTGGACACACATTCTCATTCAGTGGTTTTTCTTTATTATTTTCTACAAAGTACATTAATATTGAAGACTTCAAAACAATGAAGTAACACGTGGGATTATGCAGTAAGCAAATAAGTGTTAAACAACCAGAATATTTTTTATATTTTAGTTTCTTCAAAGTAGCCACCCTTTGCATTTATAACAGCCTTGCACACTCTTGGCATTCTCTCAGTTCGATTCATGAGGTATTGACCTGGAATGGTTTTCAATGAACATGTATGCCTTGTCAAGCGTTAATTTGTGGAATTTCTTGCCTCCTTAATGTGTTTGAGACAATCAGTTGTGTTGTAGGATTGGTACACAGTTCTGCACAGTGAATAGCCCTATTCATCTACTGTTCTGTGACAAGAACCACTCAACTAAGTAAAGAGAAACGACAGTCCATCATTACTTAAAAACATGAAGGTCAGTCAGTCCGGAAAATTGCAAGAACTTTGAATGTATCCCCAAGTGCAGTCCTGAAAACCATCAAACGTTATGATGAAACTGGTTCTCATGAGGATCGCCCCAGGAAAGGAAGACCAAGAATTACCTCTGCTGCAGAGGATGAGTTAGAGTTACCAGCCTCAGAAATCGCATATTAACCGCCCCTCAGATTAAGCCCACATAAATGCTTCACAGAGTTCAAGTAGCAGGCACATCTCAGCATCAACTGTTCAGAGGAGACTGCGTGAAGAAGGCCTTCATGGTCGAATTGCTGCAAAGAAACCATTACTGATGAAGAGACTTTCTTGGGCCAAGAAACACAAGGAATGGACATTGGACCAGTGGAAATCTGTACTTTGGTCTGATGAGTCCAAATTTGAGTTTTTTGGTTCCACCCACCATGTCTTTGTGAGACGCAGAAAAGGTGAGAACACGGTTCCTACATGTGTGGTTCCCATCGTGGAGCATGGAGGAGGAGGAGTGCTTTACTGGTGACACTGTTGGTGATTTATTCTAAATTCAAGGCACACTTAACCAGCACGGCTACCACAACATTCTGCAGCGACATGCCATCCCATCTGCTCTTAGTGGGACCAGCATTTGTTTTTTAACAGGACAATGACCTCAAACACACCTCCAGGCTATGTAAGGACTATCTGACTAAGGAGAGTGATGGAGTGCTGTGTCAGATGACCTGGCCTCCACAATCACCCAACCTAAACCCTACTGAGATGGTTTGGAATGAGTTGGACTGCAGAGTAAAGGCAAAGTAGCCAACATGTGCTCAGCACCTCTGGGAACTGCTTCAGGACTGTTGGAAAACCATTCCTGGTGAATACCTCATGAATCCAGGAATACCATGAGTGTGCAAGGCTGTCATCAACGCAAAAGGTGGCTACTTTGAAGAATCTTAAATATAAAACATATTCTGGTTTAGCACTTGTTTACCAAGGTGGTTTACTAAGGAAATTAAGAATAAAGTCAGGAGGAAAAGGGCTCTGTTCCACAATTGGAAATTAACTA
>JAODLC010000001.1:19450049-19469784 GCA_026781145.1 Hippopotamyrus pictus
ACAGATATATGTAATACAAAAATAACTAAGAGATTAACTAATGTCATTGCAGACTAGTATAACAAAGATTAACTAATCACATGGCAAACTACAATAACAGAGACTCCGTCTTAAGCAAAAGTATCCCCGATGTTGTGGGAGGCAGGCATGCTGCAGGTCTCCCGCTTGGAGTATTCATGGGCAGTATGGCCAAACTTCAGCTATGGGCAGGACCGCATCCAAGGTGTCTGTGTCGCTATTTGTTCCCGTGTTGGTCCAGGAGGATGCCGCTCCAAACGGTCCTCCCACCACCCTAGACATTGCAGCTTTAGTCGCCTGCCGTGACAGTGCTCTCCCCAAACAACAAAAAACTACACAACAAAAAATTAGTAACCGAGCAACTGCCCCACATTTTATACCACCAGTCAGACATTCCTGCGTGTTGACCTGCATCTCTTGCCATCTCATCCTGTAACCCCTGCGATTTATCACTTTGAGGTGTACCCTGTCTCCTGGGGAGATGAGTGGTTTGTCCTGTGTCTATGTCTTCTCTTGCCGTCTTGCTTTCCCTACTTCCTGCTTGAAAATAACTTTGCATATTATAAAACCTTGTTTTGTTTTTTTTCTCTTTTTTTCTTTCCCTAGCATTCCCCCCTTGCGCAATGGTCAAGACCATATGCATGCATTATTCAGGTGTCAACCACACGACAAAGACACAACCAAAAACAGAGGCCTCATAAGGGCCCCTCCCATGGCTGAACTCACCCCCCCAAGTATGCAGCCTGTTCTTATCAGTTTTGCAGCTCAGCTTTGGGCTGCTTAAACCCCCCTTTCGCTAAAACCTTCAGCAACGGCAGCTTCAGTGCCTGTGTATATCACCCAGAGCAGAACACCCACATACTACTGTAGCACCATGCTTCCTAAATTCAATCCATCCAAATCTGACCTAAACACGTGTTCACATCCTTGCAGTATCTTCGCGTAGATGAACTGCTGACCCCTAGAGGTGATTGCAAACAAAAACTGTGACTGTTATGTTAGGACACGCTGAAAAATGCTGAACAGAAATCCACAACTGTAAATCATTTTGCAGTAGGGGGCACATTTGTTAGCAGGGTGTAATCCTCCACTAACTATTTTGCTGCGCACAAATCATAACCTAACTGACCGAATCCTGTTGGGAAACCCATATCGTGGTATATACTGATTGATCAGAGACTTTATCACGGATGCCCCCTCCTCCTTCTTTGTGGGCCATGCTTCCGGCCACCCTGAGAATACATCCACACACATTAACACATATCTGAACCCTCTCACATTCATGACAGATTCATGACATTTAAGATTATTTTTCCTTTTATTTTGCTGGTTATCTGTTTGGTATTCAAAACATTCAGGTGCTTTTTGCATTCATATTTCTATACTCATTTATTTGGCTGATACATTTGTACTGAATGATTCAGCATCTACTGTCAGGACTGGTTTCTGTCTTGTCCTGTTCTGTCCTTTGTTTTCCTAAGTTTTCTGCTTTTACAACACATATTATTAGTGTTTTGTAGGGTTCCTAGTCTAGTCCATGTCTTGGTGTTCTCCCAGTGTCAAAGTTCTATGTTGTAGTTCCATGTTTGACTAGCAGGTGCCACAGGTCATCTTATTCAGCTCTTTGTGTTCCCTTAGGTCAAGGCTGAGCTTAAGTGCAGCCCCAATTTAACACATCTGATATAGATAATCAAGCCCTTCAGTAGCATCACAGCATCAGAGCCAGTTGTCTTTAAGTTAAACTGGCTCTAATACTGAGATGCTACTGAAGGGTCTGATCATTTGTGTCAGGTGTGTTAAACTGCACCTAAGCTCTGAAGGATTTTTGATGTCCAGGAACAGGATTGGGCAGGTCTACTATTAGGTTTATCCCCAGTCACAGTCCCCATAGTTCTCCTTGTACAATTGGCTGCCGCTTAGCTGAATGGGCTGAGTGTGTGGCTAATGCCTCAGACCATTATGAGATGAAGCTCAGCAACATTGGACTTTTTGGTTTTTTTGTCAACCTGATGTGTGAATCATGTTCCATGTTTTTGTGTACTCTGGTTAGGTCCTTTCTGTTAGTCTTTGTTCTTGGTTAACCCTGTCTGTGCCTTAATTGTATATTTTGCCCCTGTGCCTAGTTTGCATTTATGTGCCGTGTTCTTTGTATCTCCTGTTATCCTTGTGCCCAGTTAATTGAATAGTTGTTAATGTCTCTTGTCTAGACCCGGTTATTTATTCAGATATATCCCTGTCTTGTTCCTGTTCCTTTGTCAGCTATTGAATGTGTTCGCCGTTAGATGGTCCCTGTTTAAAACCCTTTTCTGCTGTTTCTGTTTAGTTTGAGTCTTTGTTACACTTTAATCACTTGCCTGCCATTGTTTTGACCTATCGTGGTCTCTTTTGTTTCTGAGTATTTTGAGTTTAGTTTAAAATAAAGTTGCCTGAGCTTGAAAGCACTGTTTCAGACATTGAAAAATATATTTCATATAGTCAATTACAAAATCATTCATTACATTAATTACTTGGTATGTATATGTATTTATTGTGCTCCATGATGACTGATTACATATATGGCGTTTTACATATACAGAGTTTTACATAAAAATGAGGGGAAAGGCGTAGAGTTTAACGTATTGACAAGACAAAAAATATAAAAATAAATTAAACATCAGTTTGTACAGCAAGTATGTAGTTGTAACACCCTTAATCAAGTAATATTCCTGGTCTTCTCCTGTAAGATGCATGTCATTTGAGTTCCAGATACTGCTCGGTTGAGATAAATATATCATTAAGCAATTGATACAAGAATACGGTGAAAGAATAGCATACGAACACGTAACATATATTTGTTCACCTATACCGTCCCCTGCTGGTAGTCGGCGGCGCGGCGGCCTCCGCTTGACGTCACCGCACGACCGGATTTCGCTGTCTGAAAGCGCTGGGCGACGTCAGATCTGCTCGCGACCGATAGTCTCCCTGTGGCCGCTTAGCTTCGAGTGACAGGGAAGATGGACGACGACGTCCTGACAACTTTGAAAATCCTCATAATCGGGGAAAGTGGCGTCGGGAAGTCCAGGTGAGCTATTTTAGTCGCCTTTGCTCGTCGCGAATCGACTCCCTTAATGTGTGGCTGCGGCCGGCTGGAGCGGCATGCTAGGCGGCTAACAAATGTCCAGCGTCTGCCGAGGCAGGCCCCGGTATTACGGTGGCCTTCTGACGAACAATAACAATGATCTAAACGAAATAATTCAATTCAGCATCCGCTGTAACAAGCCTGGGTATGTTAGATACATTTCGTTGCGAAATGTAGCCTAGTATTCACGTTTACTAGTTCGCAGTATACTGGATTTAAATTTAAAAACATGGTTTAACTGCTCTCTGTCCTAGCTGGCGGATTAACAGGTAGTGGGAGTAGTACTTATTTGGCTAGGTACGCCTAATGGCAGCTAAGAAGAATTTCCAAATCCACAGCTTTGGCTATTTTTTTCTAATATGAGTCTGACATGCGGCTGGGTCAAACTTACAATATCATTTCATGACGAAGGGGGTGGTTCATCCCAAACTCTGCGTAACAAAGAGATTCTTATAATATGGCTGGACGTCCGACAAACATCTGTTGTTGACAACAAACCAAAGCAAGACACCTTTGGGTCTCAAACTAACAACCTGCAAGAACTGTTTGTGTACACAACCTAACTCCGCCCAGCTTTGTTAGAAAAATTGCATGTATTAACTACGATATGTTTGAACTGCACAGTATTGAAAATTGAATTTTATTCTGTTTATTTTTCCTCCCCCAAAATTGTGCTTAATTCAATCCAGGGATTTCAGATGTAGATCTGGAAGCTCTTAAGGAGATAACAAACTCACAACAAAGGAAACAATAAAAATGCTCATACTGAATCCAATAATGTAATGCCACAAGCTTTTGGTTTCATTTCTAATGATGTAGTAAATACACTGTTAATTCTTATTGCTTGCATCTATTAATGAAGTACAACAATATTTCAATGAACATGCCATAAAATAGTATTTAGTATGTTTAATTCCTCAGCTATTATAATACTGTAATGTGCTTGAGTTTATAATTATACACCTTATATGATACTAAATTATGTATAATATGTTTAATCACTACTAGAACTAAAACTATGCCCGGGTTTGTTCAATTTTAAGTACAGATTCAGGATCATACACACGTGATCCCGGCTGGTTTTCTATTTTTATTCTTGCCTTATTTTAGGAATTGAATTAAACAAAATGTAAGCCTACTCTTTGGGTGTTGCACAGGGAGAGAATTTAAAATTTATATTTTATTTTCTAATGGTTTACTGAAAAGGTTTTCTCAATAAAGCATAATCTTGCATCTGATTGGCCATATATTCAATAAATGCATCTTTATCCTTTAAAGCAAAGCACTTATTTGTCATGGTGTTTTGCAAGATTATCTGTGTTCGGTTTTAAATATTTAGAACAATAGTATTGTATATTTTTCATATGGAAACTGTCAGATGTGTTCTGTATTTTCTTAGTATAGAACATATTGTTAAATGGCTAATAACTGAAAACTGCTTTTTAGTGTATATCATGAGAAAATATCTTTGTTTTAGAGTGTGATGTGAAGATATCTTTCCACTGAATCAGTTTTGTGATGTGGACTGTGTGATTACAGTGAGTTTTTTTACACATAAAACATGTACATTAGAAGTAAAAAGATGGATACCCTGGAACAGCTGGTGAGATGTTTTATTGGTGATTTTAATTTATGTATTTTGACTATTTTCCATGCCTGGCTATGAGATTACAACGTGTAATGTATAAATGGACTCTACCCTGTGATGTCATATTACCTTCCAGTGCGTTTCAGTCATCAGTTGTACTTCCGAGGCCCTCTGAGTAGAGTTAGACTCCTATACCCAAAACCTATTTGCATATCTTCAAGAGAAGTGATCATGTATAGAGTCAGTGTTTCCGTCCACAAGAAAGGACTTGTTTGTAAAACTTTCAAAGATCGATGAAGGCGGTGAAAGCTAATTAGTGTCATAGCTAATGCAATATAGCAGGGTTCCCCAGTTACAGGCCTTGAGGGCCAGAATTCAGCATAGTTTGCAGATTTGCCTGCTCAAATACATCTTAATCAGCTAATTACCTGGTTTAGTAGGTGTGATCTGCAGGGAAATCGTCAAACTGCACTGCAAACTGGCCCTCCAGGACTGCAGTTGGAGAACCATGCAGTACAGCAAAAAGCAGTAGCTCAGAAGACAGTGGTCACCTGGCATGACTTCACCATTCTGAGCTCATTCCTGAGTGATTAATGGTTTAATGGTTTGATGAGAGTGTGGTCCTTTGAGATCAGTGTGTCTGAGTGATGGGCATGTTGTCTCCGTGGAAGCCGCCTTTGAGGCACTACAGAGTGTGACTGCTTAGCGGCTTATTTGAAAGCCTTTTGTTAGCAGTGTGTCCTGTTAGGAAGGGCAGCCGCCTGAAGTGTGAGAAACATCTGTGTCATGGTTGGCAAGAGGAGTGGTTAATTGAGTATGAATCAGACACAGGAAGCCAAGTGCATCATATCTACTTTCAGGCCTATTGCACTGTGACGAGTGAACATTAAAATGTTATTCACTTGCTTGTGTCCACCATTCATCTATAGTCTGAAGAAATATATGGTTTCTCTGCCTCTTTTTAGCTGGAGTGGTCAGGGCCCCTAGCCTGGGCTGGAGGGCCCCTCTCCTTTCTTTTGAATTGTATTAATTACAGGGAATTTAAGCTTCTTACTTTGTGTAAAGCTCGCTCTCTTGTTTATTCTTTCTCCTTCCCTGTTACAGCCTTCTGTTGAGATTCACAGACGATATGTTTGATCCTGAACTTGCAGCAACTATCGGTAAGTAAAAGCTATTGTAAGTAACTTGCAGCACGTGGCTGCCATTACAGACTTGTCAGACAGTTTGAAAAATACCACCAAAGCAACTCGGTGTAGCTGACATCTATTTTCTTTGCTTTGATTATAGTCAGGCTAGCAGGCTAATTTATGGGGCTTTACCTGTTAATATTGCATCAGTTCAGTTTTATTACATGATACTGAAAATTATGGTAAATATCAAACTGAAAGAAATGTGTAGGCACCTAGCATTCTATTTTTGATTGTTTTTAGGTTTGTTTTGGTTTTATGGTGTTTAAAGAGAGATATCAAAGATGAATTGTCATGGTCAGGGATGTACCACTGTAATCATTCTGCTCTTTGAAATATGTAGCAAAACTACATTATTTTCTTTCTGTGAATGAAGAATGAAAAATTCATGGTTACTGATCAACTGGGACTTGTACGCTGTGAATATTACTCTTGGATGTTTCATAATATTAGGTTCTATTGCATAGTTGTTTGCACAGTGCTGTAACAGTACCAACCCGTTTCTGGGATCCAGGTGTAATAAAAGCCTCCCCCCACTTGGCATGTAATGGTGGTATTTAACTTGTCCTGTCATTGTTCCTTTATAAAAGAGATGTCCCCCTTGAAGTACAGTGCCCTTTATATTGGTGCTTAAAACGTAACTGCAGCCAATGGCATTGTCTCTCTCTCTGCCTTGCTTGAAGTAAGACTGCTGAATAGATATACTGAACGTGGGCAATTAAGAAATACTGACGGTAATTCTTCATATCATGCAGTTGTAGGCACATTCACTGTCTTGCTATGTGAGTGTTTATGCTTTTTGTCAACTGCTTGTGAGGAAGATTAAAACATCCACTAATCTGTTTGGACTGGTGATGAACCAATTTCTGTATTTTCAGAAATGCCAATTAGAATCACTGCATCTAACCAGAATGCTGTATTTTCCTAGTTAAACTTAAATTGTAACATTTTTGTATTTTAAAATAAAAATTTCCCATGTTTTGTTTGTAAACTGCTCCATTGTGGGTTTTTTGAAGACTGAAAGCAGATGCCTGTGAATTTCAAAAGGTGTATTACCATGTAGGTGTGTTAGGTGGCAGCATTGTACAGCAATTCCCAGGTCACTAGGATTATATGAAGTGGCTGTGGCTCACAGTTCGGGTGACTGCAGGTGTCGCAAGTTAAAAAAAACACACTGGCGTTGCTGAAGACTGCGAAAGGGGTGCAGTTTGGGTCACAGTGATAATGGGCGCTAAGCCATAAAAGGCAGGTCAGTAGCTGAGCAAGGTTGCCCAGATGGCTGAGATGCTCAGATCCATTGGGTCAAGGAGTGTGTTTTCTGCAGAAGGGCTTTGAGGTATTTATATAAAAAATTTAAACGTGCCCTTTGAGAGCTTCTGTGACTGTGTGGTGGTTTTTAAAGTGACTTCTTTGTTTTACTATTATTTATTTAGCGCTGCCATATTTCTAGCCTTGTATCCATGCCACGGTTTCAGATTCCTTATAAAATCATAACCTCTGAATGGCTGAATGCGGGCTGTCATTTACTGACCTCTTTTATATTTCAAGCAGAAGCATGCTTTGCTACTGGGCATCTGTTGTGCAGTTGCCTGCTGTGAAATCCACACATTACTTTGTGTAAATTCTGTAGCCCTCTGCTGAGAGGTTGTTTACGTACTCGAGGTGGGCGCCAGTCCTGGTAATTTCTTCTACGAAGATTGATGTGACTGAAGGTCAGAGAAGTGACCGCAAGCCCCTACCTCCCCACACCCCAGCCCTATCTAATCTTCACGCAGCCATTTTTAAACATGGGTTGAAGTTTGACCAAGGCGTCATCTTGCACTAGTATTTTTTTGTTTGTTTATAGTAACATGAGAATTTTGGGTAAAGTACCTTATGATCATAAAGCCTCCAGTGTGGAGAGATGGACATAGACCTAATCTTAAGTGATTTGGCTACATTTGTGTATTTTAATTCAGTTTAGTTCTGGTTTGCTGTGAAATTCTTTTTTTTTTTGTATAGGGTGGTTTATGATGTTTGTTCATCCCTCAACTCCTCCTCTATTCGAGCAACAGGTTCTGCCTTACAGATTTTCACTCATGCCATCAGGGCACAGGGATGAATGACTGTTCCTCTCTGAACTGCTCCCTCTGTTAATGCAGGCGTTGACTTTAAAGTTAAAACGATATCAGTGGATGGCAACAGGGCAAAGCTCGCTATCTGGGTGAGTGTTCTGTCTCCTGTTTATTTGAATAATATGTTTTTTTAAGACTGGAAAAATATTCCTGTTAAATTACCCAGCTATTATCAGATAAATGCATTTTAATATGATGCTATAATGCTATGCTCTAAATTGTATTTGTAGCATATTAGTGAATTGCTTGTTGACTAATAGCAAAAATAAATTTAGGTTGTTAAATGAGGAAGATCTAGGTTAAACAATATGCATCTTTGCACATTGACTGAATTGAGTCATAGGTACAAGGCTTTATGTCCACCATATAATGATAGTTTGATCGTTAACATCCTCTTAAACAATGTTGCAAACAAAACCTGAGATGAGTGCAAGTTGTGTGTGATTTTCAGTTGTTATTAAGCAGTTTCTCCAAATAACAAGGAGGTGGTGTAACGGCAAAGTGTATAATGCTGCCCTAAGTGTTTATGTTTTAGAAATTATGGAATTAATTATATTCTTTTGTGTGCATCTTTCTGGGTCCTCCTTGTTTATCGCTGACGAGGTGCCTTTTGCTCTGCAGGACACTGCTGGTCAGGAGCGTTTCAGGACGTTGACTCCCAGTTACTATCGCGGTGCCCAGGGAGTCATTCTGGGTGAGGATGTGGGTTTGTTATCTGAAGGGGAAGTTGACACTTCAGCCTACAAGGTTCCATTCTGCTCCTGAGCACATGATTTAGCAGGCGTCTATTTTAACATTTATTTTAAAGCACATTTTTGCTGCTCTACTTGTGGTAGTGGCACCCTGAGTAACCTTGGTAAGCATGTAAATTTTAGTATAATTTCCTCTCTGAAAGAGACGATTTCCGTAGCATGTCGTGTTTTTTTCCCCAGCTACAAAAGCAAAACTGCTGTTCTGTTTTCTTTCCCATTGTTTCACTCTGTCTCTCTCAGTGTACGACGTTACGAGGCGTGACACGTTTGCCAAACTCGATAACTGGCTGAACGAGTTGGAGACGTACAGCACACGGAATGACCTAGTGAAGATGCTCGTAGGGAACAAAATCGATAAGGTAGCTGAATATTTTTCATTCGCTGTCATTTTCTGTTGACTAGCAGAAGCTTAGGACCGATAGCCACTGACACAGACCTGTTGTCAGTTCCAACACGGGCATGATGATTATTTCCCAATTTCAGCAGATGTCTTCCTATGTATCCTGTTTTCTTACTGAAATGTTTTTCACATGTGTTGTTACTGCCCTGCTCCTATTACCAATTTGTTTAAGATTTAATGCAACACGTTCCTCTTCTGTGCCATCTGTTCAACATATTCAGTTTGTGGTGTCCGACAGCTATGGGTGATGGACCTTTTTAAATTGCTGTCCTTTTTTTTTCCCCAGGAGAACCATGAGGTAGACAGGAGTGAGGGCCTGAAGTTTGCGAGGAAGCATTCCATGCTTTTTATAGGTAAGAAAGTAGAAAAACCCCTCAGAGAATGTAAAGAGCAGTTGCAGACGATTATGGGAAGGAAGCTGTTTTTTGAATTAATGTCATACTTTCGCTGCAGTGTGATCGCCGATGTCTGTCCTCTTTGTACAGTTTTTGTCCCTTATCCAGAATCAGGTCATTTAGATCCAGCTTTCAGTGCCCTTTCATAGGACATGCTAACAATATGGCAGAGCAAGGCACGGCTTAGTCTCAGATTGGTTTTTCATTTTCGTCAAGGGTATCGGTGGCTTAAGAGGGCTTCCATTTTAGAACAGCCAGTCAAATAAATTTTAAAAGCAGTTGGGAAAAATAGCATTATTTATTGAAAAAAAATTCATGGCTTCTACTTTGTAGCTTTACTCCGACGTCACATGTTGCATCTCGCCGGGGTCACAGCGAAAGTTATTTGAAATTTGGTAATTTAAAGCTTTTTATAGGTCTCTTTGGTGCATTGCTTCAGCTGTAATTTTTAGTCTGGTTATGGTGGAATTATTTTTAGCTTGTGGGTAATATGTTAGGTTTGTGTATAGCCATACATACCAGTAAATATTTAAGCTTGGTTCCATCTGAATTACCCATATCTCGAGCTGAAAATCGAACAGAACTTGTTGGGAATGGAATGCACCCAGTTTATGTAAGAGCCGCCAATCACGTCGCAAACTTTCCGTTTATTTTTGAAAAGCCGCCTACCTCACCGCGGTGGGGGCCGACGGTCTCCTGGCCTCCAGCTCCCCATCCTGCATGAACGGGCGGCAGTTTTATCTGACCGGTTTTGTCGTTTCCCATCCCTACTCGACGCAGAGGCCAGCGCCAAGACCCGGGATGGCGTGCAGTGCGCGTTCGAGGAGCTGGTGGAGAAAATCATCCAGACGCCCGGGCTGTGGGAGAGCGAGGCGCAGGGCCGTGGGGTGCGGCTGTCCGACCCCCAGCTGGCAAGAGGCGGCATGTGCGGCGGTTACTGCTCCATGTTGTAAACAACAACAAAAAAAACATAAATGCAAAAATACACATTCGCGCATACAAAATGTCAGACGTAAAGGAAGTGATGAAAGTATCATTTGTACCTACTAGTATCTAACCGGCTCCTGGCCTGTCGCACCTGTCCTCCCCCATACACCCACTGGCTGCCTCCTTCGGGACGGTGCCGTCGGCACATTTCCTGGTATCGTGGTGGCACTGTGTGTGACACTTCCTGCAGACCCGCACGCCCTCCTCCCTTACCCATAGCCCTACTCGAAATGCGCGTGAGGAGCACCTTGTCAGCACTTCTTGGGAATTCCCTGTGGTAACGTGGTGTGTGCAGGGAAGTGTCGGGGTAGGTGCTTGTCCAAGCCTAGCCGAGGGTGGCCCTATTCAGCCCCCGAGAGTCCTGTAACCATCCAAACTGATGGCAGAGGTGAGTCTATTCCTGTCCTTTTTTTTTTTTTTTAAAAGAACTTTTTATCTTGTATGCTTGATGTCACTCTCTCGATGTCCTTTTTGTGAATGTGTCTGTTTTTCCTTTCCCAAAATCCTGAATGTTGGGACTTGGTTTGTTTAGGTAAGCACAGCTTATTCTCTCCAAGAACCCTGGAATTGACCACCGGCCTTTTCTAGCACATTCTGTTCAGAATTATGCATTAGGAAAGAGTAGTTGCAGAGTTTTTTTCTTTTCTTTTTTTTTTTTTATTAAATCCATGATGCCATGACCCAGTTACGTTATGCACAACTATCTGTTCACCTGAGCCAGCTAGCTAGTTGCAGGAAATATCCATTTAAGAGACGTTTTGGACTGGTGTTTTACAGCTTTTAATAATGTCGGCCCACCACACACATTAAAACGTGTTTCAGAGGGTTTATAAATCAGCTTGGCGCAGGGCCTTGGTGTGGTACGCAAAATAGCGATAAAAACGACATGTCTCGTTTTATTTTCATTTTCTGTAATGAGTGCACACGTACTCCGCATAGGCCGGGCCCCTCAGAAGGGTGTCAGCACATCGGGTTCAGATCGCTGTGCTGTGTCTGTGGTAACTGGGAAAGTCGTTTAGGAAATAAGGATATCTGAGAAACTCATGGTCTCATGGGGACCTACTCCAGTTTCCCCGATAAAGCGTTTGGTGCCATTCCTGGATTGATAGGTGTCCACCTCTGTCACTGTTATCTGAACCTATATTTATCCTTTAGTGTGTGCGTTCCATATTCCTCTTATCTTTTTGTTAACCTATACCTAGCATGGGAATAAGGCTGGTTATTTGGGAGTGGGTATGCTGTTCTGCACAGGATTGTGTTAAAATGCATGCCTTATTAATTCACTATATTGTTTTTTTTTCTTTCTGCATGGGATTTTTTATTGTATATTCGAACACTATATGCCTTTTCAATCCGTGTTCAGCAATGAGGAATATTAGTGACTATATGTCCACCTTCTGTGTATAACAGACCAAAAATGACTTTTTAAATTACTTTTTTGCGTGTCTATGCCTGTTAACATGCTTCTGTGTCTTTATGCTATGAAATTACACAATTCATACTTTCTTTTATGCATTGTGACACTGTATTCATGTTTGACATCCATGTTACGTGTCAGTGAAATCACAATATGTAACACCTTTCAATGGACTCTAGGGCTGCTGTACTTAAGTTGCTGAACATTAGTTTCTTGTAAAATAAAGACTTGCCTAAAGACATCTAATTATTTTTGTCATTTTTGTGATGGGTCTGTCCATGTTTCAGTTCCTGTCGGAAGTCCTGCAGCCTAATAATCGCATTGCTTTGGATGGATGGATGGAACTGCAATTGCTTTGGTCCCCAGGAGTGCAACCAAATAGAGATAGTATTTAGTGTATTTGTACAGGGGTGTAGCTAGAAATTCTAGTCCCCCCCCCCCAATTTGTATGTGTAATTTTTTGTGTTCAGGGGCCCCTGTAGAGTTCTGGGCCCTCTGAATCTGACAGGGTATCCATGCCCATGCCGTGCTTCTGTATATATGAACAGATATATTGTTTTCATTTTGGGAAAAAAAAATATATTTGAAACGTTACTTGTATCTTCAGTGAGCTCTCTGCATGGGGGCGCTCTCCCTTCTGCACCAAAGCACGGGTGTGGGTTACAGGACGCCTTGTTGATATGGCTCATTCCGTGTGCTGTTCATTGTGTTCTGACCTCTGTAAAAATGGCGACCAACCTCTGCTCTACAACCGTCTGAGTATTTTAAGATTGTCGATTCTGAATAGTGTGTTAATGATCTGTGAGGGGATGTTTAGCTTTTTCCAGGGTACTGTTTGTGCTTGACGTGCGGACGCGTATTAGCGCTGGATCTAGGGCGGACCTAACAAGCTGCGAGTGACTTTTCCTGTTTTAACTTTCTATTACTGTAGCGTAGAAGTTTTAAGTCGCCTTCAGCCAAATAAACAATATTTTAGACATAAACAGCCCCGAATATACAGAACTGGTTCTGTGGAATAAAAATAGTTTAATGCTTGGCAGCAGTTATTCTCACTACAGCTTGTATGAGTGACTGTTTACTGTAATGGTTCTACTGATGCATTTCCCCCTGGCTGCTACTGCATCATCGCGGTGCTGTAGATCAGCGCAGGAGAAGCAGCCGGCCGGACGTCTGCTACCAATGAGCCATCAACTAGCCGACGTCCCCCACCCCACGCAGCCGAAGCCAGGAATATTATAACCGTATCGCCACCCCTGGAAACATTTCAGCGATGCTCCCTTCTTTAAATTTCGGAACAATGAGAGAGGTGCACTGCGCATTTCGCTGTTAAAAAAAAAAAAAAAAAAAAACTCGTAAGAGTCAAAACCATGTGTCGTGATAATAATCACTAAATATATTTTTAAACACGTTTTCCTCTTTTATTACCTTTTCTTTCACTAAGAATAATGATGGATAAAAAATTTAAAAATACTAGTTTCTTTAAATTCAAAGCATTGTTTTAAAAAGGGAAAGGTCCAAAACGATACGACTCTAACTGAAATCCAGAGCTCAATAGGGTTTCTATAATGTCAGTTTCGCGTTACTGTGGAAATAAGCAGGGGGATGAATGCGGGACAGAGCGGGAGCAGCGCTATGCTATGGAAATAAATTACAGGCCGGTGAAGGGCAATACCCATCCTTTAATTCGCATGCGTTTTTGGGCGCTCCCGGTTCCGGTGCTCCTGCGCCGGCTGTCAATCACCGCGCACCGCACGCAACCTCCGGAGCTCAATAACGCCGCGCCGAGCAAATAGAAGACTGCGCGCCCAAACTGCGGCTCCTATAATAAACTAATCACACTATGTCAACATAGTAAAGTGTTACTTTTCCGTAGAACTGAAACACATTCTCGTGGAAAACAACATGCTTTAATGCAATGGTTCCACTTTCATCATTTAAACAAAAAAATTTAAAACCAGCCCGCTAAAGCTAGGTGATTGACATATACAGAAATAGATTCCTTACATCGTATAAATAAACACGCACAATATATGCCAATATTATAATTATGCTGCTTATTTTCACTTGCTTGGGTGATTTGTTTTTTTTTCCCCCGGATTATTCATTATAAGTCAGTTTCTTTGGTGCGATGTCTAAGGTAATTTTGGTGGTTTTGGACAGGCGGAGAGATTTTGAGCTAAATTCCCAACGGTTTTGTATAGTATATAATATTGAAGTGATAGTCATGCCCTGAATGTGCATTTAATAGGTAGGGGGGTTCTCCCCCCCCCCCCCCTTATGAAATGTGGTCATCTCTCGGGGTTGGTGATTCATGCCCGCCTGTGCTAATTACTGTGTATTTTTGTTCGGGGAAGTTTACATGACGCTTTTGTTGTGTCGTGTGTAACAAGGATAATTAAAAATACAATTAAACAGCTTGCACCGGTAGACTGTAGATGCAGTGTGAGAACATGCATTTCCAATTTAAAAACGTTTTATTATTACAATGCATGTAAAAAATAAAATACACTTTTTAGTATGGAAATCGCATCCGGGATGTTCTCTGCCTTGTGTCCTGTGCCCTCTGTTGTCCAGGACAGGATCCAGACTCCCCCTCACCCTCACTGGATGAATGCTTAGAGGCTGGGCAAATTAATGGATTGGTTATTTAGTATTTCAAATTAAAGAGTATTTTAAAAACTGGCCCATTAATTTTGTTAATCCTTGAATTTACATGAATATAGTCAAAGTAATTATACCTGATCAGGATCATAAAGTATTATATTCCTTTCATAGTTTTTCTAGTATTGGTACTGTACTTCTTGGTACTCATTTTGGTTGCAGTCTCTACAAGTAATATTGTACTCAGGTTAATTCTGAGTGGCCTTCGCGAGGCGTCTAGGTCTTTCGTCATACATGAAGATGAAGTCTGTTCCGTGCTGCAGGAAGAACTGCACCTCCAAGCAGAAGCTCAACAGATTAAGCACCTTCTCTGTGTACCAGACGCCCTACCTCTCCCAAAAGTGCTGGGACTGTCCTGCAAACTGTCAGCATATGACATGCAATGTCCTGGAAATCTGTCACTCCGCTATTCAGTGGCTGTAAAATTACCTGGCCTATCCAAGTTGGCAAATTTTACCGCACACCCCCCCAGCCAGCACTAGGCTTGGGCAGAGTTTAATTATTAATACATCGTATTGTCCAGATGTGGTATTCCCCGACAAAATATGCTGAACTTGTGTTTTTTTTTTTTTTTTTTTTTTTTTTAATGAAACTACTGTAATATATGTAAATACCGTAATACTACTCTAGCTTAGTCCTGCTCCTCCTATCTGCCTCCCAGATATCAATACGCTTAAGGTATGATGTCTGGTGCACCATCGCTGAACAAGGGAAGCCCCTGCGAAAATTACACTTGTACAGGGACTAAAAATTAAGCAGTATTATATCAAAGTCTTACGTAAGACCAGCTGGCTGCTCAAAAGCAATAAAGATGGTTGATGGAAAATGGGTTCTTTAGCAAAATTGAAATACCAACAAATCTCACATTTTCACTATAGGGAAACTATGCATTTTAGTACTGTAAGGTTTTTTTTTTATAATCATAGAATATAGCAAACAGTATTTGTTGATATGCGCACTCTTCAAATGAAGGCGGCCAGAACACTGAATAAGATGGATGTGCATATTGATATTATAATTTTAATATTTTTTGTAGGCAAAATAACAGAAACATGGCTATAAAAGTGAAGAATATTAGGTTGAGTGAGTCAGCTATAAAAGTGAGGGTTTTGGCAGCCATCTTACTGGAGCCATTAGGTCAGATGTTTGCTCTGCATGTTCAGTGGAGAGGAGGCCATTTTTACAGGGTCAGCTGCACCCAACGGTGCGAACAGTGTTCCTCCATCCACCACAAGTGCTTCTATGAACATCAGGCTGGAGTGAAACACCTTCCACGGCCTCCCCTATCACCAGATGTAAACATCGTTGAACTTTTATGGGAAGTTCTGGAGTGCAGAGTGCAAAGTAGATTTCCACCTCCTTCACCACTTGAAAAGCTGAAGAAAAATGGTCCAATATGGCACTGCACACAGTTCTGGACTTATATGATAGAATTCCAAGAAGTAGTGAAGCTTTTTCCTGAGGGAAAGGGAGAACTTATGTCTTCTAATCATTATTAGCTCCTTGAAATTAATATGTTTACATTTCTGTTTATTTATCAGACACTTTTATCTAAAGTAACATACGTTTTGAGAAAGCAGAGTAAGCCAGTCCCTGGAGCAATTGGGGGTTGGGGGCCTTGCTCAAGGACTCAAGGGTAAAAGGACTCTGCCAACCAGCAACCTTCTGATCACAGGTACAGTGTCCAAACCCGCTGGGTCACACATCAGCCCTGTTAGGTATTGCCATTATTGTGTCCATCCTCTGTACATGTGTGCATGCTCCTTCTTCTTAAATGTAAATTTGCCCCTTTGTCATCTCTGGAAAAGGTATTTTACAGCATCGAAATGTATGAAATAAATATTTAACCGTAAAAATGGCACTTGTGTTAAAGACAACCTGGTTGACTCGTTAAACATTTTCAGTTGTAATGCTGCTTTACAAGGGTTTCCTATTTGGGTGGTAGCCCATACGTGGTATAATCATATTTACACATATATATGATTTTTAAATACTGGTCACGTTATTTGAGAATGTCCAAAAAGCCCGTCGAACTATTTGCGGAATCGTACATCTGTTCAGGATTTCAGCTGTCACAAAGCTTTAGCTGGTGTGACTTACTGTGCCAATCACCTGTGACAGAGCCCCCTCAAACTTGTTTTTGTAAGGGGGGGGAGGCTTTCATGTGAAATGTGTTTAATGCCCGGCATGAATTTATTTCACGTTGTAGTGCACCCCGAGGAAATGCCACAGTTTGCGTTGTAAAGTGATGGTTGGGTTGCGGTTAGGAAAAAATGGCCGACGGTGAACAAGTCTGGCAGGGGCGGCGATTAGGTCTCCAAGCACCTTCTACGATGATTTCCGTGCCCCTTGGTCTGGTGTCAAGGTAAACGTAGGCTGACAGAAATCCCCAAATCCTCCTTTGTTCTGCATAGCACCTTTCACTGAGCTGTTTGCTCTGCAATGGTAAATTCCAGAATTCTATTTTTCCAAGGAGGCGCACTTGCTGCATCCTGCATTCCCCGCAGCAATGGACCTGCCGGGGGAGCCCCGGTTGGCTCTATTGCGGCCAGCATTTTGCAGCGGTCACATATTCAACCCAAATATTTCCTACTATGCACGCAGTTGGCAGACAGTAGCACATGTATTTCTGCGAGGTCACAGGCTACACCTCTTTACTAGGAAGGCTGAAGTTTTGTATGTCCTCTGGAAGGCACAGACTGGGGACCCAGGATAATATATACACCCCTGGTGAATTAGAGTGCACGCTTATCCTGATTTATTTTCAGTTCGATTTATAACCCTGTATAATCAGTTCTGGCACGGTCCACGTTTTTTTTTTTTTTTTAGGTTTTGACAGTTAGGGAGATGGTGCATGCCGGTGTGTCAGTGTAGCTGAGAGCATGTGACAATTAATGACCTCATGTCACTATGGAGGGGGGAAGGACTGTAGCGATGACTCCTGCCAGAGATGGAGGAGGGGTCCACATCAGTCTGAGTGAGCCTCTCCTCCCAGTAATGATGGGCTGGTGGGCAGGGTAATTAATCAAGAGGAACTCAGCCTTACAACGAAAGACTGTAAAATGATAGCTGGGTCAGTGATAAGGCCGTCTGGGCAGAAGTGTAGTTATTTAAATAGCTGGCAGATTGCTGTTCCTTTACAGGCCTGCAAATGGCAGGAACCAACCACAACAGCCTGGGTAGATTGTCTGGAATGGTATTGATGCGATTCCGAGAATGCGCTTCACATGTTGCCGTGACACAGTCTGATTGTTAAAAGCCATTCTTAACTTATGCTAAATCTGTTCGTTCCAAAAGGTTAACCTGTAACATTTACCTATATTGTTGAATCCACGGATGTGGGCATCACACAAAATGAGAACATTTAGAAAAAGCAGTTTTTTTTTAAGGGGGGGTTGGGGGGGGGGGGCAATGTCACACCCCCCGACAGCATCAACTACCAGCACATCCAGTGACAAATCAGTTCACACCTACACTTGCACATACAACAATGGGCGCATAAGAGGTTGAGCGATCAATATCATTATTATTACTTTTTAGAGTAACTTATAGGAATTGAAATATACGTGTGTGTGTGTATGTGTATGACCACATGTGTATGTAATGCTTGTCATCATTAGCCTGCTATTACTGTTTTGTAGTTTGATGTCCCTTTAATGAGTGTTATGTGTGTTATGGTCATTTGTATTCTGCATTCCTCTACACTTTGTTTTCTCCATCCCACCTTTATTATTATAATTTTTTTTTCTCCCCATGGTGATTAATGTCTGTTATTGTTATGATTGCTGTGTCGGTGTCCTCCTCCCCCCACCTTTTTTTTTTTTGCATAATCACGGTACTGGGCGGGTGAGTTCGGAGTGGCCACACTGGAATTGAATATCTTTACACTGTAACTTTAATTTAAAATAAAGGGGGGTGGTGGTGTGCAGAAAAAAAAAGATAAAGCAGTTCTTCCAAGTAATTTTTTTTAAAGAAATATCTCAAAAGGATGCAAGCTGTCTACTGCCTAATGTCGCGATGGAGAAGCTGCTGCTTGGGCTGCTGTTTCTGTACCTCAGCGGCTTGATACATCTCTGTAAGGAGGAAAATCAGCGGCGTGTAGGGCCCTGTAAAACAAATTCATTAAACTGCGAGCCTCCCAACATGCACTATATAAGTTCTGGCCTGCCTGTGCAGATAATAATAATTTAACTTTATGTACATATTTATTATTATGTGCCACACAGGCAATGTATAATGTCTGAAGGTCTGAGACATAGCAGTGTTGAAGTATGCCTGGCCCATTCCAAATTTGCAGGATGGTTCCCTTGCTGGCGGTGGCCTGAGGCCGGATGGTTTTAAGGTGCGTTCCGCAGCTGGCGTGAGGGTTGAACATGGGCTGTACCAGGGCTGGTGGTGCCCTCACTGGAGCCAGGCCTGGGCACTTGGTACCCCTCAACACAGAGTCATGTGCTTCTCCGCAGAGCTGGGGTTGCTTATACCAGTGTCTGGTAAACTTGGGCGGTATCTTGTGTTTCATACTGTCATACCTTCCAGGCATTATACCTTGGTCTACAGTATTTTGATGGTAATTTCAAAAGCCCAAATACCGTGGTATAAAAACCGTGGTATAAATACTGTGGTATACCCTATTGCCTTAACACTGCTCAAGCCTAGTGTACGGGTAGAAAGATAACCTCCAGGAACAGCATGGTTCCTGAAACACAGAAGCTGTGATACATCCCTGCTTTTGTGAAACAGCATCTGCTTTCCTTAAGAAACTGAAAGAGCTGGACGTGTTTTTTTGTTTTCAAAATTTCGCATCTCTGTTTTTCTTTTATTAGGGGCAGGATAGGAATCATTAGTGGTGTTAGAGTAGGGTATTGCAGAGAGCAGCCACAGTGACAGGTGTGTGTGTGTGTGTGTGTGTGTGTGTGCGTGCGTGCGTGTGTGTGTCTGTGTCTGTGTGTGTACGTGTGTGTGTCTGTGTGTGTACGTGTGTGTGTCTGTGTGTGTGTGCGTGCGTGCGCGCGTATGCGCGTGTGTGTGTGTGCGTGCATGCGTGTGTGTGTGTGTGTGCGTGCGTGCGTGCGTGTGTGTGTGTGTGTGTGTGTGTGTG
>JAODLC010000001.1:19475416-19532622 GCA_026781145.1 Hippopotamyrus pictus
CAGGATGTGTGTGTAACAGTGGCGTCTTTGTGCTCCGGTGTCTGTCTCAAGGCTACATACCGCATGTGAGGTGTAGTTCGGTTTCGGAAAGCATCAAAGGTGTTAGAACCATACAGTGAATTGCCCCCCACCCCCGTCCCTGTCCCTTCCCGGTCATCCACGGGGGATCAGGTGTACAAAAACATACACGGAAAGCTACAGGATCATCCACAGGACCGGCTACGGCGATTCCATTTGTAATCGCGCTGATCGACACGTTAGGGTGGGACTGGATATGGGATGGAGGCAACCACGTGTTTGAAAGCATCAGCGGATCCTGCTGGAGCTCTTGAGCGCGTCGTCGCCGGGGCCGAGGGCCCGGTTAACGGCACGGCCCCGGCACCGACACGACCACGAGAGCCGGCGGCAGTGGGCGGCTTTTCATCCTCTGGATGAAGCATAGCACTCCTTGTCGAATAGAAGCCAGCAGAGAAGCATACACTTCTGACACACAGGTAGCAGCCCCCACGAGATAAATGTTAAATTAGAGAGTCGGCAAGAACAGGTAGCTACTGTTATTTAGTTGTATCCTTCTCTCAGCTGAACATCATTCATTTACATTCTTTTTATTTAGCAGAGGGTTTTATCTAAAGTGACATACAATTGAGAAGGCAGGGTCTATCCAGTGCCTGTATCAACTGTGGTTAAGGGCCTTGTTCTGGCTCCAATGATGAAATTGACTCTGCTGACTCTGGGATTTGAACTGGCAACCTTCCAATCACAGGCACAGCAGCCTAACCCATAGAGCCACACGCTGCCTCCTTTATTGCAACTCTGAGTATAACGTATGTACACACTTCATAAATCTGGAACGTGATTCTCCCCCACGGTGTAAGGAGAGAACACAATACTTTCTGCGGTATGGCATAAGGGGAGACTTACTCCAAGCAACAGCGTTAACCACAAGTATCACTAGCAAAAAAAAAAACAAAAAAATAAAAAAAAAAAACACTGAGCACTTGCTAGCTTGCTAGCTGACAGAGATAATACGGTGACACGTGAATTGAAGAACAAAATAAAAATCAAACACGTAAGTACATCGCCAGCTTCTTGTAAACAGCGATTTGAGCTTAATTTTAAACAGCTGACGGAGGACAGTGGATCAAACGGTGCAGGCGACCGGAGACTATTCCTTTCCATGAGTGCTTTGTTCTGGATAGAAACGTACGCCAAGGAAACACTGTTCAAATATAACACTGATAATTGGAATGAAAAACAGCACTTAAGGTCGCGACCCCTCTGTTTATTCAGTTCGTTTGTTGCGAAGAGATGAAAACAGCTCATCAAAACAACGTCTATTTCAACTTTTGAAGTTAGCTCTAATCACTACCTCCAAAGATTCCTCAATATAAAATCTGCTTTTCCAATTACAAGGTATAAACAGGCAGTGATGCCGTCAGCATTTATTAATAAATGTACAGTAAAGATGTTTGTTATTTTTATTTGTTCTTTTGTTTAGTATTGGATCACTGAGACTGACAAGACACAGCTACCGCTGGCAGATCGGACGTGAGACATAACACTGTGGCCCTTATAGCCATAACGAACAAACAGGGGTAGACAAAACAGCATGAAGTGTCACCACAGAGACCTCGCCTAGAATGGTGCTGTGTGTGTGCGCGTGTGCGCGTGTGGGCGTGTGCACGTTTGTGTGTGTGCTTTTAGAGGGTACTCAGGATGAGTGTAACCCCCACACGTCTGTCAGGCAAAAATGCACCAGAGGGATGTGGCAAGTAATGCATAACGAACATCTCTTAAATAATGAATATACATTTTAAAAATTAGTTTTAAATTAACAAACTTCAAACTTTTTAAAATAGCACTTTTTTTCATTTCAGAGCACAATGTACAGAACGTGGCTGAGTTCTCTTGCTTTCTTTGAAGGCACTTTCGGAAAGGTGCAATAGCAAATTTTGGAGTAGAAAATGATGCCTATCAAATAAGTTAACATTACGAAAGTGTCTCGTTAAGGATTCCGCATTGAACTAACAATGCCATTATCAACACTTGTTGCCATGTGCGTGAACACAGAAGGAGATGCTCAAAGAATTGGAAAAAAAAAAAAGATTGTCTGTTCTCTTAATTAGACATAACAAAAACCACAAGAAAACTATTCAATTTATAGTCTAAAAAAATGTCTTCAAAAGGAATGTTGCATAGAAATAGAAGGTAAGTTAATACTTCTGTACCATGGGCACTTTGACAGTCTTTATTTCTGATATATGGGAGGATTTCTGGATGATGCAGCTGGTTGTCCCTGATATGCTGTCCTTTGCCTGCGCTAGGTTAGTCAAAGCCATGGCGGCGTTGATCTCCTTCCAGTACGTCTCATCTTTGCCCCGTCCTTTTTCCTTCACCATCGCACTGTGGTTTCAGGCAGAAGAAAATAAGAAAAGAAACAGTTTGGGACATTGGGTAAGTGGAGGCCTCACTCATCGTCAATGCTCGGCAACAGTAAAAGAGGCAGAAGCGATGTGAGGAACGCACTCACGTGTCACATTTAGCCGACGCGTGTTCCACAGCCTCTGAAAGCAAACAGCAGAAGTTAATTACAAAACATGCAGTAGATTGATCATGCAGTCTGCACAGCTGTTCTGATTTTGGCAACATGTTGGTGGGCATTTACATTTTATTTACTTAGCAGGCATTTTTATTTATTTATTTTTATAAGTTACAGACATTTTTTTTTGAATACAGGGACAGTCCCTGGAGCAACTGAGTGTTAAGCCCTTACTCAAGGGCTCAATGGTGAGGTCACTCTACTGATCCTGGGATTTGAACCAGCAACCTTCCAATCACAAGCACAGCCTCCTAACCCACTGAGCCGCACACTGCTCATTCACTCGCCCCGTCCCCACACAAATTTATGCGATCGTAAGGCAGCCGGAAAGACGCCGACGGCCTATGGAAACGACGGAAAAAATGCAGCCGGTATGTCACAGACGGAACGTTTCGTACTTTTTCCCTCCAAGACGCTTTAAATCTGCGAGGTTGAAAATAACATCTCATGGAGAGATCGCCGACCCACGGCCGCTTAACGCGTGAACCGAAAAGGCAATTTGAGGCCCATATGAAAAGCATTACAGAAGAATGGCTGGTCTGATTAAAAAGTCCAGCCGGACTGCAATCTGGCACAGCTGGCCTTTGTTTTCCTCCCTTGTTGTCTCTCTCGCTAAATGTGAACGTACACTAGCTGGGCTCCCGGCCAGTCCTCAGGTAGAGCTGAGAGAGGGGGACCAAAGCAGGCAGGTCTGGGACCAGTCTGGGGCACCCGCAGGAGACGGCAGGAGCGAGAAAAGCCGGCGTGAAGCTCGCTGGGCCGCCGCGCTGGCTGGAGTTCTGAAGCAAGCGCCCCGGAGTCCAAGGATAGCAAACGGGTTTCGCCGAGCGACGACGACACTGGCTTGGCACCAGCGACTCCCATCAGGGAGTCTGGATTTCCTGCACATGGAAACTTCAGGCACACCCTGTGTATTAACAAAACGCAGGTGATCCCGGCAGAGTTGGGGGAGAGAGAATTTGGCGTGGTGGTAAATCACGGCGCCGGGATTGCCGTTACTGTCAGCGTGGCCATGGTGTACAGCCTATTTTCTTGTTACCGAGATAAGAGTTAACAGCCGGCTCGGATGGCCGGCTTGCACTGTGCGCACGCTGCGGTCCAGAGCATGCTCCTGGTTTTCGTCTGCGGATACAGTCCTCTCCCGGACTCGGTGCAGCTGCTTAATGTTTGGGTTTTTAATGATTGGCCTCTTCCCGCCACACAGGCCATCGACCGAGAGAGACAGAGTTCTTATATCGTCAGGTTGTGTTTAGGGGCCCCTCTCTCTACACGCATCTCCACTCTGCCATCAGTCCTCCTCCCTGGTGCCTGCGGCCATCAAGGAGGCCCGACAGGAGAGCAGGGGGATCTCCAAGAGGTGCCTTTTTGACCCGTCAAGCCTCTCAGTTCCTCCTTACCAGACTAAGGGAAAAAAAAAAATGGCTCTTGACCACCTGCGTGAGTCCTGGGCCCCAAGGGACGTGGCCTTCCACGGCACGCTGTCTCTGATCATCCCGCAGATCCTGTTTCCAGTTACTAATCCCGGACTCAGACCGCCATCCAAGCCGCTTCCGATCCAAGCATCACCTAATAATTTAAAGCATCCACTCTTTACGTTTGCGTACAGAAAATTTTCAAACGTACCGTGACCTGAGCTGACAGCTACGGTACGCGGCCAGTATGGCCGAAGGCAAGTATTGGGTCCATTATGAAATTTCCTGTTGTTTCCCTGCTCTTCAGTAATAGCTTAATTCCACTGAGACCTTGTCCATTTTTTCTCCCTCGCAGAGAGACAGATAGGAGCATAAACTGTAAAATTATCATCTGACATTATGGCAGCTTAAGCGACCTGCCGCGAACACGCATACACGCAGCTCAGCGCCTCTCGTCTGCTTCATCCCACCGCCTGGGAAGCTTCTCGGATTCGTATGGTGAGGCGCTCAAAATTTCCCCCCAGGTCCAGCCAAAGCAAACGTAGTCACAATCGTCTTTTCTTGAGAGTAAAAGCGGTATCTGCCGAATGTCAGGGTGACAGCTATTTTACCTGACCCACTTCATAGATCATTTACATCCATGAAGTGGTTACATTGTCTAGCCCCCCTTAATTTTTTTCATCACATTTTTCGGATAGCAGAGAGGGTTCTGCTTGTCTTACAACTGAAACATTGTGTGACTACATGTTTCAAAAAAAAAGGTCACAGGATCTATGGATATGGTGGCCAAGAGACCTTCTGGCAAACCAGTGGGCTGCATGGATCTTCTGCAGTTGACTGAGGACAGATCATTTCACTGCTCCCCGCCACTGTGACTTAGTCTGAACTGTCGTTCAACTGTGTGAGTGGGGGGTGTCCCCATGGGACATGTGACTGGAGTACAAAAACCTGACAGTCTCCTTGAGGTGAAGATGTTCTGACATTCATGAGTACTTCTCAGCAGGGACATGTCAGCAGTTTCAAAGGTTTGAAGGGGGGGGGGGGGATCACATTTTGGGTTTGCTATCAGATTTGCAGATCTGTTTTGAAAAGGTGGAGGAACGTGCACCCCTTTCAGGGACTGAGACTTCCCGTCTTTGAATTAACTGGCTGTCTAGTTGGACTTCACCTGCTTTTGGGGTCTAAAAGAGCTTTGGGATCTCGGAAGTAGGATTGGGGAACTGCTAGTGGCATAGTTGCACCAAGCAAGCCTCGGGCGGGGGGGGGAATCTGGCTTGGCCAAGGCCCCGCCCTGATTGGGCTACAGGGAATGGAGGAGGAAAAACTGGAAGGAGACAGGCTCACAAAAAAGACCATTTCCAATCTCCTTTGCCTAAAATATCTAAAACTCACATTTTTAAAACAACTCCCATGCCAAAGAAACTATGGATCCTTAATAAATCACCAAAGCTGTTTTTTTTCCCCAGCTACTGCAAGGTCTGCTGAGCGTCTGGGTCCTAAGTGTCCACGGGCCCGTTGTTAAGCTGGGGAAGGCGGCAGCGTGATCGGAGAGGAGGCGGCGAAATGGACCAGCAAGGGAGGGGAGAAGGAACAAAAGGCACCGCTGACAAATCAGGATCGACGGGCCGCACCTGTCCAGGGAATGGGGGGGGGGGGGCTATTATTGTGTACATCTGCTGTTGTTCGTAGCAATACACAACAATAAACAGACGGTAGAAAAACACAAAGGCCGTGTTTAGTGAAGGGGCCTGCAGACACAGACACATCCTCTGCCACAATCCCCCAAAACAGAATACTGACACGCAAACACGTAACTGTGACTGGATATTGGGGGGGGGGGGGGTGTGCATAAAGCACACACCACAGCACTGACGAGGGCTGCAACTCCCGTAGCCCTTAGGGTCTCCTCGAAACGTGTCGTTCAGACACTGTCTGAGAAGCGGACGAGACATGTTGTGGAGAGCCAACCGTCACGAAGACCAGGAGGGACTCCGATGAGTTGACGCCTGCCGTCACTAACGGACACGCCGGCTCAGCGGCGCAATGATGCCAAAAGGAGTCTGTGAATGAAATTAGGGAGACTCTGGCATCAGCCTGATCTCTGCATTGCTTGTCCGAGCTGGAAAATCCATCTGTGCCCAGGGCTGCACGGTGCCAACTCTGCATTTCGGCTTGGCATATAGACGTAGGCGGCACACGTCACTTACTGCAACCGAGAGCCAACGGACCAGCCCAGGAATGTGAGAAGTGCAGGATAATTAATGCAGAGAAACCAGGTCTTCGTTGGGCAGGAGTCTCAGCTGATCTTCAGCTGTACACAGTACACACCACGGCATGGGATACAGTTATTGCAACACGATGCAAAAATATACATCGAATGATTGCACCGTCGCATCGTAATTTGAAATTATCGGACTCCCAAAGCTTCATAAGGGTTTTGAGTATGTGTCTTGGCTTCTGCTCTGCGTAGGAACCATCAAGGTCATCCTCAGGCCGAAGCAGGCCAGGCCGGCATAATATCTGCATACATACGGGGAGGTATATTAAGTTAAGGCCTCCACAGCCACCACCTTCAGGAAGTTCACACGGTACATTTTATAAAAAGTGACCACATTTGCAGAAATAGCCCTATTAATATCCCTTTAACTTACTGGGGCCGGGTTTTAAATTCACGTCACATGATCAATGTTTTCGCACTTGATCTCCCGTCTCGCAAAGATGCAATTCCATCATTCCCCCATCACAAAATAGGGACTGTTTATAAGTATCAGTAAACACGCCCTGATCATCCGAGCATAACGAAAACAGCCGAGCTGCAGAGGACCTTAAAATCTGGAGTAAATAGTCAGTTAAATCATCACTCGCCGACACGCACGTGCATCACCGGGGTGGCGGGGAATGCCGCCACAATGCCGCGGGGCTTGGCCCTTGCTGGAGATTAGCGTGACGGAGATTTATGCATCCCTTGCCGCAGATGGCTGGCGCGGAGTCAGCACTCGCAAGGCCGAGCGGGGCCGGACGCAAGAATGAGCCTGGCCTTCGGGGCTCAAACCTGTGTGGGGAGGGGGGAGACAAGTGGGCGGCCCAGACAAGGGGGAACCCGCAACGCAGCGCCGTGTACAAGTTGCCGGGGGGAAGCATTAGCGGCGAAAGGATCTCCTCTGCTGACATGCAAGCTGGGAGCGAAATCCGTCGAGCAGATGTACACGGGGACCAAAAGACAAAAAGATCTGCTTCTATTTAAGAGATGTCTACATGTTGCTGATGACTGTGTGGTTCACAGATCATCTAAAGAAATAAACAGGGCCGTTCGCAATAAACAAAGAATGATGTGGGTCGAACGAAAAAAAACAAAACAAAACCTCAGGAATCTCAGAAGTCACCAGGTTTGAGAGTCTCTCCCAGCCAAAAATAGGCTTCCTGCATTCCTGCCCAAATGATATGTTTGGGATTCAGATTACTCTGCTCCATTATGAGACACTCCATGTGCTCCAGCCCTATAGCTCACGCCTATCAGCAAAGCCCAGGCAAACCCCACAATGGCCTTCAGTCGCTTACAGTAACCTAGGTCACCAACGCTGACCTCTCGGCGATCCTGGGAAAAAAAACAAAAGTCTGGCACCTTCCACTTCTAACGCAGCTGGCTTCTCTGACTAGCTTATTAACTTCGACCTTGAAATTACCACCAGGCCGACGTGCGAAAATCTAAGTACGATCAGCAACAGAAATGCGTTAATTGTTAATCTTGACTGCTATCCGCCGCTAAAAACTTTCATATAAGTGTGCCGTGTTAGGACTGTCATCATGCTTCGTACTAAATTACAGTCATCGGTCAGGGACCCATTGAGTTTTAGTTCAGTTCTATTTCAACCAAATGCAGCCAGGCAGGAATCTCTGTCTCGCTGTTTGTGCCAATGGGCAATGCTCGCCACAGGGACATGGGGCAGCCCACGGGCTTTACGCTCGCGCCCCAGAGAATCTAGGACCGGTCATTTCTCAGAGTCGAAGGTCGATGAAAAAACAGCTGTGGTCGTTTTTTTTTACTCTCTCTTTTTAAATGTTAAAGGGCCGGTTCTGCATTGTGGCTTTCCTTTGTTGCTTTGCACAGAAGCCTCTCCAGCGCTGACGTAACACGCACCCTGCCTGCAGAGGTCACTCCGCGTCCTGCGCCGAGATTTATATGCCTCCCCCCTTCATTTATTCCTCACCGCTGCGCTCCCTCACTCGACTTTTATGACGCATGCTGACTTCAGAGAAAATACGGGCAATAACCAGCAATTGCGGCGAAGTCCCCTCACGTTGACGGAGAACCTAAAACCCGTGAGTAAATATTGGCCAGTTAAGTCTTTCAAACATAGTAGCTCCTTCCCCGTTATTCTCCCCCAAAAAAAAGAAAGCCCACAAAAACATTGAGGAAAATGAGTCTAAACACCAGTGAATCACTATGATGGGGTTCTCTAGATAGAAGGAACCTCCATCCATCAGCCTACGGCTGTCACCTTCCTGCCAAGGAACCATTCACGCCAAATGTGTTTTTGGTGTCATACTAAAACATTTTAGCGCGATTCTTCTTTCTGACAGCACCAGTGTGTTGTATAATGTGGCCGTTTCTAAACCCGGGCTACATTTTTGTCTGCGCTCTGGTGATGCTGAGCCATTTGTCCTTTTTGGGTGTCACTGGATTAACAGAAACAGACAGGGGTGAAGAAAACAGATGTGTGACAGGGTGCGTAGACGTCAAGAGTCGAGTCCTTCGGCAGACGCTGGTCCCAAAACAGACCTTTCCAGACAGGTGTGGATTAAATTCTCTGTGGGCCCGAGGTGACGTGGCTAGGAGACCCTCCTTACTTGAGCTATTTTGGACGCAGAGGCCAAGAAGAACAAAAGACAAATGAGAGGGAATTAAGAACAATGTACCATCAATAATTTCGGGGGATGGAGATAGAGTTTGCTGTGCATTTTGGGGGGGGGTGGGGGTTGCTGATATTAGAATTACCAAGCGGGAAGACATGGGGTGCTGGTGGATCGATCAGCCAGATTTAATACGCTTAAACATTGCATTTTTCCCAAGGCGAGGCCCTAGGATATAGCCCATGATAACCCAAGCATTAATCCCCATAGTGGCAGAGTTACCGTAACTCTATTTTTAGCTCTGTTCAACTGCTGGTGTTCGAACAGAGAACTGCAATGAGATACCCCTGAAAATGTTCTCCGTTGAGTGAGTGAAGCTCTGTTGATGTAAAACGTTTCCATTAAGGGAGATGATTTGAAGTGCTTCCTAAACACTGTACGAATTCTCCAGGATTCAATAACTGCCTGGCTCTTGCCTTCAACCCAGTCTGAATAGCCCTTACGAGCCTCTCTGCTCCATTCAGCTCCAGTGTTTTCACTTAACATGCTTCTGACTCAACTATGTGTCAGATGTTGCTTGTGCTTAAGGCAGCTCACTATAAGTCCTGTAAATCAAAGGTGTGTTTCCAGTTCTAAGGCATCTCAGGACAACTAATAACAATGAGCCAGAAAAAAACAGAACTTCCACTTGTGAATTTTTAACATAAATTGGTGACTTGCATCTCATTGGGAAAAACATCTCTGAATCTTTTCCTACAGTAAGTTACTTCAAGACACTATAAAACTGAAGAAATATTTGAAAGAAAAAAAAAACAAAAAAAAACAGAAGTACAAACAGTACAAATGGTAGTGGAGCATCAGTACTGCATGCAAAATTCCTGGCAATTAATGTCCCAATTAAGGGATGATTTGGCATTAAGCATCTTGGCAACACCAATGGAATTCTCCATCTCTTTGTTTTCAATTAAATTCCCAAAAGGATCTCCCCTTCCCTCCCCCCATACAGAGGCGTTTCACTCTTCTGATGAAAAGGCGGGACAAATTCGAAGTTAGGTGCGCCCTCGGCCATCGTAAATCATCACGAGTTGCCCTATTAGCGTCGCTAAACAGCCGGACGGCTGATAATTCAGCATGACAATTCCGCTTAATCGCATCCAAAGCGAGGCCCGCACACGCTTAATTCAAACCATGGCTTCCAAGCGCCCTTTTGGAAAATCCTGCTTCTGCTCAAACTGAGAAATAAAGAGGTGAAATCACAGACGTTCTGTAGCCGTCAAATGGCCCAGCAGTTTCTTCACTACATAAATATCTTGGAATGTATCAATGGGAAGCTTAAAGAGTAAAAGGTTCAGCTTTTTTTTTGCATTTTTATCACAAGATCAGATGCATAATCTTTTTCCCCCCAGATCTGACAAAAAGACCATAACAGGTGCCCCTGTTCCTTAAAAAATTGCCATGTGGGTAACTTGAGTCACCTCGCGTGAAACAGTGAGCCTGTCCCTCCCCCAGAGCAAGTTCCACAACCCAATAGCCCGAGAGAATCCGTTGGGTCCAAGGAAGTTAAATCGACCAGGGAGACGGAATACTTTTTGCTTTTAAGGCACATTCCAGGTATCTATTTGAGAATTACGATAACAGACGCTGCTGTGAGTCTAAGGTACCAAATTTGCTTCACGCCTCTACAGATTGCCAGAAAATTGCTTTCATTCTTTGCGTTTCATAAAGAATTTGTGTTTTGTTTTAGGCTGTACTTTCCAGTAAGATTACCCCAAGCACACAGCAGTGTGTCATCTTCACATCTGCCACACCTAAGCCTTAATTACTGCTCTCGGGCCACGCGTGCTCAAGCCCAGAAACGTCGGTCTCCAGTGAGAACAGTGAAGACGAATGAAAAGTGTCGGGCATCACACCTACCACCCCCAGCTAGAAAACCAGCAGCCCCTGGATTATAGAAATGAAATGTGCTCCTCTCTTCATGGCACCCGTGCGCCTGTTTTTCAGATGGTCTGCAGGGGCACCGGGCAGGGAATCGTCCAAGAGTGGGCCTCGCTTTGATACTTCAGGAAACTCGAATTTCCCCAACAAGATATTTGCACTGGGTCTACAAGTATTCAATTTTCTGCTCCCAGCACATATATCCAGTGTTTCATGATGGACACTGCTTCCTAAATTGACGGAATACACCTTCCAGGGTCAACATCCAGACCTTCCCAAATGTGTCAAGTCTCGCATCAGGATCAAACGGCGCTGTGGGATAGTGGGACGAGTGTGAGTTGGTAGAACGCTCTGGGTCCAAAGCGCTGACGTTATTGCCCTGCCAACTGTGGCAAGCCAAGTCCCATAAAGGTACTCAGAAGAAGGTCTTACAAACAAAACGAGGTGGAGTCCAGTTTCATATAAATCTGGACCACTTACCAGTCCGGTACACAAAGTGGGCCTCCGCTTCCGAAGACGAGGGTGAGAGAAGCTCGTCATCGTACTCATTGGAGCTGAAGGATCCTGAGTGGTTCCTCTTGCGTGAGTCCACCATGGAGTTGGAGGCGATGACATGCTGCAGTGAGTCGTTAAGGTACCGGTGCAGCAGGCTGCTTTTGTACTTGGGCGGCGAGACGTAATCCTCAGCGAGCGGCGCGTGGGCCCTCAGCCCTGCACCAACCACCACACCCTCCTCCTTGATAACGCTCTGGTGTATGGGCTTGCTCAGCTCGGCCGTGCCTGTCTGGGCCCGTGTGGGGTTCTCTCCGTCTGGGGAAAGTTGAGGAAGGGGGGGGGCAGGGGAGACGCCACTGAAAAATGACCAGAACTCATGCCAGAACCCTCCTAAATCCATTTAAAAGTCACTCGAGACCCTTGAGCTGGGAGCCCATGCGTTTTCAGTCCAGAGCACATTTCTGTCATTCCTTGTAGCAATAAATAAAGCTTGAGGCTGAATTAAAATCCTGGCCCTGTCTGATGAAAGGAAATACTGAAGATAAAAAACGTGCTGAAAAACAGATATCCTCCTGGGGGGTGTTGAAATGAAGAGAACTGCTCTCTAGATACTGTCAGTGCCAAGTCTGCAAGAGGTTATTTTGGGCAGGTTTAATTTTCGATTCAACGATGCCAAATTATGATCATAGTTCATATACGTATATTGGAAACATATGGGCTTGTGTTTAATTCCCCTGCTTCTTGAAGCAGACGTGTTATTTGTGCGAGTCCCCATCAGGGGGGACAACAACAGGGCTGGAACCGTCAGACCTGATATGCCAGCTGGGACACTTTGCTGAAGCCCAGCCACCCCCGACCAAATGTGGTGGGGATACAGTCTTGCTGAGACGTCCCCCCCCCAATTAGACTCTGGGGTCAGAGAGTTCAAGAGGTCACACTCATCCAAGGGGCCGTGAACAGCAGATCAAGTCGAAGTTTCCGGAGAAGAAATTGACGGTGGAAGTTTGGATGGAATCACCCCGTGTCCTCTGGATCGATTAAGCTGAGGACAGCGAGAACAAGAGGCCACATTCCCTACAAACCTGCAATGTGCATCCATCCCCCTGGAAGAGCACATTAGAGGCACATTTCTGACCACAATAAATACACGCTAGGGCTCCTTAAACTGCAGGACGCAAACCAAAGGAACCTCCCCGCCCAGCACCCTGAGGTACCCAAAGACCTGTCATCTTTATGACACATAATCATCTGTTTAGAAGTGAAAACGGCCACAGGAAGCAGCCAGCGACCCACATGGAGGGACCGGTGTTTCTTGCATGTGAAGGGGGACGCGTACCTTCTGAGCACGTGTCGTCGCTGCTGACGCTCAGTCTCTCGGCGTTGCCCTGCACGTATTTATTGTAGAGCTTGATCCGCAAAGCCCAGCTCAGGTCCGGCTGCCTCACTGTGTTTTTCAGCCTCCGCCTGGCATTGGCAAACCAGTTTGAAACCTGTGGGGAAGAAGGGAAATGAGGGGAGAGAAAGGGAGTGATGGAATGAAGGGGAAAGAGGGAAGGATGGAGAGAAGTTAATAGTCATTAAAACGAAAGCGAATACCTGCGACAAAATCATCCCTTACAAAAAAGCTACAATACGACACTTCAGAGTTTAGCTACCCCTGCGGGCAAGGGGAGGGGGGATAAGGTTCAGAGTTTTGGACATGGATTTCTCCATCTTGTACCAGTGGAAGAGCATGAGCACCCAGGTTCATGAGTGATAAACAAGCTGGCATTGTAACATGCCTATCTGAGTTTTGCCTTAACCTTCATTGACTTAACGGTAACTCTAAGAAAACAGCTCTGCCTTGATCGGAATTCTGCATCGAAACCATACATTTTTCCAAACGGCGTCCTTTTGTGTAATAAAACGATATCCAGTTCAGGGTTCCCTGAATCATGTGGAACGGAAACTATTAGGATGTTCCACAAGAAAAACTTCTCATGCTTAATAAATTTCAAGCAAGTTATGGAGAGCTTAATGTCCTTATGGTGGAACACTTTATTTGGGATTCTGCACTATTTAAAGGAAACCTTTCTCATCAACAACATGTAACTCATGTCCTGTTAGTTATTAGTCAATCTCAAAATATGCCCTGCTAACGCAGGGGTGTGCCTTTCGAAGTGGCCTCATCATCCCCCCGATTGGGGAGGCTGGTGAAAACATTGCTGATGTGAGTTTGAGGTGCCGTGACGTCGGGCCCCCTGACCCGTCTCCTGCCCAGGAAACCTACACCTGCTTTGGGGGCCACAATGTGCTGGGGACCGGCATCTGTGTTGGGAGGTTCAGGTACACATGGTTTCTATAGCCAGACCATAATAACCAACGAAAACCTCTGAGTCTATTTGGCCTTTTTTAGATCGAGACAGACTTTTCTCTTGTGTACGTTTTGTTTGGTGAGCAAATCAGACACACCCCACATGCTGGAAGGAACACGAAACCACTCACGATATTAAATCAATTAGTTAATTAAAAGAAAAAATATATACACGCACATGCACACACACAGAGCTAAATAGTGGATAATATTTCACTATTTTCCATTTTTTGTTGGCATCAATAAACATGTCAGCTTTGTCTTATCAGTCCACATATTACATCTCCAGAGGTTTGACACACCACAGCACAAATTAAGGACAAATTAAATAATTAATGTTATTTTTAATTGCTGTTCTGTGTGTGTTTACCTGTAACACACAGAGGCAGCTGTAAAGTTTTCCAATTTAAGATAATAAGCAGTGCAGAAATATATCGTTTTAACAAGAGAGAAATGATTTCCATAATGTGTGTGGTAATATATTTATTAATGCATTTCAACAAATTCAATATTTGACAATTAACAACAGATTTTATAATTGAGATCTTTTCATTGAAATATAGGCAACGCTCCGATCGTACCCTTGAGTAAAACTCTGGTTATAGTTACAATGAGTAGAGGTGGGACCATGCAGTAACTCACCTGTACCAGGGTCATTTGGGAGCCCAGAGCGAGCAGTATTTTCTCGGTTTTGGTGGGATAAGGATTATCCCTGTGCTTGTACAGCCACTGCTTCAGAGGACGCGCCATGTCCTGGAGAGCCTGGCGCTTGTGACGCACCTTCCCACCGCTCTGGCGAGACCTTGCGGGGAAACATCCATCAATCCGCCACAGTTACGCTCGTAGAAATATGCAACAGCAAAAAATAAGATAGACAAGTTATTTTTAAACGTCGAATTGCTGAATTGCTGTTTTTTTCATCGCGCAGTTATAACCGCAATATATGACTGATACTCTATTAATAGCTAAAACATGTACGCCAAAGTATGGTAAATGTAAATAATATGCGTATTTCTAATTGTCAAAACATTTATATTAGTCGTTTAAGCAAAACGAATATGATTTTATTAAGCCAAGGCAAATGTAAGACTTATAACGGAGCCGTCCAAATATAACTGACGGGAGTTCACTAACTGATAAGTTTTCCTTTTATGCTTATGTGACCTGGTTCAGGAGGGAACAGTAAATGGTAATAAAATGGACATTTGTAAATCTTCTACCCCGAGTTACGGATTCACGCCAACAGCACCCAAGAATGCATTATTTTACGCGATCGCAGGTAAGTTTACCGAGAAATACTGACCCGCTGGAAATCCGTTTATTAGTACAAAAATACATCGATAGCGGTAAAAATATTAAAATAATTGAATCATCGGAATGTAGCCTATATTGGTATGCATGAATCTTAGACTGTTGCAGTTGCGTAAAATTTAAATTATGTTTGACACACATTACAGGTTTTTCTTACTAAAAGCATGTCTGTCTCCATTTCACATTACATAGTCGAATGCTGTACGATAGATATTTTCATGTATAATACAGAATATTTTAGATTTCATCTGCGGCTGAAAACCTGCTATCTGCACTTGGCTTTTCTGCCGCTCCAGAAGATGTCAGTGTGGAGCTTTGAGGACCTCGAAACTTCAGGTCTACAGTATTTCCTTCAAATCTCCGATCTGGTCGAGTTTATGTTCCACAGATATTTTCCTTGTAATCTAGATACATGCGAACAGAATAAAAAACATTTTCGTCCCTGTACAGAGTTCTGGTGAAACCCCTCTCGTATTTATATTAATATACGCTACTTTATTAACATCGATACTCCGTTTGAAATGGAGTATCCTTTGCTAGAGGTGCAACGGTTCAGTCTTTTCTTCCAGGCACTGAGCGTCTCGGTAACCCTAACGAGGATGTTTATTTAGGTGGACTCGTATTTCAGAGAGCGTCGGGCTGGATGTATTGCTGGTTCAAGTCCAGGCGTATAAGGAACTACTGTACTGTCCTCAAGTAAAATGCGTGTCAGCGCCCCTGGCTATGGAAGCCTACAGAAATAATGAATGGCAGGGCTTCTTCTCAAATCAAGGTTTCTAAAAGTGCCGACTACTGACTGGACCACACACGAGTAGATATTTTAAAAAGACTATATCGTAGGATATTTTCACTTATTTTAATAATTCCGTCTACTCTGGCATTAATGCGGAAATTAACGAACTTGTAAACAATTACTTCTGAAAAAAATATAATCCACTTGTTCCATTGACCCAGAATTTTATTCCCAAACAATAACGTGACGACAAAAATACTGTGATTTTTAAACTAAATAAAACTAAACTAAATACAATCTGGATATTACTGATGGCATACTACAAGCAGTTTATCTCAAATGTTTTTCATATATTAGAAGCAGATGTGATGTGACCTTGAATGGACTTTTACACAAAGTAAAAGGGTACAGGACACTTCTAAACAGACTTTGTATTTTATATGACTGCTCTGTCATGCGTCATATTGCGAATTATACGAACAGTGAAGTTCAAATCTATGATATACGAAAATATATAAATAATCCCCTGCATGCTCATGTTCAAAAAAGAAACGCGCAAATCAATTTCTTGAACAGTAGTAGTAGAAGTAATAGTAGTAGGCTAGTAGTAGTAGTAGTAATAATAATAATAATAATAATAATAATTGAAAATAGTCATATAGTGATATACATACCCAGACCTCCTATGTCTGATGCCAGAATTGTCTTTGATCGCCTGGTTATTTGAAAGTAAGTCTGGATGCTGTCCATCGATTACTTCTAAATAGTTCCTGCTGGTCCTCTCCACTTCTTTTGCCTTCTCTTCATAAAGGACCTGGCTGCTCAGCTTGTTAAACACGATGGTGTTCATCTTTGGTTCGCTGCTACTCCACTGTGCTTCCCAAAGCTGCCGCGCTACCTTCTCAGCCTGTCACTTAGAATCCCTTTTCCTCCCCTGCAAAACCGAACGCGATACGGCTTTCAGTCCCGACGTTATATGATCGTTTTAAGAGTAAGACATTAGACCCTAAATCCAGTCCTCAAAACAACTAAAAACAAACTATACACCAAAACAGCACTCAAAGGGTGACACATATTATTTATAAACACTATTTATCAAATAGAGTATCGTGATATCCACAGCACAAGAACACGCGTTTGTAATTATAGAAGGATATGTAAAATACAAACAAGTATAACTTGTAAGTATAATTTAATCGATTAAATGTCTAACTCTTTCTATAAACAAAAACAGCTGAACAAAAATATGGATTCTTTAAATATTTAAAATATCTTACATATTGATACATAGTTATATTACCATAGATCAATCCTATATTTCTGTTTTTTTTTACCGAAACTCTGGTATTATACTTCACTCAGACACTGAAACAAAATATTCACATGAAGCTGTCGACTACTAAAAATGCACAATTCAAAATGTATGCGTATCGATGCGTTCTCAGTTGAATGTATCTTGCACACAACAGACAGCTTCGGTTCATATATAAAGCGCGAGATGCAACATTGTGTATAAAAACATAAGTTCGGTCACGGTGACGTGTTGCAGATAGTGATTTTATTTACCTGTCTCTGTGTAGCGTACAATCCCCTTCACAGTGTCCCATTCCCTTCTTACATGCTCCCCATCTAAGTTCCTGAGCTCAAACCACACGAACCGCGCTCGCGTCGCCGCTTTATTCACCGAGTTGGCGATACGGCTCCCGGGAATCTGAATATCGCAGCGTTCTCATGTTTCCTAGCTAAAGGCCGCAGTTTGCGAACATAAAGTTAATGCAGTATGCCTGTTCCGTGGCCAGGGCGAGGGGGGGGGCATCGGGATACAGCGCTTACAGTGTTTCTCGCTGCTTCAATCCTGAACCGTATCCATTTACTGCTCTTTAGCTCAAGGTATTACTTTGTATACTGTGTCGGAAAACTAGTTTCCTGTTTTTTTAGACCGTTTTACCCTGTAGCCGGAAAGTTACTAGCGTGATCAAAAACGTCCCTACAATATATAGTCTACCTGCGGTAAAAATGAGTACGTGAAAATCAGGCAAGTAGCCTAATACGTAACAGTACGTTTTAAGCGTTTTTATTTATATTTTATTCTACGTTATCAAGCAGTCACAAGGATAAACAGTCCTACTCCATGCCTACCGTCTTGGACTGTTCCTGCCCGGCTGTGCATCATGTTATCCACATTGCAAAGCCCTTTCACATTAACGGCCTGGGGCTGTTTGCGCACGGTGCATCGGCAGAAAGAAATTTCCACTTAGGTATATGGGGAAAAAATAACATTACATTAGGCACTATCTGGTAATGCAACCTAAACAAATGTAGCCCAAGATGAGAACATTCTAAAGCAAAGCACTAGCGAACTAGCAGGACTAATTTGTGCAAAGCAAATAGCTGGCACTTTAAGCGAGTGACAACGATTTAAGTTTATGGAGCGCTCACAACTTAGGGCGCGCTTAAGTTAAAAGTTAACTTATAAAATATATACAACCTTACATTGTCTCTTTCAAAGCATTGCAATGATCTAACATATAGTCTATAATATAGACTATACAAAGTAGAAGGTCTGTCCTAAAAATGAAGATCTTCGAGTACGGGGCTCACTCTGTTAGCGCAATATTTACACCCAGTACAGTGATAATTTAGTTTTAGATAACAGTATAATAGTAAACCATGTCTTGTTGTCGTATATAAATTTCTTAATTACATCCACGAGGATACGACCATTTGCAAGAAAGAAAGTACTATTCAGAAGCCTAAAGCCTACGAAGGATAACTCTTTTCCGGGAAGCCTATAGAAAACCATTTGAGTCTAAGACTTTGACGGATCAGAGTGATTAACTGCAAACCACAGACATTTTATAGGCATGTAAATCGGTGTTTCGGTAGGAATCTGGAATTTTAAAGATCACTGATTAAATGATGTAGTGTTGATCGACTTGATAATGGGTGGGAAACTGGATTAATAATACCTTTCGTTGTTATTCATTTAGTTTTATCTTGACGTTAACGTAAAATCAGTCATTGCAAAACGATCTCAAAACATACGCGAATATTCCTGTGACGGCGGTTCATTTGGTTGTGTGAATTTACAGTATTTTACTTGCCTAATAATTAAGATTTAGTCATTAACATATTAACCTCGTGTGTAAATGTGATTTTAACAAACACATATTTTTTTTTATGAGATGCAAAACTATATACAAATAAATGTGAAAAAATGTTTCCCAACGAACTCATATTACTTTGCGCGGTGAATGTAGCAGTATGCAATTTGCACCAAAACAGGCTAAATTTTATTGCATCGAATCGCTGAATTTATTTAAAAATGTATTGCATCATTAAATCTAGAACTCACCAAAAGTAAACGATGGTGGTCTATCATATGAAAATTATTATAGTAGGCCTATATTTTCTGTTTAACAATTTCTTAAAACCTCAAGAGTTCCTCCCGAGTACTAGCAGGTGTTCCTCTTCAGTCTATGTTTTGTATTTACGCGAGTCAGATGGGTCAGCATCCTTCGGGGCATAACGAAGCGAGGCGGGAAGTACAAATTACGCACCGTTTTGCAATGCCATAAATCGCCTGTGTGTTGTAGTACAGCAACTGTGGGTGTCGTACCAATCACACGAGAAAGCCCGGGATAATGATGCCAGCCCTTATGTTGTAGACCTCACAGCAGATTTCAGCTGCAGCCGAGTAATAGTCTGCTTGTTTCTCTTTTTTTTCGTGTTTAACGCTCGTCTTTGCAGCACTCTTTGGCTAACAGCTGCACGATGGTCCACACTCTCTGAAATGTGACTTTTTAATTCCAGCCTGAGTTTACGGCTTAGCATTCTTCAAGCCCGCGGTCGTCACCAGCAGGTCGCAGAAATCACAGTCTATTTTTCGTCTTAACCCAAATCGCGGACCGATAGTGCTGGGCTATACTCTACACATTACAGGGTCCCCTTCCAATTTAAGCATCAATTCCATCGACAATCTTACAAGATAAGGGAAATACAGAAGGTGAAATGTTGGGAATGCCAAAAAAGTTGCCTGGCACTAGCCTGCCCAATGTGGCCTCCTGCCTCTCTTTTCACTGCACACCATGCTCACCACAGTATAATTACAGTGAAGATGACCATAATGTTTCTATAGCAGATACGGTCAGATAAAGAACAATTAACATAACTTGAATTTTGGAGTTTTACCACAGTACCCATGGGAAGCAGTTAAGCACCAAAAACACATTATTCTTCCCTGGAATCTGAACCTGGAACCACTGTTACTGTGGTACCTATTGTACTAACAGTAAAAGGTCTGTGAATCAAAAAAGTCTGGCGTCAACTGGACCTCGAGGTTCTGCTCAGTGCTGCTTAATTTGGTAACCAGATGCTGTAGGAGGTGGAGGACCATACATTTAAAGGTAATATCCTCTGCTGAAATATCAGAAGTGACCTCTAGTCAGTGCAGAGGCGTCGGAGGGACACGGATACCCTGGTAGAATCAGGGGGCCCAGCCCTATATAGGGGCTGTAGGTGACATTTTGCCGGGGTGGGGGGGCAGAATTTCTAGCTATTTGTTTTAGTCTGCGATGAAAGAATATACCAGATACTAATAGAGGGTCACATCAAGGGGACCAAACATTTAATCATTATGCATTGAAATGGCTTTAACTATTTGTCAGTCCTAAATATACAAGACAGTCAAGGTGCATTTTTTTTTGTCTAGTCAGCAAATAATTTATAATTTGAGATGGGCAACCCAACATTAAATCAGGGCAACGAAGCAGATAAACCATCATGCAGGCATATTTCGTGACGTATTTAATCTTTGGGAATGTGGACCAGGGCAGCGTGCGACGAGTCGGTGGGGATCGGAGGTGCTCCAACAAGCCGTGTTAAAGCAGTCCTGAGTCAACATGCTGAAAACCCTGCAGCAGGCAGGACAGAACGAGTGATGAGGGCAAGACAAACACACATAGAGGTAAATAACTGTGTGTGAGTCACTGCTGGTTTTTCATACTGCAGTATGAAGTAATTATTTGGAGAGTCTGCAAAACAGTCGACTGAAAGTGATATAATTTCTCTGCAGTAGAATGCCTGAAAAGAGAGTTATAGGTATCTGAACGAGTGTGCACAAATATCCTTGAAGAGTGGGTATGATTTACTGGCTGAGACAGATTGAAAGAGTTGGTCAGATGATGACTCGGTCACACGTCATTGGCGAGTTGTTTGAACCCCGTCAGCTTGGGGTTAGCTGTAGGTTGAAGGTCAGCAGGGTGACCCTGGTGGCAGACACAGCAACACAGGGAGTGGTGCTGCCGAGATGGGCAATTATGTCCTGAAACGGGTCACGGAACGGTGGTAGGGCTTCCCCTATTTGTGTCTCCTCAGGAGAGTCCCATGAGTAACTGACGCGACAACGGAGACCAAAAGACTGAGCTACACCTAATTGCTGCCTCCGCTGAAGCGTAAGAGCGATCGAGAAGAGAACCTCTAATTTCCCATGAATGATGTCCCTGTGCAGGCCGGACTGCACTCAAAGTAGTAGTTTCCCCTCTCCGAGGACTTGTGGTCCCCCTAATACAGCGGGCTGTGGAATTTTGACAAATAGCACTGGATGGTTCTCAAAACAGTCACCCCGTTCACGTTGACGTTCCCAATTTATAACGGAAAGTGCAAAACTAGCACATCTTTTGAAAAAATTACAGGCCCTTAAGCAAGGGGGACAAATGTAAAGAGGCTTTTGACTAGAAGCTTTAATTAAGATTATCTACATTCACCAGGCATTCAGAAACAGCATGTTTAACGTTAAAACATTACTGTTATGTTTGACCAGGACATCAAATACATCATTAAAGTAATATTTAATGTGGCTTAATAGTTCATATAATTGTTAATTGGTAAGCTTGTATCTTGGGAGCGTTGGAGAACATTGGAGAGCATTGAACACCCCTAGTTGATGGACAGCAAGTGTTCAAAAATGGACTAAGGCTCTTCGTCTCAAATTCCTTGGCTTTAGTGGAACATGCAATTTTTGTTTAGTAATTGTATTTATTGGCCTTGCAGTTACTGGCATCCGCACCTAGAAAATATTTATTCGGCTTTATTTTCACTGTTGAAGTTACTGAATGCTTTCGTTTAAACGTTTCCTACAACGTGTTTTCAAATGTGGCACGTTTTGGGGGTTGTAAAGTGTACTTACATGGAATGAAAATGCCATTAATCATTCGCTATTTATTTAATTTGAATCACTTCAGGACGATTCTCGTTCACCCCTGCACCACGTCGCTCCTTTAGGGAGGAGTTCCCTTCACAATAATCGGAACCAAAATAAAGCTGTCTGACCTCCCTGCTCTGTAGTTTTCTTGCACCTCTGAGCTGCAGCTGGTTCTATTTAAATATTTTGGAATGAGGAAGAGTTCAGTCCCATATTTCTGATATTTAGATAATTTTTTATATTATTCTGATATTAATGATAGAAACCCCAAGAGATTCCTGGCTGGGATGTTGGCCAAACACCTATCCTGCGGAGTTAATTAGGACTAGGAAACTACAGGTTAGTGATAATTACAAAATAATAATAATAAAAATAAGTCGCGTCAAATCTGAGACATGCTTAAAGCATTTTACAAATGGGCTTCGGCACCATCTGAGAAGCCACTGCATTCAGAATACGATAGACTGGGGAGTGTTGAAATGAGTCATGAGAGGAAAGGGAGACATTGGCAGAGAAGCACCTTAGCGCACTTGTCTTTAGTTACTTGACGAATGATCCCCGACTGACGGGACTGTGTGTATATTTAGATGAACCTGAATCGTTCAGAAACGCTGCCATTGTTCAGATATTAAAGTCTAAATGTTTTCCTGATTTATTTCCCACATTCTAGTGCTAAGCTGGTATCTTTCATCGCACAGATTTTAGAAATGAAGCTAAATTAGTTTCATGTACCGAGGAACAACAGCGTCTTTTAACACCATCACCCCATGCATGATTATTGTAGTGTTTTTACTTTAAAATGGGCTTTCAAAAAACAACACACGTGACTTGTTCAGAGTTGTCTCACTCATATGTATTACGTCCAGGCCATACAAGGTGAAGCCTTGTTTAACCGAAAGGAATGTGTACAGTATTTGGCATTAGCATACACAGAAAAAAAACAAGGCGTGTAATGTTGTTATTAACTTAGTCATTGAGGAAAAGGAGTTTCATAAACACTCGCATAAAACCCAATGGAAAGAGTCCCGGGGATGGGCTGGATCTGCAGACTCCCTGCTGCTGTGTGAGAGGGGTGATCTGGAATCCAACATCAGCTTGGTAACATCTGCTGCCGCTCGCCACACAGTGCAGCCTTTAATGTGCTTCCAGAGTGAGCTACCGGGGGAGCTCTCCACCTCGCACGTAGCTGACAGACCACGCCGGGACGACTCACAGAATCCGCATCGCCCTCCACGCCTGATTCGTTCTCACTCATTTGTTTTTATCCATATCTGACCTTCTCATTGGCCAGAGCCAGCCGCCGGATGTTGGCCACGCAGCCGGCCGCCGCTTCTTGGAGGACCTCGTCTGTGGATCCCATCATGCCCAGGAGCAGCTGGTCAAGACAAGGGTACAAGACAGGTTTACTTACAACTGGCTGCATGAAATGGTGGAGGCTGCGAATTTAATCCATAAAAGTACTGCGTTTACAGGGAGTGGAGCGCGACACTGCTGCGTGATGAATAACCGAAGCAGCTGACGGGTGTAAGCGGGTGGTAGCGTCCCAAACTACAAGCATAGGCGCCTGTGTGTCACAGACTTGAACTTTAAAAGGCGTGATTAAGGGCTGGCAGCAGCTGCGAACATGTGCTTCTGAAAGTTTGTTCAGATGAAAGCGCTCGTCTCACAAGCGGCGCAGGCATCTGAAAGCCAAACACGAAGAGCGCGGCCCCGCGGCTCAAAGGTCAGATCATATCCCGCCCTTAATGGCTCACATAATAAACGCTGTTTAATCCGCTTCCAGGACATGATTCCTTTCTCTCCAAAAATCTACTGGAAGAGGGGAAAAAACACTTTTACTCTTTTAAAAAAATTTCTTATATTGCTATGTAGTATTAATCTAAGAAATAACTTTTTTGGGGATGTGGAAAATTCATTGTTGTATACGCATCAAAAAGAGACAAAAGGATTTTGGGTAAACTGTGGTTTGTATGGGAAACAAACACAATTTAGATGAAAAAAAAATTGGCACTGCTAGATTTTAAATCTATTCATTGTGTTTGTGTTACTAGAGTGTCACAGTGCCCTGAAACGCAGCTCTGAGACACCCAACGTGCCCTCATCACTCCCGCTGCACTCCTCCTTGGGAGTGAGAGTGCACTCCTCAGGAAGTGCATGTCTTTCCCTGGCCTAGATGTCTAGACGGGGAGAAAATGGGCTTTGTCTCATTTCATCCACAAAATTTTGACAAAATGTAAGACCATGTTAAAAAATTAGAACAGAAGCAGATCTTGATGGCTGAAAACCATAAGGGTAATGGCAGGTACGCAAAATAGAACTGGCCATCTGGGATAAAAATGCTCATATTTTCTTATATTTCTTGGTATATTAAATGACATTGGTAAGATGTTTTAAATTAAATGTGTGCAATATGATATTTTTATGTGACTGTTCACCGTGCAATGTCTATATGCACAAGTTTGAACCCTGCCTTTCACATGTTACATGCAAACTTAGAAGAGTCTTCGACATATTTATGCTGTTAGCAGAGTGCCAGGGTGGAGAGAAGGAGAGGGAACATTCCCAGAATTTTCTTCTGAAAGATAAATATGGAAAGCAAAACAGATGAGAGATGGAGCTTCTATCTGTAAGATCAGACTCTTTGGTTAATTGGCACCATTGAAATGTTACACTATTCAGTCTAGTTTAATTGTTGTTTTTTAATCTGGGAAAACTGCATGAGAGGCCTTGCCTTCCCCTAATATCTCATTTGTAAGTGCATTTTGTGGAGGTTGTCACAGGCTGCTTGCTTCAGAAATAGCATCAAAAACACCACAGAAAAGCAAACTAATATTCAGCAGGCAGAGAAAACGGACGGCCGGCTCAGACAAGTCCCTTTTGTGAAGGCAGAGGACGCGTAGAAGGTGCCAGAAGCAGCCCTTTGCCAGCCCCATTGCGTGTTATTCAGACTTGGCCAAATACCGACTTCTGAAGCGGCCAGTTACTGCAGAGATAAGGCTGTCTCTCTTCCTCCACCCCCCCAGCTGGGATTTTAGAAAACCATAATGCCCTGCTTGTTAGATATTCTAAAAACCTGGAAACACGATAACTGGACTGTCGTTTGAGAAACGAACCTGAGGCAGTGGACCGACCGGCTCCTGCATCCTGCGGGGGGCAATGTAGGGCGCCACCCCTCCCCCACATTTCTGTTTCTTGCACATATAGGTGTTGCAGTGTTCAGTGTAGGTTTAGCTCCTTCCTGAGGACCTGAGGAATGCCCTACTCCCTCCCACCTGACAGCATAACAGAGTGGTCTGAGATGTTCACCTTCCCCTCCATGGGAGAACTGCATAGACTCACAGAGTCGGCTGAGCAGAGGGCTCTGTAAGGAGGAAGTGGCTGAGGGAGGTCAAGGCAAATAGAATTTAGGCTTCCTGTACAGCTAGTAAGATTTTTTTCCTTAAAAGAAATAGTAAGTTAGTAAGCTTCCAATCCAGCGGGAAAGGTTATACAGTAGTTTGTTTTGCAGCATGCCTAAACTTCAACCCCATCCTGTGCCCCATCTTTTTCAACTTTTTCAACAAATTTTAAATTCCCCTATAAAAAACAGACCTCAGATCAATTAAATGAAGAATACAATAGTACAAAGTAAAGATGAAATGGTATGAAAATGCAATATCACGATTATACTGAGCAAAATTATCAGTTATCAGTATTATCACGGTAATATTATGTTCGGTTTCAAGAATAAATATACAATCATACACGGAATTCATTCTTAGCAAATGGGCTTTTAACTAGCTCTAAGGCTGAGGCAAAAAAAGTGCCATCGTCACTACGCCACTGACATCATGTAGTGCTGTTACAAGAGGAGGTAACACTGGAAGCTCCAGCCTACATTATTCAGAAACTATTACAAAGTTAGACAGACAAACCATGACATTTACCCCCATTCTTTAGCTCAAGCATCATGCATCGAGCTTAACTTACCTGCCATTTGCCGTGAAGTAATGGGTGGTGTGCACAAACATTAAGATCCAAAATACTGTATGACTACTTCAGCCTTAGTGCTCTTAAAAGGCCGGAAGATCCCCAGAGCGCTGTAACTGCCTTCCATCATGTTTATACTGACACAAACAAACCCACATGGCATGCTGTGCCTGGGAGAATGAGGTTACCTTTGGTTGATGCTGGACAAATGGTTTAAAGCTCAGTAATCAATTCAATCAATTAATTAATAAAACAAAAACATATTACAAGTCATGTGAAGCTGTCTCACGTGCCAGATGTGGCCCATGGGCTGGTAGTTTTGGACCCCTGTTCTTGACTATGGGGGTCTGATTGGATAAAGAGTTACTGAGAATCATGGGATGTATGGATGGACAGCTGGATGACAATAAAACGTGACCTAAATTCCTTTGTGGTCTTTCTTCCATGCTGACCTTTGACATCAACTGTGCTTCGGTACCTGGAAAGCTTGATCCCTATTGAGATGCAAACTGCATTGTAGACACAATGATCCAAGGGACGCATCTCTACTGATACTGTGGGAGGACTGTGTGTGTCTGCGGGGGCGGGGAGTTTCGGGCTGATTTGGTCCCTACCAATGCTGAAACCAAACCTATGCCCTTGCACTGATCTAATGCTGTGTTCCACTTGAACTAGGAACTTGGAAATTCTGAGTTCCTAGTCTCTGGAAATCCCCCGGAGTGGAAATCCAACTCAGAAATGTGTTGTTGTTAACTGGGATCGCTAACGATGGATAATAATGAACCAGGCTAGAACTGGGGCCTGTTCCAGAAAGGAGAAATCTTGCTTAGCCAGATAACTTGTCGGATTTAAATTAGTCTGGGCTAAATGTAAATGAACGAAGATTGAAACTGTAATGCTACTTGCGCAGGTCCTGTGTTTCCATGTCACCTAGCTGGACTTTATAAAGTAGAGCATCATGAACTAGGGCTCAATTAAAAGGTCTGGCTTGACGTTTGTATATTCATTGCTCAAAGTCGCAAAAAAAAAAAAAACAGATTCCTCACAAATGGCAGAATAGTGGAACTGTGGTACAAAAGCAGTGTCATCTGCTCTCCACCTTGTACCAGACGCAGTGTGACTGAGGGGAAGCTTGGAAATACTCTTTTACACAGCCGAAAAGCTCTGTTCTTCCCACAATTGCAATAATGGCCATAAATCGCGGACCAAAAGTAACGGCCGACGCCGTGGGGAGTTGAGAAGGCATCGAGCAGGCAGGGACATACAGAGTGGCTGGCGCGGGTTTACGGGCCCGTGCTGCACGTGCGTCTCCACTCGGCAGCAGCTCCTCTCTGTTTTTGTTGTGTTCCGCCTTACATACGTACAGCTGAAAACAAGTGGCAGATCCTGTTGCGTTTAGCGAGCCCTATTTTCCTCACAAAGACCCCTTTATGAAAGACAGTGTCGGAAAGAAAAGTAGCCCGAAGCTGTCGATAGGGATTTATGAAGTGAGCAAACAGCCTCCGACCCTCTGGTCTTAATGTGTGGCGTGGAGCAGAGGGTGTTGATTTTGAACGGTGAACAAAATAAAGTACATCGTTATAAAGCTGCGAGATGCCAAGCATATATGTCAAACCAAACTGGAGGGCAATTCATCTTGGCACTCTATCACAGTCTGACCATCCGTTCCCTGCTGGGAATGCATTCACAGGGCATCAGATAGACGACGGACACACAAGAATAAGCACACTGACAAAAGGCATACGCATAATACAATAAAACCACCGTGCGCACAAAACAATCTAGGAAACACACAAAATGCATTTTGATTATATGAATAGCTGGATGAAGTGCATTTCACTATATTATGAAACATTTGTTTGAATAAATGAAAGTAGCAGATTTCAACAATGGAAGTGATTTTAATTGTTTCTATTGTCCAGACACTCGGTGAAACAAAGTAACTATTGGCTATAATATTTCAAGGACTGAATTGCCGATAAAATAAAAGCATCAAGAGGGTCCAGTAATGCATTTTCCAGTGTAAAATGCTTTCTTTTCAATGCTTAATTTCCTCCCCTAAGCTTAGGGAACCGAGTTATACACCATTAAGAATACTGGGGAGGAAAGTTACTTTTGAGCGAAATACTGAGTGAGAAATATACGCTCAGTGAAATCATAGGAAATCATTATACAAGCTTGCGGGTGAGCGTGTTTTGAGAAGTTTGCGAGAACCAAAAAAAAGAGGGGGTTTTGAAATACTGTTGCAATAATACCAGAAGGCATTCTTGAATTTTACACTCAAACATAAATTTGGCCAAGTGACAGACGGAGAGCCAGCATTGCTTTTTGATAAACGTGTCGAGTGGTCTCCGTAGCCGCAGGAAATGATGTTTTAGCAGCCCGTGCACTGAACCGTAGCATATATCACATGCACTATGTGCCAGGATACACGCATTCTCCACTCCTAAAGCGGTTAGGATCTCTAATCAGAATCCCTCCTCAGAGTCATAAAGGTGATAGGGGCTTTTCTCACAAGCCAATTAAAATCCCAAAATACTTTATGGAACATGTTGAATCTTTGCTAGTACATTAATAACACTAAATTATATTAACTCCTCCTCTCTAATTAACAAATAAATGTTGCTTTGTAAAATAAAAAAATAAATAAAATTTTTAAAAATCTGTTGCATTTTTTTCCTGCGGTTAGTAAAAAAAAAAAAAACTAAGGCGGCTTTTTCTAGCTGGACAGGACGCCTGCGGAATGCCGAGGGTTCGTTTCAGCGAGCGATTCTGGGCAGGGCTGAACCACATACAGCAGATCAGGCTAAAGTGCACCATTAAGTGAACATGGGGAAAAAGTATCTGGCTGCAAAGGCAGAACCGCGTTATAATTTACAGCACAGACATTTGGGGGGGGGGGCAATCGGTCGCAGTTGTTTTTTTTACCCTCATGTGAAGCTGCATAGCACACACACTAATGTCCACGTACAGAAACCTTCCCTCAATGCTTCTCTTCCTCAGACACGGTGCCAACTGCAGCACTAACTGATAATTAGATTTTGGGAATCTCAACATACTTTAAGGCCCTCGACAGACTTCACGACATTTGAAAGCATCCATACACCTACCCAGCCATTATATCTGTTATAGTTCCATTACCTAGACCCCCCACACCAAACAGGAATCAGTTGTCTTCTCTTCTCTCCAATAACAAACACATGTTGGGGTCTGCTTCTAATACAGACATAAACCTCCTTCATTACGTTACATAAATCATTGGTATGACGTTTAAAACCATTACTGACTGAGGCCAGGTTACCAGCTGCTGCTTTTATTTTATTTTATTTTATTGCTCACTCAGTAGATGCAGACATTGTGTTTTAATAGCAGTGCGTTATGCTAGGTGTGATACACTCATTCAAATATTACTCATTTGCCTAACAGATGCTCAGAGCAGACTTTAGTGGCTAACAGTATTTACTGCATGTTTCACTTACTATTTGCAGGTGGCATGTGTCACGCAGGAGTTCAGGCAATTTGCCTTTCTCAGGGGGTGCAAGAGCTGTGCCTTGTGGTGATTTACACCTGCGAGCACAGGTCATAAACCGAATTCCTGACCCACCCCAAACTTGCTCCCCTACCCGGCGTCATGCTGTCAGCACTGTCCCGAGTTACTGCACCCTGTCAAAAGCATTTTTAGCACTTCTTAAACAAAACATCCTTTGGGTACCATGACGCCCCGGTCCTTTCACGCCGACCCACCGCGCCCCGTCGCCATTGTGTGTGACAGTGTGGTCAGACGGCTCTTTCCCATGTTCCAGCGCAACTCGTGGCAACAGTTTCCCGAGATACAGGCTGCAGAATGGCTCTGCGATGGCATCTTCAGTCGGAGAAGTGGCACTTCACACGCCGGAATGTTTACTTTCCTGGATTCCCATGGCTGCTAGAAAACGAGGCCGTGCTTCCGTGAAGAATAATGCCGGCCTTGTTCAGCTTTAATGATCAAAGGCTCTGAGAATAGCTATAAGAGCATTAGCAGTGTTTTTTTATTGCACGTAATGAAAACTGCATATATACAAACCGAGATGTGTTTAGATTTTTAGTGCTAAGTTTGTGCTTTTTTTGTGTGCTACATCGAATACCAATTAATGCACAGATGAATAAAGGGGATGATGGAAATCATGAGGAGACCCCGAATCAGACTTTGGAGACGTGGCTCAGCACGTACTGTAGCCCCGTCCCTCGCGGCCCCTGTACCTTGACCACTCCATTCTCGTGCATGGTGATGCAGTTGTCCGGATCCTTGGAGAGTTGGAACAGGGCCTGCGCCGTGGCCCGATGAACCGAGGCATTGTCGGACCTCAGGTAACGCACCAGGGGCGCCACAGCCCCCGCCTCCCCGAACGACACTCGGTTGGCCCCCCACGCACAGCAGTGGGCGATGGCCTCTGCCAGGTAGCGACGGAGTAGGTCGTCCTCCTGCCGGAGGGAACGTCGCGGTTACGGTACGGAGGCAGGGTCCTGTCCGTGTAGGCGACGGCGCTGGGTCTGCGGCTTTGGCTGCCCGCTCACCGTATCTGTCAGTCTCGCCAGCAAGGCCACGACCCCGTGGTCCGTGATCACTGCCAGATTCTCCTGGTCCTCGGCGATTTCGGCGATGGCAGCGCAGACGCCTGCCAGCACGTCCTTGCTTGTCGATCTCAGTAGATGAACGATCAACTCCAGCCCGCCGACGAAGGAGCGCACCATCTCCCCGGCTTCCTGCAGCAAGAGGCAGTCACTCCCAGCACTGAGAGCTAAACAGCGACAAATCCAATTCAGCAACCAGCACTAACAAAGCAAAAGTGGGGTGCATATGATCAATTAAAAGCACAGGGATATTATCTGTTTAGAAACAATAATGATTATTTTATGGGACCATTTTTAGGTACTTGTTCATGTTTCTTGATGCGAAGATATTGAAAGGTACAATGACTCTATGGTTACTTGTCCAGCACCGAGTTCTTTCCTAAACACTTTTTGTGTATAAAGCTGCACTTTGCTGAGCTTGGCTCCAGCTGATGGTTCTCTAGGTGTAATGGAGTGTATTTATATCCACTGTGTACTTTGGGCCCAATTTATCAACTTTTTTTTTCCACCAGGAGAAAAATCCTATTGTTTCATAAACATATAAAAAGTAAAAGCTGAAGATGTTTTGCTTTTTTTTTTTTTTTTAATAATTGACACATGCCTTTAAATGTGCACTTTTGTTGCTCAAAAAAGAACCATTTTTGGCCAGTTTTCTCTTGACAAATCAGGCGCTTATTGTAGCTAGATGTTCATGCGTCTGTCATAAGCTCATCCAGATCCAGGCCTTCACAGAAATCTACCAGAAACACACAGCTATGGGGGATATGAACACCAAATGGCAGGCCACGCTCGATGCTGTGGAGGAGCGTCCAGGCCCGAGGCCTGACAGCACTCAGAAGCGGGGCACGGGCGGCCTCGCCCACCGCCTCAGAAGCCGTGCCAGGAGATGAGCTCTGTTAGAGAGCCGACCTCCCTGCCCCCCACCCGCCGATGCAGAGAGGAAGCGCTTCCTGAGGAATACTAATGATCAGAAGCTGACGGACACGGCTTTCTAAAGGCACCAGCTGCGAAAGGCTATGAGCATCTCTTTCATGACCTGGATAGTGACCAGAGATAAACCCGACACATAATGGACCCCTGCACATGACATCCAAAAAGAAAAACCAGAGTAAACCTGCTTTCCTATATAGCCAAGAGCACAGAGAGCCAAGAGGCTCAAACACATAAATCACCGTTCGGAGGTTACCCCAAAACCCCGCAGTACAGGGCAGCTCACATTAATGACCCATAAATGGAAAGAAAAAGTCTAAACATCGGTGCTCCTTCCTGTGCTGTCCATCAGCGACTCTTAATGAATGAGTCTCACAGCCATGGCTATCAGGCTGGGGGTCCATGGACATCCAAACTGTTTCTTCAAATGAAAAATGCAGTGGTTTAGCATTAGCACGGCTTCAAATGAAAAATGCAGTGGATTGAAAGTGCATAGCATTAGAGAGCTTCCCCTCTATTAATAAATGCCGGCGCGTGATTCGGACCTGTTTCTTTTTGACCGTAGAGAATGTATCAGAAGAGGATCCGAGCATCCAGCTGGACTTCCAGCACGACTCCCTCGTAAATCTGCCCCGTAGCTGCTAACCAGAACCACATGTGCTTTATCTAAATAACTACTGCACCGAGGAATATCGGATTCCTGCCCTATACAAGCGGAATGAACTGTTTAGCTCTTGTCATTGCCTCCGCTTCAGAAATCATTGCAATTGCATGTATTCTTAGGGGGGGAAAAATTGGCACGCTAAATGTCAGATAAACACTGTCAAACTCTGTTAGCTTTCAATAAGATCTTCTGCCCTCTTTTCCATGTGGTTAACATACATCATTTTAAAGTTGTTCTTTAGCCAGAAAAAATCCCTTTTCAAAGGAACACAAATCTTCATCTTGCAGCACCTGCTAGCACAATGCCGGCTTGAAGTGTTAAATATAACACACAGACACACTCAGACATAAACCTTTATGCCAAGTGAGTTTGAAGAACTGAAAATCTAAAGAGAATATCAGGTGATATCAGAATACTGCCCGCAAGGAGGACGTTTAAATTTAAAGAACAATAAATAAATTACAATACAAGCTTACCGAAGGCATCATATGATGCAGTATGATTTTTGACTCTTTAATATTCCCCAGCAGCCTGTGACTGAAAATTCAAAAGTTCTCTACCACAAGATGTTTGTGACGGTGTCCTTGCGCACTCTTAAGAAGCACACCAGTGTCCCCTAAGTGCCACTTCCCAGCTCTAAAGCGATATCTGGAGAGTGCGTGGCACACCGGTGCATGGGGCATGGCGGTCCCCGGACAGCATGCCGCCTTCACACTTCGGACGAGCACCAGGGCGGCGCCGTGACACGGTGACCTGGATCCACGTTACCTTCGCGTTCTCAATGCAGGGACAGATTGCCCACGCCGCGCTGGCTTGCACATCTGGATTCGGATTCTTTAAAAGGGACCAGAGCAGGCGAACGCCGTCCAAGCGGTCGATTACCCTGTAATACAGAGAAAGGGGAGATGCCTCAACAGGACTTTATCAAAAGGCACATCTAATCTAGTGTGTTTTCAAGCTCCAAGCGCAACACAATTAGAGGTGGGTTATGGCCTCTTTTGCTGGCTTCGGCCTGGATTTCATGTGCCGTTACCAGCACTGAAAGGCACACCAGGCCTAGCTAAAATAAGACAGCATTTAGCGTCAACTTTTAATCGTTTTTTTTTTCTCGTGCATCCGACTGAGGGACTTTTACCCACCTGACGAAAGTCCACTCTAAGTTATTAAACGCACACGGAGGACCCGCTGAATGTTATGCTGAGCCTTATATATGTATTGGCTCGTATATGTGTTTAAAAACCCATTAAAAGGCGAGGCAAACAGGGTGCCGCTCCCCTCATTGTCAACAGTGATTCCTTCCAAGCCAAACAGCTACAGAAGCAGATTTCTCCATATTTCATTTTGTCTGGGTGAAGTTTACTTAAGCGCGGGCCATATTTCATGGCGCGCGGCCGCGGTCGACACCATAGCCGAGGAACGGGGGATGTGGCCGCACCACCACTGCGCGTCTGCCGTCTGGCATAAATAACGCGTAACGTGTTTCCCATGTGCGCTCAGCCCACGCATCATGTACCAAACCCCCTGCCCCAATTGCTTAAACACGCTCTAATCAAAGTGATTCCATGACTGGGGGCGAGAGGCGTCTTCCTCGTGGTATCTGTCATGGCATCATGCATAAATCAGCCTGGGGGCCCATTACGTCAGATTAAGGTCCGCGGGGCCCTTTAAATCGAGCACAAAGATAGACCGAAGCAGTCCGTTTAGTGCCGTTTCTGAGTATGGATATTTCCCGACAGGATGGCCGTAAGGCCATGTGTCTCCTTGACCAAGGTCGCTGACGTGGTGCATGTCCCCGAAAATCAACAGATGGGTCACATTATTAAAGAGGCATCTCAAAATTGCCTTTGCCGTGCCGCTTCCTCGTGATTAGGGTCATGTGCCGGGAATATGGATGCAGTGAGACTGGGGAATTGGGGAATGACGTGATATTACGGACATCCCAGCACTGAGGAAGTTTTCAAATACTGCACGTGGAGAGTACGCAGGAGGGAAGCCTGGGGGGTGGGAGGGCTGGTGGCTGAGCCTGACGCACCGTGTCGTCTTGTAGTAAAGCTAACCAGATGGGCGAGCCAGAGCGTCTGCTGGATACTCAAAGACCTGCCCCTTGGCTTGCGGTTCGCCTGCCCTGACCAGATGATGTTCTCTAGATGGTTTCATAATACCAGTTCTCCTGTGCAAACAAACCGTCATCCATGCATGGGGGGGGGTGGGGGTGGCAATTTCTGCTGTAAGAAAAATAGCCCATTTGTAAATGGTGTGTGTCTGGAGGAGAACAGTAAATGCCCCAAGGGGTAATAGCAAGGGCAAAGGGGATTCCAGTCACCCCTCTGTAGCCCCAACATGCTGGTGTGTGACACCGCCCCCTGCCTGAGTCACACCACGCGCTTAATTTCAGAAACAGCTCTGACCAGATCGGTCTCAGACAGGAAATAATCAAATGTGAACTATGTTAATTGCTCAGCAAACTACTGTACACAATTCTCAAAATAAGCCTTCACCACAAGATATAAAAAAAAACACCGGTGGAAATAATGACTGTCTTTCCAAAACTAAGTGTAAATGCTACAAAAAAAGAGCTAAAAATAGTTCCTTGAGAAAATACAAATCATTCAAATGGCTCATGAGAGAATTCTTGGAGCCAACGATATTCCCTGTGTTAATTTTTGAAAACACCCCCCTCCTCTTTTAAAGAGAAATTTGTCTACTATTGCAATTATGCGCACACAAAATATATGCATGATTTTTTTTTTTTCCAATTCCGGGTGATTACAGCAAATATATCTGCTATAAGCACAGCGCAAATTAAAACGAGTACAGTTACTGCGGCCCAGTTTCACCCAGAGGCATTTCTGTGGCATCCCCAGGCTCTCAAGGTTACCGCTGAAGCCCTGGCAGACTCACGCCATGTTTTCCGGCTCCATGGCACAGGCGCCCACGGCCCTGGTGACGTTGACCAGCAGCGGCTGGTTAGTTCCCGTCAGGAGGTTGACCAGGGGCTGGATGCCACCGCACTTCCTGATGACGGCCCGGTTGGGGGGGTTCTGGGCACATTCTCCGAGCGCACCCACCACATTCACCAGCACCTCCTCGGGCTGCTCTGTCAACAGGGCCACCAGTGTCTCCAAAGCCTTGTACTCCTGAAACCTACAGAGAAGCCATTCTTAACGTTGACACCCATGACTCTAACGATCACCCTTGGCGACATCATCCAGGTTACTCGGCTACGTGGCTTCAAAACTATACCGTAGCTGACCTTAACAGCAGATAAAGGGAGAAAATGCGGCATGATGGGATACACTGTGGTTTCACAAAAAGCCAACAGACCACTGATGTTCGCCCGAGTTATACGGCCGCCTTTATTCACAGTTATGGTTTCTGGAGAAAGCATCACGGGACTGTTGTCGAATGTGTCCAAGGTCATTTGGTTTTGGTTCCGTTCCACAGAAACTTCTCTCGGACATAAAACGGTAATGAACGGCGAGGCGGCCAGGCTTGCCGAATCCAGCACGCTATTCATGTGCCACCAGTAATGTGTTATCTACAGAAGAGCCGCACGGTATATAAATCAAAGCCAGAGCGTGACTATAACTCGCACAGACGTGTGAATTCCTGCATGATGTAAGAGCATGTTTACTATACACTAAGCGGAGTTCCTTCCTGATGGAATGAACATGGGTTAGATCCAGAAATATTTACAGTACTGTTTGTTAATAATTTAAAAACAAAATTCATTTTCATGCACTCAGTCATCCTTTTTCAATTGTTGAAACGGTCATCTGAAAAACAAAATGCAGGCTAATTACAAGACTACTATATATACAGAGGAAGAAAGGAAGGGAGCCACAACCGGGGGTCGGCTTGTTAAAGTGACTTACTGTGCCACACACAGGGAACACGCGAGTCTCCTGTCCAGCATCGCGGACTCACTGAGCCGCCATGTGATGTCGACCCGCTTGGGAAACGGCAGGGATGCTGCTCTGCTGTTAAAGCACAGCCCTTTCTACTAATTACATACAGTGGATCACGTCCTGAGGTATTTAAAAGGCAGGATGCTCATTAACTGTGACTAGATTACACAAAGACCATCAACCCTTGTCCTAATATTTGCAAAGCTCTTTTTTTGTTTAATCTCTTATGCCTACTGAAATGTGACTGTTACAGAATATAATTTTACCCCAAGGAGAAAGGTTTGGTCTTTTCATATTTTCTTTAAATCAATAAAAAATTCTCAGAACAGAAAAAACGCAGTGCTGCTGCATTATACGTCTATAAAAACAGAATGGAAGATTTAAATAAACACCCTTATTTATAAATGTAATTATATTGTTGCCATCAATCATTTCTCATTTTAATGCATCATTAATCAAGCAAATAGTTACCATATGTTATCTGGTGTAGAGGCAAGCAGCCCATCCACTTCTGAGAGCCTATATATACAGTAATGCTGCTTCCAAACACGGCTGCACACTGAACACTTATCTACCACAAGTGCTACTCAAATTGCTCATGTACTGCTGACAAACTGCTCCTATTATTATTGAAATGAACCCACCCAGAAAACATCCCCAGAAACCTACTGCAGTTGTTGTAGATTTTCATTTGACTGTAATGTCTTAGTTTTAAACTCAACACTTTATCTTATTCAAGGAATTCTAGGAGACTATACAACTGGACACGCTCATGAAATTTTGCTGCTTTCATCTTGTAGCTGTGTCCGGTGTTACATTTTTTCACACCCAACGAGCTGTAGCGTCCAGAAGACAAAATGGCAAATAGGAAAAAATCCAATAAGGAGAAACTTTAGCAAACACTCCGCACTCTTGTCACACGGCCAAATGGCTTTCTACTGTATTAATGGGGTATCAGGATTTCATGGCATCACTGGTAACGCGGTGAACTCCTTTATTTTTGAGCGACTAAAGGCATTCGCGGTAACACGGTGAATTCCTTTATTTTTGAGCAACTAAAGGCATTCACGGTAACACGGTGAAGTCCTATATTTTTGAGCAACTAAAGGCATTCGCGGTAACACGGTGAATTCCTTTATTTTTAAGCAACTAAAGGCATTCGCGGTAACACGGTGAAGTCCTATATTTTTGAGCAACTAAAGGCATTCGCGGTAACACGGTGAATTCTTTTATTTTTGAGCAACTAAAGGCATTCGCGGTAACACGGTGAAGTCCTATATTTTTGAGCAACTAAAGGCACTCGCGGCAACGCGGTGAACTCCTTTATTTTTGAGTGACTAAAGGCACTCGTGGTAACACGATGAATTCCTATATTTTTGAACGACTAAAGGCACTTGTGGTAACACGGTGAACTCCTATATTTTTGAGCGACTAATGGCATTCGCCGTAACATGGTGAACTTCTATATTTTTGAGTGACTAAAGGCACTCGCGGTAACATGGTGAACTCCTATATTTTTGAGTGACTAAAGGCATTCGCGGTAACACGGTGAAGTCCTATATTTTTGAGCAACTAAAGGCATTCGCGGTAACACGGTGAAGTCCTATATTTTTGAGCAACTAAAGGCATTCGCGGTAACACGGTGAATTCTTTTATTTTTGAGCAACTAAAGGCATTCGCGGTAACACGGTGAAGTCCTATATTTTTGAGCAACTAAAGGCACTCGCGGCAACGCGGTGAACTCCTTTATTTTTGAGTGACTAAAGGCACTCGTGGTAACACGATGAATTCCTATATTTTTGAACGACTAAAGGCACGTGTGGTAACACGGTGAACTCCTTTATTTTTGAACGACTAAAGGCACTTGTGGTAACACGGTGAACTCCTTTTAACACCTTGCCAGGCCTCTTCTTGAAAGGTGGCCCATTTTTTCTGCCTCTGTGTAACTCTGGCCTGTGTGAGAAGGTCTGTTTCACCTCGAGCAGAAGGCGCTTTGAATGGTTTAATATGCCTTATCTGATCCCCGAATAATGTCAACCTGATGTTTGTCCGCTCAAATGCTGTAATCTGCTTGCCAAGGCAGGTCATCCTGTGACTAAGATTTGGTCATTCCTTATAAAGAGTATAAAGATTCTGCATCTTACCAAAAGATTTATGACCTAAAGGTCACAGGGGCCATGAGCAGTGACATTGTCATTAAGTTACATACATACTTTATGAATATTCGGTAAAGCTTTACCTTGACTGCACCTTCTTAATACCTTTATAATGCGTTCATAGACCATTCAGTGCACCGTTGTAATGCATTCATAGAACATTCAGAAGCAGCATGTATACCTTATCATAACATACCTTAATTACTATAATATACACTAATAACAAAAATAAATGTAATTATAGAATTATAATGTTTGTTATTAAATTATATTACAGCTGTCATGTCTTGTTCATTGAAAGTATTATGAATGCAATTCTTTAAGATAACAAAATCAATAAGAAGATTCTGACTGGTATGGAGATGTGGGATCATGATTCTCTGACAGTGGTTATGTACGTCATCCGCGACGAAGAAAAGTCTCTGATGGGTATGGGTGTCAGAAAGTGCCGTTCCAGTTTTCCAGAGTGCCACAATAAGAGGAAAGTGTGTGTCGGTGGCAGTGTCGACTTAGGGGGACTGGGGGTAATTGATCAAGTGCCGCCATTCAAGGTGGTTCCTGTTGGTCTGCTACTGTTGCAAAGTCAGCAACGCGCCTAGGGTTCCAGATCCCCAAAACACTGTGAATAAAGAATTCCACTATCGCATCAGGTTGGTAGTGCCAGTTCACGACCTCTGGATTTTCACTACTGCCACTTGTGCACCTTATCCCCATAATATGTAGTTCTGATAAAGACTACCAGAAAATGAAGGCTATGGAACATAGAATGAAAGGGAGGGATGTAGCATACAAAAAACACAGGGGTGGTGTGTAAGTGTCCTGAGGATACTAGAGAATTGGAAAATGAATCAATGTTCATGGAAAAATGCCTATTAAAAGTATGTTTTTTTTCCTTTGCTTACACGCTTGTCTGTGTCTCTTTTCTCTGGAGGGCTGGATGAGGCACAATATGTCTAAATGAAATAATGGTTGCAGATGTTGAAAGTATCATGTATGGGGTGTATAAGAAGCCAAAAAAACAAACTCTCTCACATAACCTAATGGTTAGCCACTTAATAGGTTGGTGGTACAAGCCCCCCTCCCTGCCCACCCTTGATGTTTGTCCGAGACATCTTCGGCTGGGACCACAATTTCCAGTGAATTATTGCGGGGGTCCTTTAAATTATGAAGGATGTTGGCCCTTGTGTGGTATGAAGTAAAAATAATTAGTGTATACTCACTCACACACATTAGGGTCTGCTGGCCATGGCTCAGCAGTACCTTGAAGATATTGCTAGCACCCACACAGCCTGAAGAAGTGCACTGAGAGAAAATACACTGTTTGGTGAAGCAGAGAATAGATATGGACATGCCTCTCAATCTGTCACACAAAAAAGAAGATGGTGCAAGTACAGAATGGGTATTGCTACCTATGAATCTGGATGAGAATGCTGGAAGCAGCTCAGGTTGTGCGTAGACTCTGGGGGTGCCTATGAAGGTATGTCTGTAGATGGGTTCCTGTGATTTTGCCTTTGGAAGAGCTGAGCACTATGTGAGAAAAACTGGACAGCAGTAAAGTGGTCCAGGTGGAGAATAGTGAAACAGATCCCATGATATCTTACAAGAGTTGGCTGAGACTGTCAGCATCTGAATGGGAGATCTTGTTTTTTATTGTGATGTCCATGTTGAAATGAAGCAATGAGCCTGACAATCAATCAAGCATTGATGGTACAGAAATCAGAAAAAAACTCAGCTGATGGGACAGAACGGACCACTCAGCTCACGGGGGATTGACTGGTGATGTAGCCAAGAGGATAGTATTAGTAACTCATCATACGACATGCACTGCGCTGGAGTCTGTGTACCATGCTGATTTGGACACACATATTTGAAGAAAAGAAAGATCATGGGCTCTGCTACAGATTCGCTCAATGAAGCATTCTTGCTGTCATCTGATGAAGTGAGCACTGAATCTATGATATGTCCTGCACCCCCTCATCACCAGTTACTGGTGGGCCAGTTAGGGTCAGCAGTTAGATTTTCATGCCCTGCCAAGTGTCAACAGATGCTGCACAGTATAAAAGCATTGTTAGTAATACTCCTGCCTGTAGTCATCAGGAGGCATCAGGAAAAAGACTGCTATGGCTGTGAGATGAACCACCCAGTCAAACACAACACCCCTGCCTGCTCCCACCTGAGCCAAATTACACGTGCATCCACTTGGATTCGGTGGTTTATGACATGTGGACCGATCGGCTCATCCCTGCTTTGACATTCAGGCTGCCAAGAACATCCAAGCTGTGCCAGAGAGGCTGAAGGGTCCTGCGATGCTTTCCTCTACGATCTAAAACATTCACCCAACATCTTGAATGAAATTGACAGACTGGAAAAGGAGCTGACTGAACCCACTCCTGGAATTCAGCATCTCATGAAAGAGGCAGGGTGAGATCAGAGAGCAGTTATCTGAGCAGGACATTTATACCCTGGACAGACCAGCTGGAAATATATTCCCTAAGAACAGTCCAGTCGGAGATTTTGGTCCTGGTGAAAAATGTGCCACACAGACATCAATGGTGGGGTACCAGATACTCCGTTACCATTACCTGAGGAAAGGATTGCCACTGTAATTCTCCCAGACATTATGGCCCAGGCCAAAGATGTCTGGGACAGACATCAAGGGTGGGCGGGAGTAAATGGCTGACCTTTGGATTATGTGAGAGTTACACTTTTTGGCTTTTCCTACATTACATACATGACACCCTCAAAATCCACAACCATTATTTCATCGCCCTTGCTTGCTTCCCCCTCAAGGGGCGGGCAACCTGGAAGTGCGTAGAGTGGACCATCATTTGGTTGCAGATCGTTCTCTTGCAGGGTTCCAAAGTTATTAAATAGTCTACCAGCAAACGTCTGAGATTCAAACTCACTCATGATATTTAAGTCAAGGCTAAAAACACACTTATTTAGTCTGGTGACAAAGTAGAATGCTAGTTCTCACCCCCAGTTAGGGTTATAGTGTGCAGCACCGATGTGGATGGGGACTGTCATTAATTTTGGATGAACTGGGTGTGCAGAGCAGTGTCACTCGGGCTTCACGTGTCTCGTGTGGTTGGGGTGCTGATGCTCAGGGATTCCTCCTGCCTGTGTCCCCAGCCCCTCATCTCTCCCAGTGCTGTCTTTCTGGCTTCACGCCTCCCATGTGTTGCTGAGTGCTGATGCTCAAGGATTCCTCCTGCCTGTGTTTGCTCCCACCTCTTCTGCTTAGCTAAGCTTCCATAGTTAATTAGACCTGCTGAAGCCTCCACACCACACTACAAATTATTTCGTATAATTTTCAACTATTTGTCACAGTTTTATTGATGCACTGTTCTTTTTTTCTGTCTTGGAGCTCCTGCTGGTGGGCAGTTCCCTGCCTGCCCACCCAGCCTGGCTACACATCTGTCATCCTCCTCTGCTTGCTGCTGGACCCACCACCCCTCCAGCACGCCAAAGGAAGCAGCTTCCTCACCTGCCTGCCCAGACATCAGCTTCCATAATTCCACTGGACCTTCCACATTTATACCTGGACTATACACAATTCTACTTCATAAATCAGGACTTTGTGATTTTGGATTTCCTCTGCCGGCCCCTGGATGATGGGCTCCCCCATTGGGTCTGCTTCCTCCCAAGGGTTTCTTTCGACGAGGGAGTTTTCCCTTGCTATAATCAGCTCTGTCTTACTCTCTGGGGGGCACTGGGCAGGGACAATGTAAAGCGCTTTGAGACAACGTAATGTTGAGAAACTACACTATACAAAAACAAATTGAATTGAACTGAATTGCTGACTGACAAATCCCAGCTAAATCCATGTGCACGGATGAGAGCAGCCATTATCCGATTTTTCTTATTCAGTTTACTAAACAACATTATCTCTCCGTCTCTGTCTCTCTCTAAGACATCACATTTTTATTACCACCACAGAATCAACTTCATGCCCAAGAAAGACAAAATACCACCCATATTTGAATATTCACTACATATGTGACATAGACACACTGTCAGTCTGGTTAAACAGGCTCAGATATATAGCATACAATACACCTAATTCAAGGATTCCCAGTCTGGGGGTCACAGCCCTCTTAGGAGACCAGCAGGTCAAAGGCATGGTGGGAAGGAGGAGCACGAGTCTTTCATTACCGTTAGATAATCTATGACGACAGATCACACAGAAACACTGCTAATGCAGGACATGTCTGAAAAACCTTGATAAACCCTCAACCAGTCAAAATGTATTAGCACCTAGATCAGAAAGTGAATGTGAACGTCTTGTTAGTATATCAGTATTAAAAAAAAAAATACAAAATTTACTGCATTTGATTTATATACCTAAAACTGCCAAAATGGGATTTCGGACTTATCAGTTTGCTGCTTATGATGCACTGCATCAAACGAAAGCTAGAATTTATGTAGAAGGGCTCCCGTGGAATAAACTAAAGCAGATTTAAGTTTGACTCTTCACGGCCCCGACCTCACTTAGCATTTGAAAATAAATACAGCTAAATCATTTTTTACGGCTGTACCTTTCCAAGGTTAGCGGGCTGCTGGGATACGGTTCCTTGGCAGTATTTATTTTTTGAGGAAAGGTTATCCACTAAAAATCATGGGACACAATATAAAACCGGGAAAAACCCTGCAATAACGTCAGTCTTTGAGGATGTAAATGACACTTAAAAAACACCAGAATGACTTATATTAAAAGCTATTTTAAACTTCATCTGACATTACTAAACAGTCATTCCAAGCCACATTACTTTGCCACTACTCAATATTAATAAAACTGTACACATCATTGGTCACTATAAAATCAACGCATTTCTCTTACAAATCAGAGCATAAAAGATTATATTTAACACAAAATACAGAAATGTCACCTGCTGTCCAATAATCACATCTACCTAACTCTGAAAATAAGATGTGGAAAAACTGACTTTCAAAAACCAGGACTCGACTATACAAAAACACGACATATTACAACTGTGATGAAACTTTTCACACGACGGACAAGTGCACCCTAGATAAAGCCAGACCTACAGTACGGCTTTCAAGAATGTCTCAAAGTACTGGATTCACATGTATGACATATGATGTCCTTGAAACGTGATTTGTTTTAACTACTGCTTTTAAAACTGAAATGCATTAAAAGTAGAGAAAATTTATACAACGTACCAGAGTTTATTAAATGAGCAGTTCCCTGGATTTTGAAGCAAACACGCAAACTTGAATTTAGCACTTTAGTGCATAAAATGAATACCACAAGCCAAAATAAGAGTAATGGTGATTAATTTGGCAATACCGGAGGGGATGGTGGTATTTCCGAAGGCAGGTGGGAGCTGCACTGTCAGGTGCAATCAGCCTGGAGCCTGCAGAACGGTAAACGCTGTGCAGTTTAAAGGTCAGCCACGCTAATGAAGGTCAATAGCTGCAGCCATACTTCTCTACATTCTCCATGCTGAGGGAACACTTCCAGATGGCCCCTGTAGCAGCAGCTAGAAGCTGCTTGTTCTCAGTCTCCTGCAGGAGAGCCACTAGTGGCCGGAGTCCTTCGTACCTCCTGACCAGATCACGTGTCTTTTCGTCTTCTGCGCACTAGATCAGAGACGTTGAAGCGGTAGCACGTTAGAGATTCTTTGCAGTGAAGCTGGATGATTAATGAACTGCATGATTATCACTGAAATTATTTCAAAATTCTTCAGTAAGGTGCATTACTTTAAATGCTCATACCTTGAAGATGGCACTAGCACAGTGCATTTGAAGCTCACGGTTCTCCGAATTAAGATTTTCGACAAGATCTTTGATCATTCCTTCAGTCTGAATCGCAATCCTGTATGTTTTCTGTAAGAGATTTTGTATATATAAATTGTTTCAGTTTCAGAAGTGAAGAGGAGGTGGCCTCCCGAGACAGGTCGCTGTAGGTGAGGGAGGTAACTCACCTCTGAGGCACACTCCTGCAGTGTTCCAACCACGGGAATCAGCATGTTCTCGTGGGGAGACTTGAGGAGCCGGCCCAGGAGCGGGACGCCCCCTGCCTTACGGATGGCCCGTTTATTCCAGGTGCTCCTGCTACAGCTCCAGAGGGCCAGCGCCCCACATCGGGCCACCTCCACATCCTTCTCCTGCTCCTGAGTCAGGATGGCACTGTCAGGAACACAGTCCAGGAGCTCCACCTTAAAGAAATAGCATCACATGTGGTTGATGATCAGTTTACTGACTAGACAGAGCACCAACACAACCGTAATTATTAATTAAATATGCAATTGATTATACATGTAAGAGAAGGACTTCATTTAAAGCAGGTTTTGGGGCTAGTTTACTGGGATCTCAGCTGACTTTCTTCTGAAGGTACAACCGTTTCACCTTCTCTACTTTTCACGTTGAATTAATTCAGGTCATATAACCCCACGTAAGGGTACAACAGCTAGACCTGCTTTAAGTCAGAATTCCAGTGTCATCATCACTGATATCCGGTGCCCATAAAATTCGAAAGGCGTCATTACATGTAATCTGCAGTACAATTACTCCATGATTCTACATTATTTATATATACACCAATTGGTGCTGGAATTATTGGGCTTTTCAGGCAGGAATTGGAGTTGGTGAAATGACTGGCTGGTACCATGTGCTGAACCATATTTCTTCAGCATTTAAATGACGCATGCAGCTATTACACCATCGGTTCAAAGGTGGTCCCATAATTTTTGCATGAAATTGATCTCCAGCTGCAATATCTGGCATCTAGAATGAATACATCCGATACAAAACTTAGAAAAATATACATCGGAGCAGTTTTAATCACAGCCTGCTCCGTCAATAAACAAAACTAGTTTTAGGGTGCTTGGAGACATTCTATCTGTTATGCAAAATGACTTTGATGTCCCTGTACTTCTTGTTTGTGTAATTAGACTGCAAATGTTTTTTGGAATGAAATCCCAAAGTCAGACTTCCTTCTCTGAGCTCACCAGCCTTTTGATTCCCCCATGCTGTCTCACAGTCCTTCTGGCCCGCCTAAACTTCGCTACATTTCCAATGGTCTCCGCAGCGAGGCACTTGAGCTCCTTATCTGGGGAATCCAGTATCTTCACCATGGTCTGCAGACCCTGCAGGTCAGCAATGGCCCTCCGGATCTGCGAGTTGCAGCTGATCTCCTTCAATATCTTCAGTGAGCCGATCTGACAGTGAGAGACAGCATTTTCTTTTTCCAGGCCTCATAAAACGGTTAATAAAATACCAGTTTACATAACTATGGCTATTTTTAAATTCATATCAAATCAATTCACATCACTTAACACTTGTCGGAATGCAGGTGAGGGAAACATTTGTGTTTAATTCTCACAAACAGTCTACCTGGAAGCGTACAAAGCAGTGATCATACAGCACAGCAACAGTACATAGTGTGCAGAGACAAATAAATATTTGACACTTTATTGATCCCCGCGGGGAAATTGCTTTTAAGCCTCCCTCAACTTGCTCTTTGTAGAGTAAGTTGTCCGCGAAGGGCAGCCACCCGTTGGGGTGCCCAGGGAGCTGGGGGTTAAGGGCCTTGCTCAAGGACCCGCAGACATGCTGAGGCTGGGTTTGAACCAGCGAGCTTGTAATTACAGGAACACAGGCTTAACCCACTGAGCCACACGCTGCCCCTAATAAAGCAGTAAGAAGTACAATGGACAGTAATACAGTCAGTGAACTGGTTTATTGACCAGAGTTCCACGTTGTCATGGTCTGGTGGAAGTTTGCTAAGGTGAATTAAGGGTTAAAAGTTAAGCATGCAGCAATGCTGTGAGCAGTTGGGGCAAAAGCCCAAGTATCCAAGCATACACACAGAAAGATGAAATAATTTGCCATTACACATACGGCAAAAATATACCTAATGAAATATTTGAAGGCAGACATAAAGGTTATGCTACATCCTTTAATTACTGTCTGACTTGGACGGCTCGGGAGGCGTGCCTTAGACCCATACCGGGCAGCAGCTACAGCTGCATGACGCTGGCACCCAGGTCCATTGGCAGTGCTACTCACTTTGCATTTGATTTCTTCTGTATCCAGTAAGTTAATGAGAACTTCAAGGCCACCTACATCCCGGATGGCCAGTTGGCAGGTCTCTTGTGCCAGATTAAAATCCCTCATTGAGCAGAGAGCAATTACAGTGGCTGTCTGGTTGCCTCCCTGCAATAATAATTCAAAGCGTGAATTAATGAAATAGCTGGAGGAGATGAATTAGGGGGCATTGCTGCCGCCGAGGCCCCCTCCTTGGGTGTCACTTTGTTTACCTCCAGCTGGTAAGATCTTGGTTTTTCAACTGCAAACATAGAGGAAAGAAAAATTGATAAATCAAATTCCCTTCTGACTCCTGAATGACATCCAGAAACCCTAGACAACGACCGAAGTTAGAACTCCAGGAAGATGAATTCTGAAATGTTAAAAGATAATAAGGACTTTACATTTCAATGCTGTGTTTTGACAGTTGCTATATACACACACTCCAAGTTAACTTCCTTTGCCTAAAATTAGAAACTTACTAACTATAAAGTCAACAAATGCTTCGCGTAAAAGGCAATTTTTATATTTTAAAACGTTTTGCAATATTGGAAACAGGATACTCCGGAATTATTTTGGTTTAATAACCTTTAAAGTCAATTTTTACCTCTCAAAAAAGAACAATTGAAAGCAAGAGAAAATAGAGGTTTTCGCAGGTAGTGGTATGGTATGCCTACTGGTTAATTTCTTAATTTATTCATTTTCATGCATTTACATATTTTGCTCAAAACGGTGCTACAAATCAAACACACTTTTGTACAAAGGGCAGCCAGAGAAGTTGCCCTTCAACACAGCTTTTTAAAAACATTTCCACATTGTGTTTATGGTTGTTTGGGTTTCCCGAAAATAAATCCAGTTAATTTCAAAAAGCAAAAATGGCTGAAAACAAACAGACCTTCAACAAGGCAGGTGGAAAGCGGAGCCCAAGGCTGATATAGCACAACACATGTACTGCGACTTTGAAATGTGACACTCCACACAAAGGTAAAATATCTCTTGGCACAGGAACAATCGCATTTTCATTTTCTAAAGCTTTGTAGCACAGGCTGCTTCTGTGGCTGCTGCTACGAATTAGACACAACTACACATCTAACTCGAGAGCATCTGAAACAGTGTTCTTGTTTGCTTTCTGAGAAGCGGTTGGCTTTCTGATTAATTTTCTTAAGAGAATAAGAAGACAAAAAAACTCCAAATTACTTACAGAAAGCTTTTGTAAATCAAATAAGTTACATCTTCTGCAACTGGTAATAATGAAATATAAATATAATTTTCAAAACATATCAAACACAATACTGCTTGCTTGTTCTGGACATCAGTTTTAACAAATGGGTTTAAGTGGCAAATAAGAGAGCTGAGTAACACACCACATATGCAGACCATATTATAATCTCAGAACAAATGTAAACCACTTGTCCATAAACAGCAGCTGATCAACTGCTCCTTTGTCTTCACCATTTTAATCTTCAAAGGACTCAGCGGATTGAGATCATACATTGTAAAAACAGAAAACTGGGTCGAGAACAAAAATCAGAAAACCTTTGCCCTTAAAGCAGTGTTGACACTGTTTAAAACAATGACAACAGTGGAAAATTGGCTGTAATAACACTCACTGACTTTCCTATAGCATGTTAACGGCAGATGTGTCAGTTCACAGGTTTTATAGTGTAGGAATACTCATGATGTCCTGGAATATACTCATATGAGAGCAGAACATCCATTCCTAGGACACATGCAGTATTATTTCCAGTGTTCTAGTTAAACATATCATGTGCCAGCATTACTCAAATATGAATAGTTAAGCAGCCTTGCCTTTAAACATAATCAAAAACAAAAAAAGTTTGCACAAAGGATGACCATTTGACTCTGATTGTTTAACTGTACTGTGCAGGTGTCTCTGGACTGTATTACTACACCTGGCTCTGGTACATAAACCCACAGACCCACCATTCAAGACATTTGCTACCAGCTAGACTTGGCAATAACAATAGCAGTGACTAAATGTCCTCTTAAATTACATCCTGAGGAAAAATATCTTTAAATATCACACATTACAATGTAGGAAAATATGAAGGCAATTCATAAATTCACTCAGTGTCTGGGACGCACAGTCAATTAGTAATGTATCAGAGGGCAAACCTCACTCAGCACCTCCAGCACTCCAACAACACGCGTTCAGATTACGTGATAAATCAACGATATAAGTACAAACGATCATTCCTGGAATTTATACCGTAGGTGGGATTTTAAAATGCACTTCACTTAAAAATCACTTCCAGAGAAAATGGAGAAGACAAAAATCAGAGAAAGGTATAGCACCCACTAGGCCTCCAGGGGGTGAAGCACGCCGTGCTGGCAGCATGAAACTGAGCACTTATGCCTTAAAAAGCGGTGGTGGCATCCTGGGACGCTCTCTGACCCATGCTACTGGAGACGAGGCGTGACGTGCGCTTCAGAGTCTGGCTCTGAGCTGCTGTGGCTAATACCATGTCTCGACTGTTCCGTGCTGTTCTCTCTTTCCCCAGGGTTTCAGATTTTCTCTAGGGATGAAAAAAAGACTACGAGATTGCTGCTAAGTCCAAAGTAACAAAAGAGGAAAAAACTGTAAGGAATTCTGGTGTAATTTCTTACTGAAAAAAATATTCAAATTACATTGTCTTTATTGAGAATTGAGATGCAGTTCTTACAGTATGTCATTTGCATTTTTCCTCTATAGAAAATATTTTAAAATTTATTATGATTTTTCAAATTGCATGTGGGCATGTGTATGCCTGTATGTGTCCTGCGATAGACTGGCATCCTGTCCAACGTGTAACAATACACTTTATTTACCTTGTAGGTTGTATTTAATTATGTAATTAATTTTATTCTTATAATAATTTCTGTGAATTGTACTATTAAAATTTTGTAGTAATTTTTAAAATAAAAAAATGCAGGTGTACAAAGCTGCAATTTAAAATCCATTGAAATAATCTGCCAAAATTATGCGCCACATATACAGCTGTGGTTCAATCATGCAGCAGCAGAGCATTTGGAAATTATCTGACATAACAGGACAGTTTCTTACAAGAAATTGAATGTGAGCAGTACCAGAAAGTACCAGCAGGGGGTAATCTTTTCAACAAGGGTTAAAATCGGTCAAAATCTAGGACGGAGAAGATGCACTGTTTTGTTTCAGCTTGCGAATACATATGGTTGAAAAATATTTCAATTACTTGTTTTGTACACAGCTGTTCTGAACATTTTTATGACAAATTTTTAAAAGTTGCACTACCCCTAGAAATCACTACAACATTCTGACAATGCATTTGGACTGGCAAAGAAATTTTTTTTTGGGGGGGGGGGGGGGAATCTTAAAAAAAATAACTGTCTGTCAAATTTTTCTAATTTAGATTTTTTAAAGTACATATGTTTCCACTTATTTTTTTAAAACACTTCAATTATAAAGAGTCTATCAAGTAAAACTTTTTGCATGCGAGTGATTTTTTATTTTTACAAAGTACAGTGAAGGCTGAATTATTCAAATTGTTTTTAGTCCTGGTTCATAGGAAAAAGTGAAAGTGTTTTCAAAATTGTTAAACATATTAATAGGAATCACACATTTTTTCAATTATTTTATCAAATCGTGCGTGCAACAATTATCGAATCAAACGTGCAGTGCAACTTACATATATAGGATATTAATCCAAAACAGTGGGGTGTAATATAATTGGAAGCAGCTAATGTGAAAATGATACTCTATGAAAAAGTCCTCTGTTGCCATATATATCTAGTTCTAAGCAATAAGACAGTCTGCTTTTGCTTGTAAAACAAACACCCTGTGGTTCCCTGCTCGTAGATGCCAATTAAACAGTATGGGAACTATAATGCATGCTTATTGACCACTTACACAGTAAGTGAACACAGTTCAGGTTTGAGACCATAAACTGTAGTTCTAAATACACTCTCTTACATTTATTTGGCGTCAAGTGGATGTGCTGGTTTAATTTGCTGTAAAAAAATGAATGAAAGCCTGTACTGAAAGCCAATCCTGCAGGCAGGTTTCAAAATATACTCCTTCATATGGATATTTCGATACGCTTTTTTAACCTGCACACAAATCCATAATGATGGCACTATTAATAGAGATTATTATGTCACTTTACGAAAATCTTGATCTTTTTCAAATACGAATGTCCTATATACACTGGGGAAAAAAATGTGCTTCTAAAATAAAGCAGATATTTAGTTTGGCTCAGGGTTCCTTCAAACCTCTGATGGTAATGATATTATAAAATGACTACTGGACAATTCCCATAAATAACTTCACAGCACGCCTTCCAGACAGAGAATGCTGGGAGGTGCAAGTTACAAATGCATTTTCTACAGTCACAGAAACACGGTAGTGAATGTGCTGATAATGAATATACTGGACAAACATCATCCAACTCAGAAAATTTTGTTCCAGTCCAAATTATAATGATTAAACACAATATAATAGGTCTGGCACAGTAGTAAGAATCCTGCTGAATTTTATGTGTTTCAAGAGAAAATGCAACTGCTTAGGAAAGTATGCGGTATATTGTTCGCACTGTTATAAAATTAAGATGCCTGAACTTTGCGTACAAATGGTTTATAGCTGCGTTAAAGATAATCCTAGTAAGAAGCAAATAGGGTGAAAATATTTCTGACTTCAGAAATCATAAACTATGTCCTATTTCGAGCCGACCGACATCCATCATGTGGGGATGCTTTCACAGCCTAGTGCAAACAGTCAGTGTTTACTAGGACGCAGAGCAGCCACCAGTGAAACCTGGCACTGACAGCAGGCTAGTGGCTATACAGCATATTCCATCAGCAGGCCGATGCAGGAAAGGCGGACCCAGCGGAGAGTAGGCCGGGGATGCTGGGTGCGTGCTTTTGAAAAGGAGCTTTTGCAGGGCCATCAGCTGGCTTTTTGCTTACAGCTTTATTCCACAGCTTTCCTATGAATGAGCAGCGATTTCACAGAACATAGCAAAAAAGCAAGTACAAGCTAAAGGCTGACTGCGTTCCATTTTCCCGCACTAATGCCTTAGATTACGTAGCTTAATTTCCTTTAAAAATGGCAAACCTTGTTGCATAACTTATGTAATTCTACATCCATCCATATTCAAGACTAATTACGGTTGTGGTAAGTCTATAACAAGAAGCATAAGACTGGTTGCTGGTTGTGCATCCTGAACAGGACAAGAATCTGTCACATGGTGTGATGATGTTTACACGTAATAAGGATAATCAGTTCAATAAAAGAAGACATCGATCCACTTTAAATGCTGCTCCTTTGGAAGGAAATGGGAGAGGACGAGTAACTGAAGTGCGGTGAAGCAATACTGTAAGCCAAACTGTTTCCATGGTGCCCTTTAAACCTACACATCTGTGTGTGATAGAACGCCACACTACCGTAAAACGCTGTCACGTCAATCTCAGTAAATAATAACACGTTGTGCTTAGTTTGTGTACTCTGATATGTTGTAAGAGACCAAGGAGCTGACAAAATCAGACAGAATTTCACTGCAGCCTGTGGTGCTGTTGCATTGGTAAATGACCTGAGAAAGGGAATTACCTCAACTCATTTGCAAAAATATCAGCAAGTCAGCCAAATAATTGTGTTGGCGGGGTGGGGGGGGGGGTGGTGCTCCGGAGCTCTCAGTTGTGGGCAACCCGTACCAGTGTTTATGATTAAATCCAGACCCTAATGCAGTCTGTGGGGAACATTTCTGAATGAGAGGGGTATCTTTGCAATCCGTTTTGTTCATTGTCATGTGACCCATTCATGGTAAGCATTGGCTTCTCAGTGAAAATGCTGACATACAATACAGTAGGTCGCAGTGTTAGTGTCAGTGAGACTGAATCAAACATTTTTCCCACTGGGTTTTGACACTGATGTGCAGCACATTCCTTTATATGGTGTAATTTTTAACTTGGCCGGTTTGCTGTACTGAGCATAATTACCTACTGATAAACACTCAGTCTCTAGTCTGTCATGGGGGCAAAAAGCAGCCTGAAGAGCATTAGCGACATAGGTTAACCACTTAAAAAGGCAGGTATGTGTAAACTGCATGAATTAAAGGCAATTTCATATGGCAAACAGTTTATATCAGAAGTACCTTTTGCATGAATGAAACGTGTCTGCCTTTACCTTTAAGTATTTCACAAGCTTCTGGATGTGCCAGTACTCGGAGGGCAGATCAGCGTGGCTCTCTGGCCTGCGTTCTGGCTGTTCCTCGTCCTCCTCGTCCTCTGAGGAGCTCTCGCTCAGGTCCTCAGAGCTGGGCCCGCCTCCAGGGGTCTTGCTTATTTACAGAAACAAGACTCAGTCAATATCTACAGGAAGCTGTCGTGTTTTTAGGAACTGGATAGGGTAGAGGAGCATTGCTAGACTAGCACACAGCATGTTAAAGAGAAACAGCAGACTGTAAAACATGCTGGTCTTGATATGAGTTTTACTGGGCCAGTAATGCACACATGAGTGAAGCTGGGGGTAACAGCAGGAAAAGCCAAAAACATCCCAGTGCAGAAACGGCGTGCCAGAGCTGGTCAGATACAAAGCTGGGCATCATCCATTTAAGGTTTTACTACTGGCCAAACCCAACTTCAGCTTCACTTTTTTAAGTACTATTTCCACTTTCAGCAGTACCTAAAGCTTCACTACATCAATTAAGGCTGAAAGTACAACAAATTAAAATTTTTTACAAGTGTATTAAATCCTGGAACATGAGCTATATAGAAAGAGCAGCAAACATATAACAGTATATAGAATTTCTATATAACTGTATTTATAATGTTAAAACTGAACTATAAAACCAAACTTGCTATAGCTATAAAAATATTAATTACAAGGAGAGAAAATCAAAATCTAATAATTTAAGATTAGCAGGACAATACATTTAGCCTACTTTAAAAATGACAGCAATAAACTTACTTGGAGAAGTGCAGGGTAGCTTAGTGATACTTCTTTTATCAGGAATGTTATCTAATATGTTATCTTATTATTTAAGTGCACATTTGGAATTCCTTAAACACCCATAATGATGGCGACACAGAAACATGGTTCCAGTGAGTACAAAATATATAACCTATTCTCAATTATTAATAAATCTTTCCAACTGTTTCAGTTTATTTTTGCAAGCGGTGAGTGTGGACTCGTCTCTACAACCGCACCACTGATACATCTGGTTCCTGAACCCATTAAATTATAAAAACAAACAGTGTAGGGGTTGACTGTTATTTCAGAAAGATTTTATAAGGATACAATATCTTCATAATCAAAATAGCAGGTAGCAGATAAAGCAAAATAGCAAAAGTTTCACTCAGTAGATTCGAAACATGCACTAAACATGCACACGCACACAGATGGCTTTTTAAGTAAGTTGGGACATTAAAAGACCAGCATCATGATGATACACTATGGAGCAATGAAATCTGTAACATACACACATGCACCAACACAAACTGCGCCACAGAGACAGAAAGCCCACAGACTGAGATTCCATTTCCAGGGAGCCTTTCGTCAGCAAACACAACCACTTCCCACACAGTGTAGTATAGATTATGATAAATATTTGTTCTGTGATGCCGTGGACCCTAAGGACCCATCTGTATGTGTACCAGGTCTCAGCGACTCACAGCACATCACACAGGTTTTCATCTTAGGGTTCCTGGGGCTTAGCCCCTAATATTATTATTAATCTGTACACATCAGCAATCAACAGCCACAACTATAGAGCCACCTGGAAATCTGACACACAGGGATGCTTAAAGCCACACACACACACAGAAACAGGTAGACTATATAAAGACACATACATTTACATATATGAAGTTTGTTATCAGGAATTTTAAAAGACTCGGCAATGCCAATTAATGGACACAAAATGAAATTATTTTTTACATTAAGCAATCTCAAGTAGCAAAACATCTACTCATCTTACATTTTTTGTGAAAACTGGCGTCCATGTAAAGAGGATGAGGAGAATTCTGCCTTTTTCTTGCCAACGTCCTGCAGAGAACTTTCCAGAATGCTACTCCTTGAAGCCTTTCTATCATCTTCTTCCCTGAAGTAATAATAAGCCTTGAGGTAAGTGTGGTGACATCATTACTCAGTTTATCATAACAACACAATGCCTTTTGCACAAAACCAAAACCTATTATGATAATTGGACTGATTCAACTCTTTATAGATTCCAGAGCCCGCAGTCTATGGTCCATTTTTAAAAATTGTGTTTTTTTTTTTATTGCTGCTCAGTTAATATAATTGGAATCCTATTTTATCAAGGGATGCTTGTGATTGTTCTGACATTAATTTTCCAGATATCTTCTATATTAGAGAAGAGAGCTGTGCTCATCAGAATGTTAACCCAGATGGGTGTATAATCATGCTTTTTTCTGTAAGTCCTGAAGCATAATGGAAACATGACAGACAGCATACATGCACGCAAACATGTCATTGGGGAATTGCCATTAAAGCAGTGGTCATATTGGCTCTAGAGCATACAATGAATGGTTCGTGGGAGTATTTTAATGCTTTTGACCTCCATAAAAGGACTCATTACGCACTGATAAGGAGACCCTAAGCCGAGGTTCTTCCATTTTGAAGATGGTTCTAATTTCTTCTGGCTTCCTGGCTTGTTCTGTACAGGCTGTTGTCTTGCCTTCTCATGCACATTCTTTTCTTGATGCTCGTAAGACCTTTGGGTTTGGCCTTGTTCCGCAGCGCCAACCGGCTCCACATGTTCAATCTTTTGCGTCGATGGAGGCTCTTTCTGAACTCTGAAATCCTGTTAAAAAATGGTGGTGGTGTGGGGGGAGGGGGACAACCTTCTTCAATTTACAGAGAAATGCTAGCATTAAAATGCACAATAAATTTTCCTAGTAAAATTCTATGGAGTTTAGAGTTGTTAAAACCTCTTCCTCTCCATGATTGTTCTTTTTAACAAAAACCTCAAGTTCTATCAAAGCTGAAGGGTACATTTTCCTACATCTGACATGTGGACCCTTTCCTCATTTCTGAAAGACACATCACACATGAATGTCTGAAAGGGTAGACATCTATCCCATGAAAGTGCATATAAAACTAAACTGTGAATACATATCAGTAACTATTGATATAAAACTGCCTTTCCAAGAATGGGGGAACAATGCCATCTTTAATAAAGTTTGAATACGTAACACACTTCAGTGCTTTACACTAGAGAGGGCCCTTCAATTACTTTGATGAACAATATCAAACGTTTATTGTTTTTTCACATTCCAGACACTAAAACCTAAAGCTTGGCATTTAGAAAGTAGAGCTTTTGTATCACGGTTATTCAGTGATAATTTTAAAGGTTGTACCCCCCTCTTCCCTTTACAACCCATGCCAGCGTGCCAACAAAACACATATGAATGGTTTGCAGGCCGGAAAGATTTTAATCACAGACACTTGCCGTATAGAAAACAGCCTGTGCTAAATTTATTAAGCTTGAATTGCACGTTTAGGATAAATATGCTAAACAATTACTAGATTTACACATTCAAACAATAAAAATGCTTACTTAGATATTTAAATTCTATTAATTTGTGGAAATATTTATTTACTTAAATACTGAGATGATTCAGAAGTGGTCAGGCTGCACAAGCAATATGTTTTTCCACATAACTGTGTTAACAGTACACATTTCTGCTCCTTTCCTGTAATGCAGGTCTGTACTCATTTTGAAGTTTTGTCAGAATCAGATCTTTGTGGAATACTTCATTTAATAGTTTTGTTCAAAAATATGAAAAGTAAAATTAGAAGGTACAAAAATCTGCAGCTATCAAGCCAATCCACTATTTAAAATAAAGGTTTCCAGGAACACAAAAAGAAAACATTAAAAACCACGCAGTACTCAACATTGCTTATAGAATAACTCACATAGAAAGATGGGAAAAGACAAAATCCCAAATTTTGATTTAGCATGGCATCGTCCAACATTACATACTCATTATACACTTGATTTTGCTATTGTCTAGAAGCCTTTTAATCATTTAGTGAAGATGTCTGATCTAATAAAACTACAAAATTATATGCATTCTAACACTGAAAACATCCAGATGTGTTCATTTGTTAGCTTTGGATGTCACCTTGCAGAGTTTGGTTTTACTTGAAATTCCAGGACTTGCAGACCTGGCGATTAAAACGGTTAGAATGAACTTTCCACAAAATGAAAAGTCACATTCAGGAGGCACTACAACACAAACACACTACATCATGAAATAACTTGTAAGTCACGTAACCATAAAAAAGCAGCAGGTCTACCTTTATACAACAATTTGTAATACAGCTGGCCAATCCTAATTCTCTCAGGTCATAAGAAAAGTCATTTCACATCTCACTAGTCAGCAGGTACCTCTAATAGGTCAAAACCATAACTGATGTATCCTGTTTCGTCTTACACTTTAAGTGGTCAAGGTTTGTTTCACTGTAAGCACAAATTAAGTGGTTTAACAACAGGTAGTTTCCGTTTTGCATAACAAAATGCTTATTTTTGCCCTCTAAATTTGATTTACTTGAATCACAATTATCAAATTTTGCAATACATTTTCTGTTGTACATTACTCTGAATTATAATTTCAGCCACAGTACAACAGATAATTAATATTCTTGTCTATTTGGGTTTACATCTGTAATCCATATACAGTATACAGATAACATCTGCACTTTCGAAAAGGGGGGGAAAAAACTTGCTTTGCAGGAACAGTAAAAGGAAATCGGCCTTTCTAATAGAATTTCCATTTTGATAGCTCAAGGCCAGAAATGTATTTCAAAAGTGGCCCAAAAACACCGGAAAAATCTGCGCTCATCTTGCTATTTATGCAAAAAAGCTAAGTATTTGCTTCAGATTATAACTGTTCTAAACAAACATATTAAATAATTACAAATTGTAAGTTTAACAGAAGTGACATTATATAAATACACTCACCTAAAGGATTATTAGGAACACCATACTAATACGGTGTTTGACCCCCTTTCGCCTTCAGAACTGCCTT
>JAODLC010000001.1:19540835-19557740 GCA_026781145.1 Hippopotamyrus pictus
AATGGATGGAGATATATATATTTATATATGGAGATTCTATTTAAAAAACTTTGTATAGCAAGCATGAAGGAGCTGAAAGGTCCCTCAATTTTCTGCATCAGCTTTAAATTTATCATATTGTTTTCACTCATTTGTTATCGTTCAATCATTCACATACCTGTTTCATGTTCCTCATCCAGGTTAAACGTGTCAGGGAAAGAGCCAGACAAAATTCACACTGGGTAGCTGACTATTCCAAACAGCACAATCAGGGAGAGCGAGCTTCCTTTAACAAAAGCACAGTTTGGGATTATTAAATTTAAATGATGCCAGGTCTGGCCTCTGTTTGTCAGGCACACTTTTGCTTCTCACGTGTCCAGGTCCACTTCGGATCACGTGTGATTAATCGAGAGCGACGTATAATGAACAAGCAGGATGATGACTTTGTCATACAAATTCTTCCATGCAATAAATTACTACAAATGCAATACTTTGAATAAATTGTTGAGTAGTTTGTTAATTTAGGTATCACAATTCGATGTCAAATAATGGAATTCTTTTGTACTGAACATAAAAGGCTGCAGTGTTTGCCCATTATAAGTAACTGCACATTGTTATTGATTGAATAGCAAATGCAGTGTGAGATTAATTTATGGAAAATGCTCTGTTCTTCCACCACTTTGGATAGGTGAAGTGGACAAAGCAGGGGTTGCCAAAGAAAGCCTAAGTCCTTTACTGAGAAAAGCAGGGCTTTAAAGCATCTCCTGGTCTTCAGGCGGCCCATGCAACATGAATCACATCTGTAATTTATGCAAATTGTTTCAGTTAGATATAAGTCAATTTTAAGGGATGCTCTCAGTGTCTGAAAATGCTGCAGCACACTCCAGATGGTAGGGTACAGGCTCAGGCTCACCTGACACTGACAAACCGCTCGCCTCGAGGGCCGATGTGGATCTGTGCCGGGCCTACTGACGGAAGCAGAGCGGCTCAAGCAAGAGCAGTTTGGAGAGGCAGGATCGCTCCCCGTTCAATTTGTTCCCAGTGTCTAGAAACAGATGTCGATTCACATTTATGCTCATCCTGGTGGCGTGCTAGATTCACAGCTGGCACAATAAATATTGACATTTAACATACCAACAGTCATTACGTTTCTGAGTTGTCCCACTAGTCTTTTGATGCATAAATAAAATCTGAAGTGTTGATAACTTTAACACAAAACTGTCCGAAGTTATGCAGCTGGTTCCCATGTAAGGAGACAGCTAGTGGCATGAGCATTACTTTGGACGCTAATGACCCTTCAAATGGAATCAATACATTGAAAACACAAAAGTGAACCGCTGGGTTCCTCCGTCCCCAGAGAGGGGTCACAGTGGACATAATCCAACTATAAAATAGTAACAATAAAGTTGAAGGTTTCTTTACAAAACCATTTCGGTAAAGAAAACAGAATCAGATACTCTTGAAAGCACTTTTTGCGTTACAATGAATATCATTGCAGCAGCCTGGTGGACATAAACCAGTAATTATGGCTTCTGAGTGCTGTGTGTATTTTCAGGTCAATGGAGCCAAGGCTTTTCTTTGGAGCGAATTGTTGCCTGTCAAATATAGAAGTAAAAAAAAAATTACGGATATATAGATTTACAACAAAAAAAGCAATGACGGACCTGTCCTGCACTGCAGACAGAACTTGCCTTTTAGTTACAACCCGTTCGACGATGGCGGCCAAAACCTCTGCCATTCTCCTTGTTGAATCCGGCGAGGTCTTTATTCCGCACTTTTATTATTTTTTTTTTTAACCAACTGGAGCTGGCATTTAGCGGATTCCGAGTTTTCTCAAAAAGAGACATTATCAAAACAGTGGTAATAACAGGCAGCAGAGATGCCACATTTGATGTTTCTGCTCCACAACTTTAAATTCTCTCGTCCACAAAGACCTGTGAAGACAGCTTTTTTTGTTTTGCTTTTTTTTTTTTTTTTTGGAACCAGACAGTATGACCTCACAGAATTTAATCACCACTTGAAAATATTTTGGTTATTGATGTAAGAGAGGATAATGGGGCAGGCTGCATATCTGTCCTTAAGCACCTATGCATATGGATCCTGTAACACAAGTGGGATTTTACTGGGGCAAGAAATAAACTGGTTAAGACAGGGAACACCAGTCCAGGAAAATCGACTTTTAAAGTACGGTAAAGTTACATTAAGCCAATAGCAAAGGGATTCCTCATAGCACAAACCATCGGCAAGAATGTTATTACAAAAAAAGTGGTTCATATTTTGTTTTGTTTTTTTTTTTTTGGAGATTTATTCCAAATGCTGGAAAAGTGCTTATGGAGTGCGTCCCTGGGGCCGGGGGCCGGGGGCCGGGGGCGGGACTTAAGCGGTCTGGCGGGTGCCGAGCACAGGAGCAGTCGGGAGCTTCTGTACGGTGACCTCTGGGCTGGTTCCCTGGAGGGTTCAGCCGAGGTCAGCCTGGCCCTCGATCCCAGGCTCACACCAGCGCGGCCAGGCTTTGCCCAAAGCACTTGGGCGTCTTCTACCAGACCTGAATCCAAGCCGAGAGCGGCGGACCTGAGCCCTGTTGGATCCCAGAGTCGCAGCTCCGCTTTGCAGATAGCAGCTCAGGTCTACTATTTCAAAATCACTCAACGCACTTAAATCGAAACACAGAAGTCCTCTTTCTTTTCTTCCGTCGCTTGCTCTCTCTCTCTCCACTTCTCCCTGTCTTGAACCATGTCGTTGTTATTTTAAATCCACAGTCTTGCGGCTCTTTTGTGGCTTTGTCCCGCTCAGCAACACATTATCACATCATAACGCCTTTTCACTTTTGTTTCATGATCACGTCCACGTTACCGGGGAGGGGGGGGGGGAGGGCAGTGCTGTACACAGAGCCCAGGGCCTAGAAGAGGCTCTTTGCTTTGACTGTTGACGGCTTAAAGGTTATCACTTGCTCTGCTGCCTCAACCTGTTAGTGGAAGAAGGTGATGGACAGAAGAGCTTTGTACTGTGGGACTGGAGGGTGGGGGAACACCAGGGTATATCTGAGTTTTTCAAAACCAAACAGATATGACTTTGTAGGTATGACTTTGACTGCTCATATGCAATTTATGGCTTTAATCATTGCAGAGTTTGAAAATTAAGGACAATTTCAAGCTGGAAATCAAATTCCTGAGGTCCAATGGTCCTAAAACTCTTGATCTTTCTAAAGTAGTACTTGGAAGAATTATTTTGTTTCCCACTTTAGATATAGAGTAAATTTTTACTGCGAGAACAGGGTGCTCTAGTTGCCTAATGTAGGGATTTCCAACCCCTAGTCCACGGACTGGTACTGGTCCACGGCCAGTATCCCACTGGGCTGCAAAACACTGGGGATAGAGTTGTCGCCCATCCTGTATGTTATGAGATCGGCCCATACTGAGAAACAAAATGCTGCCTCCCATATATCAATGCACATTACATATCCTCGCTTGGCAAATTTTACCATCAGGGCCCCCCCCCATCCCAGCCACCCGTTTTGCCGGACTGAGAACCGGTCAGGGCTGAGCGGCACTGGTCAGTGCAATAATCAGTGATTCTGCAGCCAGAGAAGCGCTTCTGTTCCCTACACTTTCACTTCATTCTGCTTTCATGGGTTGCATAATGACACATGGTACACGGCGCCTGGGATGCTTCCCTGGGGCTGGTGCTGTGATTGATTCATAGAGAGCCCCCGCGTCTACCGGCTGCTGACCTGGCCTGTTGAAGCTCACTCTCCACAATACTTAGCAAGTACCTCTGGAACCAATCCCCCCCACTCCCCCCGCTCGCCAGGCAGCCCAGCCCCAGGGCCACCCAAATATCTCCTCACAGCACCAGAAGCTGCTGCCATGCAGGATCACTGTACCTTAGAGGCAAAACAACTGTTGCTCCTGCATTTCCTTAGCACTAAAAAAACAAACCAAAAATGACAAAGTACCTTGCAGAATGCTTTTCTACACTCAAATTGCTGTCAGTGGTGTTCTTTGCATCTGCCAAAAAGAGACTCTCTACTTTGAAGAGCAGCCTACCTCCGGTTCCGTTTACATAAGCCATTGTGGACCTGATGGACTGGGAACACTTTTCACAGTGTTGTCCCCTACAAGCAAACTTGGTCATATATCAGCCAGGTCCAGTACACCATAGGCTCATCTGCTCAACACATACTGTGGTTCTGATATCGCTTTACTGGGGATTACATCACCCCGTAAAGGGACATGACCTACTGAAAAATCATATAGAGTCTTGTTACTCTTCCTCAGAAAACCAGACAGACTACACAACCCCCACCTTTCTTTTGAATAACATTTAAGTTGCTTTGGTTCTCCTTGTGTCGCTGAGGAAAGACGACCTCCATTTGGAAACGATAACACGGGTCACCAGTCCTTCTGAAGGGAAGTTAAACAAACTGGGCTGTGCCAGAGGGTGAATGTGTCACTCTCAAGTGATTGTTGGTCTTGGGACTCACGGTGAAGCTGGTATGATGTGGACATCCCATCGAGCTCGCCACACAGGGGGCCTCGTGCCTGGAGGCGTCAGGAACGCCTGCTCCATCTCTCGCATTGGGGCGCCAAGCCACTTGCAGAATGAGCTCAGACTCCTGGGGAACCAAGCTTTCCAGCACTGGGCAGGTCTGGGTCCCAGTCGTGTCACAGGGAGTATGAGATATATCAGTGTTCATTACTGGGTGGTCGTGTTTGCTACTTCACATACATGCCACACATTGAGAATGGAACCTTTTCCCCAGTTTAACTACAAAGCACGATTTTCTGTAGCTGGGTGTTTGCAGAAATTAACTCAAGAGTACAACAGCAATGTCTATGGGACTCTAACCTGTAGCTTTGGGCGGGTTCATTAATCATTACCTGACCTACTGCCACAGTCTTACACTCCATATTAAAGCACATTAGTCTTGAAACATACTCGGTCAGGTACGCACTTGCTGATCAGCGATCCCGTGGACCAGCCCCACGAGCTACACATCTGATCTCAATCACTAAGCTGTATTCTTAAGTCCCTGCTTCTGCACCTATTGCAAAACAGTGATTTCAGCCAGTTGCATATATTTGCAGTTGCGCTAATCACGCAAAGGACCCGCCCCAAAAGTTCAAAAACATTTCCCCTCCTCAGATTTGAATCTGAAACCCAAGGGTTTAAAAATTCCAGCCGCTTAACCCCTGCATGATCTTTTACAACCCTGCTGATACACCATCGTAACCCTATGAACACTGGCGCTCATGTTCATTATGCTTGTGCATGGTAGGATAGTTCTTTAACATCCTTAACAAAAAAAAACCACCTGTGCTGTTACCAGGGGTGCATTAACAACAGGCCTCTGCTAAAAAGGGACTGTAACTAACTGTGTTTCATAAAATTTTATACCTCAAGTTGATTGTCTCATATCGAAAAATAAAGTCCATGTTCCATTGTGAACATTTTTTTTAAATTATATCGATGGGGACTCTCCTCTATTCAACAAATTTAATCGTGGGTTGGTCCCCAATCTCTGGGCCCCTTGTCCCTGGTCGACAAATACACCATCATAGGAAATAGTAGGCAGCCTATGGACAACTGAAATAGCCCAGGGGCCTCTGACCATGTTAACGTGCTAACGACAAAAACGCAGTTTTGTTGGTTTCTGTCGTTGTTCTTGCCTCTCCGGCATGTTTGCGTTGCTGAAGTTTCCCTTTCGGCTTCTCATTCCATCAGACTTTGTTGGCCCCCATTTTGCCCCCATGTTATGTTTTCATCCCAGCCAATGATTTCATATCCGGCCTGTTTATTGTTATTTTTTTCCCCAACACATCACCGTGACAACATGGAGAGTGCCACATAAAATCAACCCTGTGATGCCATTACAAAGACAAGAGTCCAGGCCCAAGATTCTGGAACCTGTTCTTAGCAGAAGGTGAAAGGGTCCCGACAGTCAGCGGCGGTTTTGCATTACCTATTGCCTATTGCTGTTGTCCCAATGACATTTTCTTCACCTATCTACCATCATGAGGTAAAGCTTAATGTCTTCATTACTTCTCATGAACAAAGACATCTCCTCCGGGTAACCCTAAAACAAATAAATCACGGACGTAGTATGGAGGCTGTTTACTGTTTTACTTAGGCTATGTAATGTTTTTGTAGTCTTTCCTTGGATTTTATTGAAGATGATGAATTACAAGCCATGTCCGTGTGGACACTGTCCAATGAAGGAAATGTTACGGATCGGTAAGAATGGAAATGGTAATCAGGACACCTTCACATTAAACAAACTCAGTCTCAGCTATGCCTTTATTTTTCTAGGGTTTTCTCTTTAGTTCAGACTGACACAGGGCACCATTCGTTTAGACGGACATAGGGTGGTTTGCACTTCATTTTGCCTTTCATGTCACATTCAATCCCACCTGCTTGTTCCTTCTAATCCATTCTGAAGATGAGCAGCCTGACTACCTCAGAGTCTGTCCACAGCCGAGATCTTTAAGAGAAGCCTTCACCCCAGATGGTCCCATCCCACAACATGAAAGCAGATGTCCGGGCCGTTATTTGGTTAGGTTTCAGTACAAAATTGGTTGCAGCTCAGCCAGAAATGGCAATTATTGGGAACAGAACGCCAGCTCTCCACCTACATGGAAACCAAAACCTTGTAGAAGCCAAACACTACAATGGGCACTCAGAGGAACTCCATATGAGAACAAAAAATACAGGATACGTCCCAACCAGCGCAATTCAGGAAGAAAAAATGTTTGTTTTTGATACTTTTGTGGGAGTAACAGAACCTGTACCACAGTTCAACTATATATTCAGTTAATGACTAGTCATGACCAAACTCATTTCCCAAAAACTCTTCTATATATCAACTAAAATCCAAGAGGACAACAATTCCACTGTAGTGTACGGAGGTAAAACGGCCACTCTGCCTTTTAGCACTCAACACCAAGGGTCTGGATTGAAGAGTTATCATTAGTGTTCAGAGGCCGACCAGTCCAGCCCCAAGGTGGAACCAAAGAAGTGGTTAATAAAACACAAAGCTATCCTTTTGTGCTTCTTTAACACAGTCTATCTCAGGCCCCCATGGTCTGGTTTTAATCCACAGACGTCACAATTGTTTCCATAGTGCCGCCATCCTAACCTTATTTCCTCGTAGTCACTTGAGACATCCATGATGAGCTGGCCTATAAGCATAACCCTTGGGGCCTAGCCCCCCCCCATGGGCGCCTGGCTGGGGGGAGACCTTGGGCCGTACGTCTGGGTGCCCTCGTGGGTTCGGCTACCATTATGAACGTCTAACTGAACGGCGACAACTCAAGGTAACAGGCCACGGGGACTCCTGCCTACAGACATGAGGTAATATGCCGTTAATTGCACTGAGACAGGGCTGGGCCAGGAACCCTCAAAAGGCACAGGAGCAGGTAAAATCTCCCCCTATATATCTTCAGTGAAAGAGAAGAAACTTTGTTACTGAATTCCACCATTAAAAAAAAAAAAAAAAAAAAAAATGCACACAGTTGGAGAAGGTTACCCCCCCGCTTTGAAGGGCAATGCGAGCAATTTGTCATATAACTTACGACATGGAGGGAAACTCAGGATGTCGACTGTGACAGCATAATTTAGCACAGTAAATCAAAACGTCGATGGGTGAGTCATCCCTTGCAACTACTTCCGCAAACCCATCAGGAATGACACTGGACATGTGATGACAGTCAGACATGTGACCGTCTAAACCTCCTGGGGTAACCTCGCGTGTCCAATCATGTGACCCAGATCCTGGACCAATCCGTGGCCAAAGCAGAGGGTCAGTCTGGGAATTTACAGGCATCGGGCATACTCGCAGAACCTGCGAAATACAACAGCATTAATCTTCCCTGTCTGAGATGAAAGTTTAACAATACTGCGAATCCCAGCATTCTTAAACCACATTGTTAAACCATTAGAGTTACATGGGGGTGGCTTAGATTTTTATTTTTTTCTTCAAGCTCATGAATTTATTTCTTAACTGGGGAAGCCATTTCCCTGCAGAGCATGCTAATGTTGTTTCAAGGAGAAGTTACAAGGAAAGGATGCTTTATTGTTGTTATTTGTTTTTTTTTTTTTTTTAAATCAGTCAGGTGTTATGGGCATGTAAGAAATATGACCTGAAATTAGGATCTATTTTAGTACCTCATGTACTTCAAAGGGCTCCGTGACCTTGGATGTCCAAGAAATTTACACCAACATGCATGAACCTACAATTACATGAATGCATATCCTGGGCAAGGTTGAAGTCTCACACTGATCGCATACTATTGCAACTTTTTTGATGAAGCTTCCTGCAGGTGGCGCTGTTGAGCCCTGGTCCAGGGGGTTGGCAAGCAGACATAGCGTTTCTCCCTGGTAAATGGAGTGCTGCTCTTTTCCAGCAGGCTTGATTGTCTGTGGCACACACAGGGAAACCCAATATGGGAACATGTGTTTCTGTCCTCTCTGGTTTTGAAGTGCGCAACACACAGAAGGCAGGGCGATGCAAGGGTTTCAGAGCTTTCAGCAGTAGCCCGGGCAAAGCCGATGGGTCAGAGAAGGAAAGGAAGGTGAAACATCTGGGTCAAGTCCATGACATCACCTAGAACACTTTGCTAAATAAACCACTGCTACATCAAGGGCTAGAAGTCATAGGTCAATGTTGTCAAGCTCAGAGGAGGACAAGAATTGACTACTGGTCTTTGAGTTCACAACCCCTAAACTGTTCTGTTCTGAACAGTCTGAAATTCAATTTACTGTTTAAGCTAAAAAGGTTTGACTATTCTACACCATAAGATTTTTCTTCCCCAGTATATTTTCTCTTCATTACTTCCTAATTGAATTCCACAAAAATATATTTTTGAAAACCATTGCTTCCTTTTCACGCTTTGAGTCCGTCCCAGGTGGGAAACGCCTAGGGGTGTCATGGGCACATGGGCACAAAAATCTGAGGGGGGAAATGATGGGAGGCAGGATTGGGGGAGAAAAAAATTTGAGACACCTCATAAAGCAAGCGACCGAAAAATGAACAGCACAAAACACTAACACATATGATCCCACTACTGCCCCCACCTGGCACCTCGTGTCGTAACACAACAGCATGGGTGTCTTGAGAAACGCAGCACTCATCCAAACCCTGCTGGCCACACCCAGGCCTCTGCCGGCTCGCAGCTCCTGCATGCTGGACGCCGGAAGGACACGGGGCATTTCTCATGTTAAACATGGATCGTTGAGCTTCACAGCTTCTGGAAGGCAGTGGAGAGGGCCCTCTCACTTCCCGTACACCAAGTACCAGACAGCCCACTTTTGGAGATGCCGTGTTACACTGCCACCCTGGATCCCAATCAAGCAAGGGTGCGAACCTCACAGAAAGTCCAAGAACTTCCCCGCCGGCCACAAGCGCAGTCACCTTCCCCCAACCTTCCCGAATCACGGCTCTCCCACTGCCCGCAAAAGCCAATCCTTCTGCCATCAAAGTCAACTGCGTGGAAAGAGGAAATCTGAAGGTTTCTTGACCCGCTTGGCTCAAAGCTTGTTTTGGAATATCATCAAGCGGCTTGGAAAATCACCCCACCCCGCTCCACCCGAAACCGCACCCCCGTGGGCAACTCAAGACTTCTCCAGATTCCTGCTGCTATTGTTCTGAAGGGCCCAAAGACATCTGAATTAGCAATCTGAGTAATGCCCAGACCTAGCCATTTAATTGACGCAAATGGTCAACATCCTGGGATGGGGGAGGAGGGGAAGTGCTCAGGTCTTTTCCTCAGTGAAGATCCACACACATGCTAACAGCATCTCTGCTAATTACTGGTAGATGGAAAAAAAATATTATTCCATGCTTACGTACCAGTAAGAGGCGCAGATCAAAGGCTGAGACTGCACATGCGAGACATGGAGAAGCCCACTCATCAGAAGGTGCTACTTGTTTACACAGATGGAAACTACACCTATGGGGCAAGGTTGCCCAGCAATTAGCCAATCACCAATTGAGGCCCACTTTCACTCCAACGGAGAACGTTATGCTATAAGACGGAACCCCAACGGAGGCCTGGCTTTAGTGTGAATTTCTAAAGGTTTGGATCTAACAACAGGACGTGGTGAAGTCATACAAAAACATACAGTATGAGAGATACCAGATACACATAAATATGTATTTAACCATTATGCCATCATGACAATGAAGAAAATAACGATGTTGACCCACAGACTGAGGTATAACATGTTTAATTTATAGAAAAGAAATTTGTGTTTCCTCAGGAGGTGAATCTGATTTCTATTAACAGTCTTCATATAATATTTATTTTTTATGCATCACTGGAAAACTTAAAACAATGCAAAAATTATTTGATGGCTTCTCTGGGAGAAAAGTATGCAGGAGTAGATGTGAAAGGGACACAGCATCAGCAGGAATCCTGTGAAAACAAACCACTTTGCAATGCCAGCCTCCAGTGTAGTGAGTGGCAATGCGGAATGTTATGTGGTCAGTGTCGGTTGAAGACCATGCAGCACCCGAGGCAAGCGTCATTGCCAGTGCCCCTTGTCTGAGACACATATATACATCAGACCTCAACACATATACCCGGCCTTCCCTCAGGTACATATACACCACACATATTCATGCATTTATACCTCATACATCCATACATACACACAGCATCCACTCAGGTACACATAAACCACACATATTAATGCATTTACACCTCATGCAACCTCACAAATACCCAGCCTCCTCTCAGGTACACATACACCACACACATTCATCCAATTAAACCAGAAACGTGCACACATATACCCAGCTTCCTCTCAGGTTCACACAGACTACACAAATCCATGCATTTATACCTCATACATCCATTCATGTACCCAGCCTCCACTACACATACAAACCACATATATTCATGTAGACGTTCCTCAGTTTAGGATGATTCGACTTATATTTCGTCTTTATGATGGAGTGACAACAATGCACATTCAGTAGTCAAACTTTGAATTTTGATTTGTTCCCGGGCAAGTGATATGGCGTACGATATTCTCTACCGATGCCAGGCAATGTCAACATCCACGCAGTCACACTTCCAGTTTCTGTAGCGATTGCCAGCATAAACATCGTGTTCAGTGTTAAACAACACATCGTACGGTGTTTTTCCATTTAACCAAATAAACTAGAATAAATTTATTTACTTTTCAATGATTGATATTTAGTTAGCGGCAGCAATTATTTACTTATTCAGTGACAGTATTTATCATATTATATTCACATTTGATATTCCACTCAAGATTAGGCTACGTCCCAGTGATTCCATCGTAAGTCGAGGAGCAGCTACACATATACTCAGCATCTCAGGCACACACACACCACTTACAGTCACACGGACTCTTCACAGTGTCACCTCAGCACACTAAAAACAGTTTGGGAGGAGACTGAGCCGGAGGAAAGGCAGAGAAAGCTGACAAAAAGTCGACAGAAGAACTCAAAAAAAAAAAAAAAAAAAAAAGACCCCAAATACCCCAAATATATATATATAAAAAAACACGGACCTTGTTAAGTTGGAAGTGGCTATTTTGTAGTCCTTTTGGTTGTAAATCTGGAAATGCTTACAAGTCCCTGTTAGGTTCCTTGTTTTAGACTCATTTTATGAGAATAAATGAGACTACACTCCACCCTAATTACACAAGATTGAGAACATTTCTTGTAACGGAGAGCCAAAGTCTGGTAGCTTTAATGGCAAACTGTTATGTTGGGCACCTTCAGGAGAAGGTCGGACAGTTTAAAATAGCTCCTAAATGACACACAGAGAGCTCGAAGAAAAAAAAGAAAAAAAAGAAGATGATCACGCCGTGCCTGGAGAGCAGGAGAGTCCTGAATGTCATGTCTGGCGCTAACACCACGTCTATCCATTGAGTCTCAATTTAAAAAAAAAAAAAACACAAACAAGAAAGAGGCATATAAAAAAGTACGCAAAAGAGCAGAGGATATTAAAATATATTAATTTATCTTAAATAAAAATTATACCTGCATCCCGTGAAAGTTTGAAAGCTCAACAGTCTTTACCGGCAGCGATACCCCTGAAAGCAGAGGAGAGCGTCAGAGGAGCGTGTGACATTTCATGACCAAAGAGGTTTTTTTTTTTTTTTTTTAAACACACTCTTACAAGAGCTGTGCATTGTACTTAAACGTACATGTAAACCTTCCCACCGAAACCGGAAAAAATATATATCTATATATCCCTATTTAAAGCACGCTAGGCTCTTTCTGGCACAGCACTGGTTGGCAGTCACACCGAGCGGGCGACTTGCGGCTACAGTCTATGCATACCCAGGGCACCGTCTGGGGTTTTCACCAAAGTAACAGCGAGGGCCACGCAGCACACCGGCAGTAAGGTAAGCGGGGCGTCCTGCAGCAGTACAGAAGTGGAAAATTACATCATCTTCAAACACCTCGCTAACTACCGAAGGGACAGTCTTCAACCAAGCGCTTTCTCGCTCTCTCTTCTTCCTCCTGTCGTTCCCACAACATTTCTGTCTCTGTTTCAGGAGTGCGTCCAGCTTACAGGGACCCAGTGTGTTTCTGTCTCCAGCTTCTTGAGCGCCCCCTTGAGGTCACTGAATGCCGACGTCAGGTCGTCGTTGACTATGACTTTGTCGAAGAGGTAGCCGTACTGGGCCTCCATCACCCGGGAGGTGTTGATCATCTCCAAGAAGTCTTCCTCCTGGGCCAGTGGAGGAACAAACGAACAAACAGATAAATTAAAGGGGATGGGGGGGGCAAACGAGCCAAATTTAACTCCACTTATGCCGGGAGCCCACATGTGTGTCCACACCCACTCACAGACCACTTCCAAACCATCTTCCACGCAAAGAACCAAACCTCAAGGAATTTTCATGATTTCCTCTAAAAGCTTGCGAGCCTTAAAGGCCATTTTCTTTTTTTAACGCGAGATATTTTTGAAAAGAAAATACCAAGTAAGGACCCTCTCTTTTGTCGCCGAAGCGCTAACTGACCAATGCAGTCGGGGCTGCAGTCTGCAGTCTCGATCTTGATGTGGGCCGGATTTAGCGAACTCTTAGGAGCTAGTTAGCCCACGGTGCACATGCACATGCATAATTCTAATACTGCAGAGATCCCAAGACAATCTAATTACCCTGTCACATTTTATCACAACAGAGAACCTTGGCACAGATCCTCAGTAAGAAATACGGTTACTCAAATAAATGCTGAAAGGAAAACAGACTCCGCTTAGGTTAAGACTCAGTTTTCAGTTGAGATTTATAGCATTACGCTGCTTCGAAATATCTTTAACTCCTCCGGTATCAGGGAACCTCCATCACCCTGAACAGATGTTCAGTTGGCACCACAGACCACGCCCTTAGGAATCATGGAATGGTTGATGAGTTTACAGCTTTGGGTGACTCCAATTTGGAGGGAAACTCAGAATTTATCCCGCTCAGCATCCCTGGCTAGAGAGAGCCACACAATACAGGTGTCACCAAATACCCAAACACTTGCCAATGCACAGGTCTGGATCTAGCAATAGGTCTTTTGGAATCACAGCATTTTCCAGAGGAACCTTCACGTGAAGCCAGAATGGGCCTCGTCATTTCAGTGGCTTCCTCTCCCTTTTATGTTTATCCCTAAAATCAAAAACGGCAAGAACTCACCACAAAGCAAAAGAGATTCCTTTAAAATTAGCCATGTGACACAACATTCACCACGAGCGGGGACTTCCCTGCCTGGCACTCGCCCGCTTAAAACACCATCCAGCGCTTTTACGGCGCTCAAAGCATCCGTGGTCTACGGAGGGAGGGAATTGACCATTTTATCATTCATGTTTCCGAGTTGAGAGAGAGAGAGAAACGCCTTTTGGCCAGAGTGAAATGGACCTGACATGCTGTCAAAAGCAACCCACATCGTTCCCAGCATCAGTCCTTTGTGACCAACGGTCTGACTCAGAGGTCAATGTCGGTCGTACACTTTCTGACCAGATTCGTACAGTTCAGCAAGCACAAGAGGCAGCTTTTGAAATTGAAATCTGTTTCTCTGGGGCACCCGGAGTCCACTCCTAATTGGAACTGCCTGACATCAGTCGGGGGACAGAGGCAATACAGCGGTCTGCCTGTCCCGCAATGGAAAATAAGCTTTTATGGATTCAAATAAACTACACCTGTTCATTTCCAGCTAGATGAATGGCAAGAGTTCAGGGAGACCTCCAGAAGTTAGTGGAGCCTTCCTGATAAAGAGAACTACTTCTGGAAAAGAGATTAATTTATAATAGCCAGTGACTTACTGTTCTTGGTCTGCAGTTTAGAGTTATTTTACAGAATTAAATCAAAATTATTCTTGTATCATTTCTGAACTTCCTGTGACTAAAATAATGATACGAGAATATATGTGCATTTGATGTGAAGCGGACTGTCACATTATATTAAGTAAATCCAAAGCCGAACATCATAATGAAAGTTATACTAAGGCTAAAATAATGCAACGTAGCAACCGGCCTGTTTAAGTTATGAAAATATTTAGGTATGATCTCTTGTATCTATAGATGATTTTTTTTGTATTGTAAAAACAGATCTACGACGGGGCGGAAATACAGTGGGTTAGGGATAAGATATGTCTGTTATTTTACAAAACAGGGGCCTTTTTTTTCAGACAGTTAATAGCCTGAATCTGATCACTTAAAATGCTGTCGGTGTCCGTACGCTTCGTCCCGTGGGAAATGTGAACTGGCAGCTGAAGAACATTCACACCGACTTCGGACTGCAGAAAGACAGCAGAGTGCAGTAGAAGATGCCGGCTGTCACATGTTTACGTGGTAGTGTGTCCAAACCCGCCCTGGGAAACATATCCCCATCACGACTACGCGGGAGCACACGGGACACAGACGTTAATGTCTGTGTCGTCACTCGTCTTTAGGGCCAGCGAAACTCCAAAGCTTGTTTCCCAGGACAAAACTTAACTCATGGTTCATAAAAACACTGGCTGTGATTCTTACAGAATGGATACTGCAGTCACTCTCACAAGATAAACAATTTAAATAATGCTGAATGAGACCATTACATTTACATTTTATTTATATAGTAAATGCTTTTATGCAAAGCAATGCACAACTGGGGGTTAAGGGCCTTGCTCAGAGGTCCAATGGGGAAATTGCTCTACTAACTGTGGGATTTGAACCAGCATCCTAACCTGCTGAACCACACACTGTCCCCTAAAGATTCAAGCAGCAATAATAATTCTTCTCAGACTGGAACAGTAGTTCTCATAGAGACATTTAAAGGAGAGTGATGTGCTTATTAAATATGCAAATACTGCCCTAATTAGTTGAGTGGGGAACATGGGCTAAGCGTGAAAATAAGTCACTAACAGTCAGAATTGAAATAAAAGTGATATTTTAGTAAACACACTGTCCAGGGGAGAGGACAAATTCAGAATTCAAGGCACCATCAGAGTGACCTACCGCAGAATGAATGACGGTGCATTATTAAAAATGCAGCAATACCACCATCACCTCAAGTTAGCCAAAGGTGGCAGGAGAAGGTGGAAACTCGAGCAATTCTTGGATTTATTTTAAATCGGTGGGGCATAAGAGGGGCCAAATGTATTGGCCAATCATCAGCCAATGGTATGATTCGAATCGGTGACTGACAGGGAAGGAGGCACTCCAGGGGCCAATCAGCCTTTACCTGGGAACAGTGGTGGAAACTACTTGCTTGCGCAATGAGAGAAAGCCCAGATCATAGTGCTCCAAGATGACATGAATTTCGGAATTTGTGATGGGGGGCACACCTGCAACTCACTTTGCTGGGGGGGGGGGGGGGTCTCATTATACAATGACCTTTACAGCAGGTTATGCATGGGACGTCTCCGGCATGACAGCTGGATTGGACCCCGCCATGCTGTTTCCAGAACCCTGGCGGAGCATCAACGGACTGGAAAAGCCATCAGCACACAACGCAAACAGGACTGTTGTGCCTAATCGGTTTCATGTGACTTTGCAAGGTGTGCTGATGACCTCACCCGTACCTTCATAGTGACTCATTTTCTTTTAGTCGAGGTATGTTGGCATGTGGGGTAAAATCCTGAAGATCTTAAGTATGACTCAGATGCCCTTAAACCCAGAAGCTACCCCCCCCAAAAAAAAAGACGTTACCGAAAACGGCTTCGCCAGACACTTGTCGTCCTTGCCGGAGATGACCTTGGCGTTCCTCCGCGTCTCCCTCAAGCGCTCAATGGTGGGCGGCTTCACAAACACCACGTAGGGTTTGAACTCGGCCGTCCGCAGGTGCTTTATCGTCTGAAACAGTCAAAGAGGACAGGAGAACTCAGTCAGGAGGCAGCGGGAGGCATACCTAATACCTCAATGTGACTCATGTTCTGGAACTGGGGGGAATCCTCCCAGAACCTCGATTATGAAGGCATGTAACTCGCCGTGACCAATAATCGAGGTTCCTGGAGGAACGACGTGCCGAGAACGCCAAGGAAAGGGAAAACCGGGAAGAGCCTGATCCTTTAACCTCATGGTTCTTTCTCTGGGACAGCAAGACAGAGGCAGCCATGCTGTCAGAGAGGCAGGAAAGCACTCAGTTCAAGGGCCCAGAAAGTGAGGTGACACAGGGACCGCACGAAACATGTGGCTGACAGCTCCACTCCGGCCTGGAATTTCCTTGATCTGGCCGGAGTGGGATTCTGAAACGGGCGATTAATCCATTCAATAGCACGCGCCCCGTGTCGTTATGCTTGTGAAGAAAAAGATGAAAAATATCACCATAAAAACAGCCCAAGGACATGGGGGAAAGGGGTGGCGACGTTCCTAGGGCCGCGATGATGTCATCCTCATGCCTGAGCTTATGGGTCTAAACCCAGCATGAATGACGGGACGGTGGGTGAGGAGAGGGGGGGGGGGGGGGGGGGGGGGGGGGGGTTGC
>JAODLC010000001.1:19609024-19623291 GCA_026781145.1 Hippopotamyrus pictus
GTTCCTCATTCTCGAGGTCAGATTTGGTTAGGGGAGATGGCTTCGGATCCACTTGGACAGAAAGGGGCTTGGGTATAATTGAATCCAATCTTGCCCCCCCGCCCAGCACAAAGCTGAAAAACCAAACAAGTTCACCCTACAGACATCTGTGCTGCTGGGTTGGGGTGCCCCTGGAGTTGGCATGCAAACCCGTGATGCATGGCAATGATACCTTTCAGTGACGCACTGTCCACAGGTCGCTCCCTGCCACCCCACCGCACCGCAGTCACATGATCTGAACGGTCTGCTTTATCTATCAAAACTGTCCCTTCACGCATCTCTAAGCCGGTCAGAAATCCATGCTGAGGTGTTACTCAAAGCCGTAAAATGTTCTGTGAAAAAGATCACAAATGATTTACGCAGATACCTCAAGGCAGACAGACACGGCTTAGAAGCCCTGCTCCAAGCTCGACGACCCATATTAAGAGCTTTTCCATTGTAGTTCATAAACAACCCAATATTTAGTGCGGACCCGCGATTCGATTTTGGGTCGTTTGGACAACGTGGTGAATCACTCATCCTCCCTCGAATCGCTCTTGAAGCGAGGTGGCGACTGTGTATTATTTCCTTAAACACCAAGACTGAAACATGGTAGGATCGGCTTGGAATGCTGGGGGGTAACCAGCATGGAGAGCTTAGCGACTGCGCAGAACTGCGAGGGGAATGTGGCGGCGTACGCTAATGAGCAGGTCAAAGGGCAAAGAAGTATATTGTGGCAGTTTGGTCGAGGGCAGACAATCTTGCAGTCCAGAGCTGCTTGTGGTGTGTGTGTGGGACTATGGCTGGTGCTATTTTGGCTGAGATATTAAATTCTCATCTGGTCCCTGGGGTGTTATATAGCAACAACGCAGTGATACACTGTTCCAGCGACGGCGTCCGCACCTGTGTCATTTCCGGAGCTGGCGGACAGGGCCGGCATGGTTCCGGTCTGACGTGTGGAGCACAGGAATCGGACGCAGCGTCACACGGCCACGACGCAGTGATCGGACAAGGCGGCACCGTGGGGGATCTGGCGTCTCTGTGGCGAATTATGCCATCAACAGCAGCTGCCTGTAAATGGAGGAGGAGGAGGAAGAAACTGTAAAAACATGGATGGAGAACAACTGTTTGAGATGGACTCAACTTCAAGAAAAACAGCAGCACAGATTTGCACCGTTTCTCAGGTCGCAGTTTTTGACTTTTTTTTTTTTTTTTTTTATGTACCTGAAAGCCTTAAATGTCAGGATACCATGAATAAGCTTTACTGTGGAACTTCTGAGCAGACCAGGACCAGGTAAACCTTCATAAAAGGCGCCATCTGAGGGACTTGTTACAATAAGGGGTGGGTATTGGGGGCAGAGGATCTGCCAGGGCTGCTGAGCGTATACGCAGACACGCGAAGATTTCTTAGTTTGTCTGACATCAGAAATACTACAAAAAAAACCTATTTCATAAAAGAACGACCAATGGTAGCAAGAAGAAAAAAAAATCACAAAATATAAAAGAACTGGTTAAAAAATAAAAATAAAAAAAAAGTCCTTCCCGCATTATACTGATAATGGGTCAGTGTGTATCTGTTTGAAAAAACCGAGTGACATGTCCAAGAGCATCCTGACTGCTGACCCCCTCTGCGCAGCATGAAGTTCAGGGCAATATAACACGGGGTGTAGGGGGGGGCTCATATGCTGCAGATAATTGAAAGGAGATTCCCAGAGCAGGACGGTGATGTCCAACACAAGAGCTGGCCTCCAATGCCGTTTCCAGACAGAGAAAGGGCGTGGATGTGGAGGCAGATGTATCAGTGAAGAATGGAAAAATATACCTATGCATACACACACACACACACAGTAAAACGGACTGGGGCCACGAACACATCAGAGATGTGACCTTTAATCCATGAACTTCAGTTGAACTCAGCAGGTGGTGCTACCGTGCTCGGGGTCTGCAGAGGCCCACCCCCTCCTCCATTATCCAACTCCCCCCCCCACAGAGCCGGCCGGCGGCTGAGATAGGGGAGCGTTTACGGGCCCACTACAAGCCAAGAACAATACGGAGAGCCTTTACCCAGCATGCACTGCGGCGAGCTGCCACTCAGCACCGCGTGCAAAACACCACAATGCCTCTCAGTGTGCATTTCCACCCCATGAAAGAAAAAGCCCCCAATTTCCCACAGAGAAAACGCACGACAGAAAATGAATCGCAGAGATGTCTTCACAGCATTCCCAGCGCCTCCTGTGGTCACCGAGTCCTGAGTGGACTTGGCTCCACTCATTGATGGTTCCCAGTACACAGTGTTTTGTGGCTGCGAGATTCCGCCTTAGCCATATGCTCTGACACCCCCCACCCTCCCCCCCAGCAGACATGTTCATTAAACCTCCCCCAGCATCAAAACCCCTGCGACCGATCAAAGTCCCACACCCGCCTCCGCTCCTGAACGAAAAGAGGACGACTTTAAAACATTAAAATTCAGCCACACTCCAGATATATCTGTTTTAAAGGAATATTCGTCACAAAGGCTTGTGTGACAGCTCTGTCGGGCCGCTGCTACATCCTGTGAACAGGTGCAGGCTGAGTGTAACCAGCGCCACAGCGCCCCCATATGACAAGGTGAGGTGGTATGCTGCCCCCTGGCTGCCAGACAAATGTTAGTACACCGGGGATAAAGTGTCAGACAGGCCAATCAGAATGAAGGATCAGAGAAGGAAATCAGAAAGATAAATGAACAAGCGGTTCAGTAAGAAGGCAGAAGACGCCACAGAGAAGGTGGAAACACAGAGACAGAACCTGCAGGCTGCACATCTGCTTAAAGCGTTCAGGAATTTGGGGATGATTATACACAAGTGACACGTAAACACACGTACACGTACACGCACACACACGCCACAGCATAGCCAGTTCTCAGTGGGCAGAGGTGGGGGGGGCACTTCCGCCACAACGATCACAGGATTGGACCCGATGGCAAGCCGTTCAGAGGGGACTGTCGGATGGCTCCGGAATCATCATGTCTCTGGCCTATCTTTTTCCGTCCTGAGCTTACGGGGGCCACGAAGCGTGCCGCAGGATCGAGCGTGACAGGGATGTTTATGACTCTCAAAAGCCCTGTAACAGTCAGCCCTGGAGGGGAGCTGTTGGAAGGGAGAGGGTCATCACTCTCATGATCCATCTTTCTTCTTATATCACGGTGTCTCAAGTGGGGCAGAGTAAAGAGGGGGGAAAAATGACTGAAATGAAAAGAATGCTCAAGTTTCCACCGGGTCCTTGTCACTCAGACTCTCGTGGCGATGGCTCCACCTTGTGGACAGGCGAGACATTGCAGTCACCCGCCATTCCCCTAAGTCAGGCCCATACGTCGCAGGGTTAGGCCTGCAGAGACAAACAAACAGTCTCTTCATTCAGGTCAGTTAAAGAGAAACAGCTGGAAAAGGCAGGACTGGATTAGGGGGGGAGGAGGTGGCAACAAAAGCAATTATATTTTCCCCCAGTTTCAAGTTAGGCCAGCCGCACATGGGCAGACCATGCTGGTCATGTATAAAAAAAAAAAAGTCCCACTGTCCCCTCAGAAAAACCAGCAAGAGCCTGCCCAAGCAAAAACAGAATAAATTAGTACCTTAGAGAGCTGGCCTTAGGAGCAGGGCAGTCAGCGACTGTCAGAGGGAAAATGAAGTCAAGCTGTGCAAGGAGTGAGGAAAAAAGGGGGGTGGCCAACTCTGATAAGGGGGCCGGGGCTTCCACACCATAGGTGTACCTGGGAATGATCTGTAAAAACCCAACAGCAGCACTCCAGCTCAGGGCTTCATTATTATTTTTGATCATAAATCATGGTGCTTCACTGAATATACAGCTGAATATACCCTGGGAAGGGAGGGTTGAACTATGGTGCTGTAGTTACACAGCATAAAAATTGAAAAATTAATCATAAATCACAGAGTGATGGTCACTAATTGAGTCAATGTGGCTGAGTAAAATGTAAAAAGTGGTACTCTATGCTTTCCTACTTTAGCTATGCTCAGATTTAAAGGTTTAGCGACACACACCTGTGGCCTGTACTACGAAGCAGGGTTACTGGCTTATCTGGGTAAGTTATCGGATTTAAGGTAGTCTGGGCAAAATGTAAGTGAAAGAATATGAAGCCCATTTAAACTGTGGTACCTTAAATCCGATAAGTTACCCCGATAAGCCAGTAACCCCGCTTCGTAGTACAGGCTACTGGACACCAATTCACAGAAACAAGCCTAGTGCTTGTACACACTGCCACCTGGTGGAAAGTGTGCATCTGCACAACTCACACGGTTAAACAGAACCAATAGACGCTCACACTTATTTCCGCATTTCACAGCAAAGAGCGGCCCAGGTGCAAGGACACAGGGATGCCACGCCTTAAATAGGCTGTGCGGCCTGAAGGGCAGCAGCACCCCATATTCACACATGCACGCTGCCACCATAAAGCTCATGTGGCGACAGCCAATTAAAAAACCCTGGCCAGATATTCACGCTGCAGCATCAAGTCTGAGAGTCAGGGAGTCATGTGACATGGGAAGGGGGGTGGGGCATTCACCACAGCTATATGCGGCCCCTGAAGCCCTTGCATGAGATGATGATGATGATGATGAACATCATCATCATCATCACTTCCAACATCCTCTGCTTGATTTTGCACCCAAACATTTCCCCCCGACACTGCGATAACACGCCTTGAGGTGGACCAATAAGATGGCGGCTGAGTTATGGCACGCCCTTGGCAGCGCATCACACCCCAGAGTGCATTTACATGCCTGCAAGACCAGGCCTTGAGGCGCTGCTCCCGGTGGCCAGTAATGAGAACAGCGGCCAACTACAAGACACTCCTAACAGATCCGTCATTAGCTCTGTGTTTAACACCCGCCTTCCCCCTTTTATTGCACATAGTCCCAGGAATGCCCCCTAATGCATTCTGATTTGCGTTAATCACACAAACGTGCAATCAGAGGGCATAAACGTCAGATCCAGGGTGGGACACTGTCAGATCGCTAAGCCAATCCCGATAGTTCTGGCAGCTGAGCTTACGGAAAACATAGTGTTGAATAAAAGGCTTCTTTGGTGACACCTCCATCCTCCCCTTGCCCCCACCCCTCTTGCTGGTTGCCAAAAAAACACCGCCCCACCATCTTGGCACACCACCATAACTGACGGATTACGGGCTGTTTACGCGGCAATGCCAGAAGCCTGCTGTTAGAACTTGTTAAGCAACACAGGACTCGCAGCTCCTAAAGAAATCTGTGGGTCTGCTTTTGGATTTGCTCCCTGAGCCCAACACGAGGACGGGAGGCACCAGACCCCTCCACATCGGGCCCCGGAGCAAAAGGCAGGGCGACCATAGGATCCGCAAGGGTTGTACAGTATAACGTCTAACGACGCTGATCACAGCGCTCTGATGTCTAAGAATGATCTGAGAAAGGGGCGTGGCTTGACAACTCGACAGAGGGGCAGCGTGGGGCTCAGTGGGCTAAGCCTGTGTGCCTGTAATCACAAGGTCGCCGGTTCAAACCCAGCCTCAGCACGTCTGCAGCTCCTTGAGCAAGGTCCTTAACCCCCAGCTCCCTGGGTGTCCTAACAGGTGGCTGCCCTTCAGTCAGCTTACTCTACAAAGAGCAAGTTGAGGGAGGCGTAAAGACAATTTCCCCACAGGATCAATAAAGTATCAATTATTATTATTAGGAAAAGAAATCAGGGAGGCAGGGCGGTGGACAGGATGACCCAGATGAGAAAGGAGGACCCAAAGAGGCGTCACTGCGGTGATACACCTTCAGGTCGGAGACTGCAGCCCAAAGAGGCGTCACTGCGGTGATACACCTTCAGGTCGGAGACTGCAGCCCAAAGAGACGTCACTGCGGTGATACACCTTCAGGTCGGAGACTGCAGCCCAAAGAGACGTCACTGCGGTGATACACCTTCAGGTCGGAGACTGCAGCCCAAAGAGACGTCACTGCAGTGATACACCTTCAGGTCAATTTCCTCATTGCAGACCTCACATTGCCTGGGAGCAAAGTCATTCTTTCATTTACATTTCACTTACTTTGCAGATGCTTTTATTCAAAGTCACGTACATTTTCTAAGAAGGCAGGGTCAGAAAGTGCCTGGAGCAATTGGGAGTTACAGTAAGGGCCTTGCCAATGGTGAGATCACTCTGCTGACCCCGGGACCAACGACCATCTGATCACAGACACAGCGTCATGACCAGTGTAGCCACACACCATCGGACTTTGCGTAAAAGGATCAATTACACGCACAAATCATCCATCCATCTTCTAAAAGCATATTCTTATCAGAGTCATAGGGAATCTGGGGATTATTCCACACAGCACAAGGCACAAGACTAGGGATCACACTGAATGAGATGCCTCAGCTCTGAATTAAATAAATGATTACTGCAAATTCTAGAACAGGAAACTGGACATGCAGCATCATACTGCCAGGAGTCCTGCTGACCTACAGTGATACGTCACTTATTAATATGTACCAGCCGTCTGATGTGATCCAGCTCAGAAACGCACTTCACAGTCAGGAACTTCATACCGGCATTCACCCATAAGACAGGTTTTAATGATGTTAAGGAAGGACTAAAAATAGAAAATATTCTCTGCAGTGCCACTCCATGACATCACCACACATTTCAGGAACCCATCAATGCACAAATACATTTGTTTTTAAACATTTAGCAAAGTCTCATTCACAGTGATTTCCTGCCTATCTAGATGATTAACTTGAATTACTGTGTTAAAATGTTTAACTGCTGTCCAAGGGAACCACACAGAAGGGACTCAACCCAACAACCCTGAGATTAGGAGTCAACACCCTCTTAACCGCTGCACCACATGTTGCCTCACCTCGTCTCACACATTTTAATAAACAGGGACCGCGAGTTGACCCTCTACAGTGGCGGGTGATATATGGCATAGGACAATAAAACTTAAACACACAATGACTCACTCACACAGAGTCCTTAATAAAAAGGAGGAAGCGGGGAAAGTCGACCACAAGCCACAAGACAAGTCGCTTGAAATAACAAACCAACAGTAATAATGCTCGCAACATGAAAACAAACCACTTTTAGTCAAGGGAGAAACATTTATTCGATTTGCGGCAGTGAAGGTTTCAAGCAGGACAAAGCCAGGACAGGCCGCTGGTCGGTGGTACTGACGTTCCCTTTCCAGCACGTTCCAGCCAGGACTGAAAAAAAAATGAAACGCGTTCCTGCCTGTGGCGGTTTAACTGTACATGACCATAAAATGACACGGCATAGAAGCAGCACATGGGGGGCTGTTGACGATCCCGAGTGGGTCAGGGACGAATCCCAGATCGCTCAGCAGGTCTCTGCCAAGCTGCCACCTGCTCTAGTGTGAAGAACGTCTCACTGCTGTTAGTCTCAGGGGGGCAGGGTTGACAGAATAAGGGCATATGTGCCCCAGGGTCCCAATACACGAGGGGGGGGGGGCTGGGGGCAACAATTTAGAACTCTGGGGTATAAACTTCCAAGTGCTAGGTTTTGCACAACACAATAGACCTTGGCTGATGGTTTGTTAACCAGATCAGCCGTTTTCAAAACCGAAGGTTTTGTGAAGGCTGTGGTGCACATTCTATGGTGTGTGGCATGACATGCCATGTCCTACTACCACATCATCACAGAGATACTGACTCAACAGCATTTAGACAAAGCGGTCACATTAGAACCAGCTCCTAATCACTGCTGCAATTACTCAATTCAGTCATTTGGGATGATGGACCGTCAGAGTAGGCAAAACCACCATAAGTGTCGTCTATTCATGTTCATTATACAGCAAAAACTTGGATTGCGAGTAACTTGGTCTGTGAGTGTTTTGCAAGACAAGCAAAAATTTTTGATTAATTTTGACTTGATAAACGAGCGAGGTCTTGCAATACGAGTATTACGAATACGCGTTGTCTGCCGAGTGTCACGTGATCACAGCTGAGCCCATGGTTCTTCTCTCTCTCACTGTGGGATTGTGGGTAATCGTCTCCCAAGCTTGGTCTCAGTCAGCGTGTCTCACTCGTATAGTCAAAATTTAGTAGAAAAGCACCACCTGAATAAAGGTGTAGCAGTGCATTGTTTAACGACAATGCAATGTCCACATTTCCGATCGAAATCGAAAAGGAGGCAGAAGCGGCTGTCACTGGATAGGTTCCTTGTTAAAGTCGCACAAAAAGAAAAAGATTCCAGTGAGCCAACAGATAGCAGTGATTCCATTAGTTGTATTGAAAGTCGTCCTACAAAATAATCCTCCTCCTCTCTCATCTCCCTCACACCATCCACGATTCTTTTCAAAGGTAAAGTGCAGGGTAATTTGTTTTACTTCATATTTTGTATTAATCATTTTTATATGAACATTTTTGGGTGGTGGAACGAATCATCTGAGTTTCCATTATTTCTTATGAGAAAATTCGCTTTGATTAGAAAAAGCCTGAAGGTGTATCACCGCAGATTCGCTTTGGATTACCAGCACGTTTCCAGAACAAATTAGGCTCGCAAACCAAGGTACCACTGTATTACCATTAGTAAGGAGGGATTTTCAATTTCCTTTTTCCTGTAGCTGCTAAATAACTTTAATTTAATAATGAGTGTGTCTTAGAATCTCCCTCGAGAAAATGTTTAGGCTAGAATCTGGGCTTATTCTATGCTGACTGACAGTGCCAGGGTGTGTTTGTGTTCGCGGGGCTTGTCAGGATCAGTGTTTTTATCAAACAAACAAACAGACAATAAATAAGAAGTAAAAACTATATTTACCAAAAAAAAAAAAGTCAGACTTTAAACTGAAGAAAGTACCGCCACACCACCAACGGCTTTTAACCTAAATTCAGAGTTCATAAATTTCCTTCTGGATAAATAAAGTCTCTCTCTCTCTCTCATCCACAATATCACCTCTTTTAAAAGATGTTGCGCCTGCTGAGCTGTCCCTTTTTTCATCACCACTTCAACCAAAATAGTCACATGTGGCATCCACCACTAACAGAGTTAAATACGCATAAGGATACACCAAACACACAGAGTACTCACCTTTGTACATCACAAAATGCCTCTTATTAATATTTTATGCGCACTACTAATCTGCTTATCTAATTGCGGGCGTAAGTAACAGACTGTTATCAAAAGCCCTGCAATGACATACAGTTTACCGATTTCACTTAATGGCATTTTCATCAGGAGTTTGGTGTTAACGGTTGCGATGGGTCCACATCATAAGGATATCAAAATACGACGGTATGCTGTAGTACCATAATGCCGCCCAAGCATAGACTAATCACTTTAAAACTGTGCATAAAAACGTTTACCCATACCAATACACTGCTTGCATTTGTGTTGGATGCAATACACTTGCCCTCTCCTGGTGTGGTGGAATATCACTGCTGTACGCATGCACCAAACTCAACCATCTGTGTCCACAGCCAAATGTAGCATGAACACAAGCTGCTGCATGTACGACTGCAGAAAAGTGTAGCAGTAGCCCTAACCATTGCACTAATCTGAAGTGATCTTAACCCTAATCCTAGCTCTAAAACTAGAAGCATGCCTATGCATACTTCTAACCCTAAAGATAACCCTAAACCTAAACCTTAAGTTACCCTAACCCTGGCGAGTGAAAAATTAGGTGACCAGGTGGTGGATGGAGGTGACAGCAAAAACAATCGAGCACTGGGCTGCCATTCATTAGTTGGATGACATTAGATCTGTTTATTTTCTGTGAAAAATGATCGATTGATTGGTGGGCCAGATTTTCACATTGTGGGCTGGATAGAACAGTCCTGCAGGGCAGTGCTTTGAGACCCCTAACCGAGTATCTGTGATTCGGAGTTAAACATGGGAGAGAGGAACCAGAAGCCATTTGGTGCTTAACAGCATCAAACCACTAGGTGGCACCAACTCAACGTGAACACTTCAACATTCGGCACAGAAAAGTCACGAGAGGAGACAATCTGTTCTTGAAGTAAGCGCCAGGAGCTCGTTGAGCCGGATGTGAGTGCACCCTCAGAGCAACCTGCCCCCATTCACAGCGTAATCACAGAATCTTTGGACCGTTTCCAGGGTGACAGCACAGGTGCAACACAGTAATTCCTCACCGAAGGTGGCAGGAGCTCCAGACCCGCACGGCAGGACCTGTCACACCGACAAGGCGACAGTGACTTCACCCCGGAGCAGGCCCCGCCCCCTCTCCAAATTTTTGTTATTCAAAGCAATCTGGGATTTAGAGCAAATGAAGGGACACACCACTATTGCTGGGTCTTTGTGGGTGGGGAGGGCGACACGGCCATATTCCACAGCTCACCACGACAATGGAAATGCTGTTTAATAAAACTGCGAGGACACACCTTTTCCTGGGGAGGAGGAACTGATGCAGAATCATTCAGCGTTATAAGGACAGCTTGTTCGGCAGAAAGTACCCCGGACCCGCCCGTGAAAAAGTCCTGCCACACAGCCGCTGGGAGTGTCACATTAATTTGGAAAGGATTTGATGCTAAACTGCCCTGGGGGAGATTAATTTTAGCCCTGTTCCCTCCCCCAGCCCCGCAACCAGTGTTCACCTTCAGCTCTCTACCAGCCCTAATGGAGAAGTGGAACGATCTGTCTGTGTTTTGTCCGCTTCACAAACCCCCACCCCCCCCCACCCTCGAAGTAGATAGCGCCGTTGGCCACTGATGACGAACACCTTGTTGCCGGGTAACATGAGAACCCCACCCTCTATTTCCGCAAAAAAAAAAAAAAAAACACAATAATTCTATCCTATTACACAGCAGTGTGGTTTTAGATAGGGCCAAATGAAGTGCCCCTATAACCACCCCCCTCCCCCATCCCCGCAGCCAATTTCCACTACGCTGCTTAACTGGGTTGTATCAAAGCCTTCTGAGTGGGACACAGTCAGGATTGGCTCGGTCTAAAACCACAGCAGGGAAAAGCTGCAGAACCAGATACATTTGTGAAATTCCAGTTTAGAGGAGAGCTTTGGCTTATGCTGAACCGGCCATGAGTCTGGGCCAGAGATGTCACACACCAACCCACCACAGCTCTCACACACACACACACACACACACACACACACACACACACACACACACACACACACACGGGCCAACTGGGTCATTGACCCATAGCACCAAAATCCATGTCACCACTGGTCTTCCTGAAGAAAGGGGGGTGACGATGAAGGCGATGGGGATTAGTTGGAGGGCTGGCAGAGCCGCGTGAGCGGACCTGCTCCAGTCCGCATAGTCAGCAAACTAAGGTTAAACACACACAGCTGCATGGAACACGGCAAGCCCCCTCTTCCACAGCCAGACTGGATCATTTTTCAACGGACAGATGAGGCTGCCAACTAGCTAACATAGCGACGCTCAACACATAGCAAGCTCAGTGCTCGTGTGTCTTTAATCCCCGATCGCCCCATTACCTAAACCCAGAATTTAGAATTCAGTTATCAGTGGTTATTTTTGACACACCATAGCACAAAGTGCACAACAACGAAATGTGTCCTCTGCATTTAACCCATAGGTGACTTTCGTGACATAGCAGGGGGCAGCCAGTGCCCGGGGAGCAGTGTTTGGGGGCGGTACCTTGCTGGTCAGGGATTCAAACCAGCGATCTTTCAATTACAAGTGCGCTTCCCAACTCATCACAAGAATAGGTGACCATCTAGGGTGCCAGTGATGAAGGTTGTCTAGGCTTCAACTGACACTTCCTGCACAAACATTAACCTGGGACTCTCAGCTCAGGTCTGGTATCTCCAGAGGCAAGCACAACCAAGCTGTTAGATGTTAAAAAACATCATATTAAAAAAAAAAAAAAAACACACCACTGATAACTGATACTGAAATATAGCCAGACATCTCAGACATCACAAAGCCAATTCAATCTCTGGGACACAAAATTAGTTATCGTTCGATTTTAACTAGACTGTGCACTGCATACTTTTTTGCAGATTCTCCACAAATCCAGTGTAAGTCACTTGGTAGTAAACACAAATCACTGTCCTGATCTTAGCTTTTACAGCAGGTAGCTTAGGCTGAGCTCCAGCTGGCAGTTAACCTGCATCAGGCAAGGTTACCCCTGTACACTCTAAAGACAACTTTTGGAAGATTACGTTATCCAGAACTTCCAACCTAACACACAGGTCTAAACTGAAAATCAAGAAGAATTGTCTAGAGACAATCAAGATAAAGTTCAGAGCATTTTATACAAAGATCTGAGAAACATCAGGAACTAAAGAACTAAACCAGTCATTCTTAATTCCAACATAAATGTGTGCGAAGCCATAAAGGAGGAAGAGACATAAGGGCAGAAACCTTTTCTTCCCCCTCTGTCAGTAAGTGCTGTGTACAGTTTGTGCATTGACCTGCACAGGCCTGCAGAGAGGATCCATGTAGTGGTGAGGAACAAAGGTTCCTTCAATTAACTCCAAGTTCAAAAAAATTAAATTGGCGCTCAAACATAAGTTGGCATGAATAGGAATCGGCGCCCAGAACCGAACCTCCTCATTACTTTGAAACATGCTTCGCAAGCAAACTGCAGTGGAGGCTGACAAAAGGCCTGGAGTTTTGAAGCACAACCACAAAAGTTGCGTGATGGCCAAATAAGTTTCGTCCCTAGACTCATTTGAATTTCTTTTGGTAGGGGTAGCAACTTCTAGTACAAGTCCCTTTTCTTGTCCTTGGAAGGAGGGGAAAAAAAAAGATCACTGTAAATTCCCTGCAATCTTACATCCATAAAGAAGCCCATTGTTCTCCCTGGATACCGACAAAAAGGCAAAGTTATTTATTGTCGGGCTTCATCAACAGCACCAATCAGGAGACGGCAAACACACGGAGCACAGAAAGAGAACTTCTAGATGTGTGCAAAGCCCTCATCGTAAAGCTTCCCCTAAGAATGCCCCGATGTTAATACCCACCTTCAGTTCCTCACAAAGCCACCAATTCTTTTATTTTGATATTCCTTGAAGCCTTAAAATAAATAAGTAATAAATAAATAAAAATTGATGACAAATGCTAGAAATGCAACAGTGAGGTGGACACATATAGGCACGTGACCTGGGAATGTTCACTAGTCTATCCTTTCTGGACTAAAATGTTACACTAATGAGGAAATGGGCTTTGCGTAGCACTGCACCATGCCTATGCCCATAATAGTGTCTGCTGGGAGACAAGACAAGAGCACCACATTTGAGCAAAACCCAGTTCACCATAATTAATGACTGTGGGAATCATCACAGCAGCGAGGCTGATCTTCAACAACTGGAAATCTTCTAAAACTCCTGACATGAAAGACTGAATGGATGCAATGATTAGAATAGCATCTTCTAGAAAAATGTTGGGTCAGATTAATGATATGGAAGAAATGACCGGGTTATGGAGCGATGTTACATGGGTAATTGAAACTTAAGCCTTCCATATGGTGACTATTTGATTTTTAAGTTTTATATTTTGCTTATATTTATTCAACACTTTTGAGCATTGTGCTGCTGTGAATTGTTTTGTGTTACGTGAAATGGTGGTTTGACTTTTGTTGCTGCACATGTGAAGTTTTATAATGAATAAAAAGTAGAATTACAATTAAAAAAACAACCTTGACAGACACCAATATGGGCATCCCGTTCAGATCGATTTTTTTTGCCACACTGCTGAAAGTCTTAAATGCAGCCTGCAGCATCACTGCCGATCTGTTCTGATTAACACACATCCAAGTTTGTAACTGCACTGTTAGAGGTTACAGATTCATGTTCAAAATAGGGCTGTCAAAATTAACGGGTTAACGCAGATTAATCCATAATCATGATTAATCTAATTAAAATTAACGCAATTAACCCATCTGCAGCGCGGAATGACTCAAAATCCCTGAAATGTCTCTGTCAACCCATTTTGGGCAGTTTTGGTGCCTTCCATTTACCCTCGGAACTCGTATTCCTGGTCGGATTCCTAGTTTTGAAGCTGGAAGTGGCGACATGGGTGCTCCCCTCAGAGATCCAAGAAATATCTCGGAGCAGCACAGAGGATCCCGAGTTCAGAATCCAAGATGGCTGCGCCCTTTATCAACAGACGGAAAAGTTGTAGTTTTATACTGTTTAAGCACTACTAAGCATTTGTGGCTCATTAAATCGGTCGCACACAATATACCATCCAATTTATCTGTGGACGTGTTGCAGGGTTCGAAATAGCCGGTATCGCATCGCAGTTTGCGATGTAAAAACACCCACCTGCGAAACAATTGCCTA
>JAODLC010000001.1:19623391-19662197 GCA_026781145.1 Hippopotamyrus pictus
TTTGGGTCTCCCTCCTGAGACTGCTGCCCCCGCGACCCGACCTCAGATAAGCGGGAGAAAATGGATGGATGGATGGACCTGAAATTCGTGAATGGGGAGAGCGTTTAAAAGAAGTACTATGTTTTTGCACTTTTAATAATCCGTATATAGCCTGTACAGTAACAGGTGAAAATGACTCCTGTCAGCCATGTTAAAGAGCAAGATAATTGTTTACTAGAATGTCTTTAACCAATTAAGCCAGGTAGGTGTACGGTGGGTTAGTCTGAATAAAGTAAAATACAATCAAACTTCAGTCTGAGGGTAATTATACGAAAATGTAAATACCATTAATAAGAACATTGCTTCATGTAAAAGCGTATACTCTAGGGTAACAGGGATGGCAAAAAACGTCATTGTGGCCATTAATTGCTATGTAGTGAAGGACAAAAGACCACATGGTGTGGATTCAGGAGAGGCTTATATGTTGTATGTCATGCTTACATGGGCGGGACCAGACAGGTGCAACCCGTCTGGGGACAATTAACCACCTTTAAAAGAGGAACAAACCCAAGCAGTACTTGCGAAGTATTGCGCTGATGTTACAAAGCCTTACTGAGCAATTCTCCTGTCTTCCGTTTACCTGCTTGCCCTTGCCTTACTTGTCAGCCCCGTGTTCATTCCTTACCTTTTTGCCTTTCCTCCTTTCCTCCCGTACCTGACCCACCTGTCTTGCCGAGTCCAGCTCCTCCTGTTCGCCCCTCCTTGTGTGTTCCAGTCTTGTGCTTCTCCGTCGGACGGATCTCCCTGGTAACGACCTCTGCTTCCAGACTACGACTACGAGTACTGCACGCCGCTCCCTTACCTGCCTGTCAACCTGTCAAACTCAACATCGGCCCCGTCCCTCGCACCCGCTCCGAGCACCGGGGCTGAAGATCCTATGCACTCTGTTGTTACCGCTTTGAACTTTTCCGGTGTTCAACCCATTAAACTCCTTTTCTCCCCGCATTCCTGGATCCCTGTCTCTCTTCGTAGCCTTACGTGACATTGTTCATTTTAAATAACATGTAAATGACATGTTAACTTTAATGTATCCATTTGTGGTAACAGAGTTGACACAATGATCTTGTCCTGAGAAGATAAGAACACTTACATATCTTTTCACAACCAACTTTAAACAGGCGAAATGTCATATCCCGATCGTCCGCTCCTCCTGTGTGCCAGGTCCCCTCGTTAACCACGTGTGGATTCTTCATGTTTTACAGCTGTTTCTAATTGTTGTCATTAGTTCGCTGTATTTAAGTCCGCGTCAGAGTCTGTTTCCCGAGTTCTGTCATTGTATTGTTATATCGTCGTGTAGTTCCGTGTTGTTGTTTTTCCCCTTATGCCCTTACGTTTCCCCATTAAACCCCTTTATTTAACCCCATTCCTGCCTTCCTTCGCCTGTTTCCCCGGTCCGTGTCCCACACGTTATGACACGAAATATGCAACTCCCTGGAAATAATGTAACTTTTGGAACAGTCCCTTATCTCTTAAGGGCTGTTTTTATGAAAAGTAACTGGGCTGATGAGAACCTGGGGACCTGACTAAATAGTTTTTTAAACAACATTTTACACACATGAGTAATGAAAAGACACATGATGCTTCATACAATTTTACGGTCATATATGATAATTTTACTTTTTTGGCCTCAATAGCTAATAAAAGTAGAAAAATCATACTGAGGGACAGACTAGTTTTACATTTTTTGCAAGTTGCTTCTCATAAAATAGTGTTTAAAAATGCTTCAAAAACAAAAAAATTAATATGTTGTTATGCTAAAAGACATTATCAGAAAATAATTGACTGTTTATTGAGATTTACAGAGTAGTTTTTTTCTGAGGAATTCCGATTCAAATAACGTTATTTGTCCCCGAGGGGCAATTAAAGGCACACGGGGCAGCTGTAGAAGGAGAGGACACAATGATGAACACAAAATGGCAAGTTTTCATATAACCCGAGTAAGAGTAATTTCAATGTGTCTGTGGGAACAAGAAAGACTCTTTGAAGCTGATTGATTTCACAGGATGTCTGTAACCCAGCAGCAGCAGTGAAACATACAGACAAATCTGCAAGGCATTTATATGAGCAGCAATGAGAACCAGAGAGACAGAAGCACAGGGTCAGACTGCACTGGAAACTGTGATTCAGTTCCACGCCTTGGTCACCGCTCTTGATAGATAATGGCTATTAATAATGGCTAATTAGGCATGCATTAAATTACAAATGCTACTTAAAAATTTTAAGGTACAAGCAACAGCCACTTCAGTGGTGAGGCCCTGAAAAAGTTAAGCTTATGCGTAGGCCAAGTTGCTCTCCACAAATTGCATGGAGACGTCATTAACCTTCTGAATGATCCATCGTGAAAAGCAAGGAGCTGCAAGCAGTAATTTAGAGGCTCGAGTACAATCAGCTTTTGAAACTGCATCTGGAAGCTGCATTACCGCAAATATGCAAGAAGCTTTTGTTTGGGCCTATGCCAGCACAGAGAGGACAAGGCAGGGAAATACTCTGGGTCAGAGTCAACCCATCACAAGGCACACACACAATGGGTAATTCAGAGACGCTGCGGTGCCTGGCCGCTTGTTTACTGCAAGAAGAAAACAGACTTTCCAGAGGAGAGAATGTGTAAAACATAGCAGTAGTGGGATTTGAGCCCTGGAGGCAGCAGTAGCGCCCCCTGTGTCCTCCCTCCCCCAAGCCTACTCTCTGAAACCATGTTTATGGGGAGAGCCTGGTGGGTAGCAGAGGCCTGGGGGACGGGAGCCTAGGGGACAGGGGCCTGGAGGACAGGGACCCGGGGGACAGAGATATGCAAGCATGAGCTTTTATTACCAAAAATAAGCTTAAGAGAACAAAAGCAGCACTGGGCTCAGCACCAAATAGGAAATGAGAGTGGGAATGAAACTGGAAACATGACCAGAAACCAAATAAGGAGCCAGGGAACAAAATTAAGGCAAGACACAGGTGAGCGTGTAAACAGGATAATTGGTTATTGTTAGACATTTGGGAAACACAAAACCCCAGCAGTTACTCAGCTTACAGATTTATAAAAATCCATTTGTTGACCTTCATAGTCATGGACTGAGAACATGCGTCGACCAGGGCCATCCAACCAGGTCTCCTGTGACCTGTAGGCCATTCACTGCCAGTGGGATTTGGGCTGCAGAATGAACAGTCAGCTTCAGTATGAGCTGCACAGGAAGGTGGACTTGAAATCCCAGACCAGGAAACCCGCAGGGAGTAGAAACAGAAACCAGGGCCTGTATCACAAATCAGGATTTTTGTGTTAGCGACATAACTTGTAGGATTTAAGGTAGTCTATGCTAAATGCAAGTGAATAAAGATGAATTCAATTTAAACTGGGGTACCTTAAATCCAACAAGTTATCTAGCTAACCAATAAATCTCACTGAACACTCAGAAAAAGACATCACCTACACAGCACCGCAGCTGCGGAATGTTGGCTGTCCAGGACCAAGACTTCTGAAAACGGAAAAGCTGCTAACCGAGACCAGAAGCTCTTAACAAGATGCGGGACAACAAGAGTCATGAATCCTAAGTCACTATGTGGAGACCCTAAACCAGGGGTGGCCAATCTTATCCGCAAAGGGCCGGTGTGTATGCAGGTTTTTGGGATAACCTGTATGTCAGCTGATCAAACCTAGGTGTGAGGACTCTTCAGCCAATCAGTCCTCAGATTAGTAATCTAATTAAGGAGTTGCAGCAAAAACCCGCATACACACCGGCCCTTTGCAGATAAGATTGGACACCCCTGCCCTAAACCATCAAGCCAGCAAAGCTGCTGGCACCAGACAGAAACACAGAGCATCAGTATTTAGCCCCCAAATGAGCCTCTGATTTGAGAGCAGACTGAACCCTATGCTCTAATAGCAATGACAGTGACTGAACAATATGCAGTGCTTACTACTCTGCTGCAATACAGTTGAGCTCTAACTGCCTGATTAGTAATGAAGGTTCAAGTTTCAAGGTTGCTTTTATTGTCATTTCAACAATATACGTGGTGCAGTACAAAGTGAAATGAAATAACGTTCCCCGGGACCATGGTGCTACATAAATGGACTAGGACAGTACAAAAAACGTAAATTGCACATATGTAAAGTGCTACATACAAGGACTGGGGAGGTAAAGTACACGTGTGCAGACATGTGCAAAGACAGCAGGTAAACAAACACGAGACAAGTGCAACAGTGTGTGTGTGAGTCTCAGTCCAGTCACTGTGTGTTTAGAAGCCTGATGACTTGCGGGACAAGCTGTTGCAGAGTCTGGTAGTGAGGGCCTGAATGCTTCGGTACCTCTTAAAAGATGGTAGGAGGGTGAAGAGTTTGTGTGAGGGGTGCGTGGGGTCATCCACAATGCTGGTGACTTTGTGGATGCAGCGTGTTTGATGAATGTCGGTTATGGAGGGGAGAGAGACGTCGATGATCTTCTCAGCCGTTCTCACTATCCGTTGTAGGGTCTTGTGGTCTGTTACAGTGCAGTTCCCACACCAGACAGTGATACAGCTGCTCAGGATGCTCTCGATCGTCCCCTTGTAGAAAGTGGTGAGGATGGGTGGTGGCAGATGGGCTTTCCTCAGCCTCCGCAGAAAGTAGAGACGCCGTTGGGCTTTCTTGGCTATGGAGCTGGTGTTGAGGGACCAGGAGAGGTTCTCCGCCAGGTGAACACCGAGGAATTTGATGCTCTTGATCTCCACAGAGGATCCGTCGATGTTCAGCGGTGAGTGGACGCTCCGTGGTCTCCTGAAGTCAACAGTCATCTCTTTTGTTTTGTCCACATTCAGAGACAGGTTGTTGACTTTGCACCAGTCCGTTAGCCGTTTCACCTCCTCCCTGCATGCTCAGTTCTCAACTGATATAAGTAATCCCTTCCGTAAATCCTTCCGCAAGTCAAATTTGAATGTAAATTGGATTTACCTTTCTATACCATTTAAGCCACTTCATTGCAAAATAACACAAAAGCCATATACTACGAATACTAAGGAACGCATATTAATTAAAATGAAAAGAAAAAGTTTAAATGCACTTGTAGATGTATGTCACCTTTTCGCAGTGGTGCTTCTGTGAACTTTGTGGCTATCAGATATTTTTGTGTGTAAGTCCAGATTTACAAAGGTCGGTTTTCCATAATTCAAGAACTGCCTGTAACTGGTTTTGTTAATTTATTGTTGATTTTTCACTTTGCCCTGTCCGGAAATAACAGACAAGCAGTTGACAGGACGGGACCAACCAATGAGATGTCTTGGTCTCACCTCCTCCTAGTTGCTTAGAACAACCTCCTTTACAATTTGATTGGTTATCTCTCTGAACCAATCACTTTTTCCTTCAGCCCTCAGAACATTTTTGTGTAAGTAAAACTCCCATGAGCAGTAAGCACCGACAGACCTAGACCACTGTTTGTGCAGACAGTGAACTCACTATAGTCTTCCACGTGGACGATATCCTTGGTTATACAGAACCTGAAATGCTCCAGCAGGTGATTTATTCAAATTGGACTGAGAGTGTTTTATTACTATTACTATGTGTGATGTTTGCACTTAGGAGAGCCCGCTACCTCATTTTGTTCTGCATGTGCGCAATGACAATAAAGTTGATTTTGAGGAGAACTAGAGATGGCAACACGAGGTTGGCAGCACTGACTCTTGCCCTTGTGATCACTTCTTGTCCTCTGTCTCCTCCTGCACGTTGTAATACCTCTCCTTCTGACGTTCAGGAGGCGTGGTAAGCCTAGAACATCAGAGAAACAGAGCTGCAGAGTGGGCTTCAAGGTGTGCCAGGCCACTCTGTCCCTGGTTTGTCCTCAAAGTCCCCTCCACCTTTCAAAGCCTCATCTCAACAATTATTTCAACAGTGGGAGTCTGTTGATCCCATCAGAGCTGCCATACATTTAAAAATAATGTTTCTGATCACTGGAACTTTGATCATCGTGAATGTAGTAGAGGGACAGATGCGATGCTCACTCCCCATAGCTGAATCTGCATCCTGAGGAGCGGGCCGGCTTTCATGAATCTGAAATTGACTAGTAGGCAAAAACCAGCAGAGATTTGAATAATTTAACGCGGTCGATAATTCGGAGCTGATGGCCACGGAGCTGATGTTCATCATGCGCAGTCTTCAGAAGATATAAGGCAAGACCTTCTAGCCGATGGAACGTTAAAACATACATATGTGCATTTCCTTTTGCGTGGTCAACATACCGCATCACGGATGTAAGATGTCAGGACTGCCACTCAACATAATATCGTAACGTTGCTGAGGGGACTGAGTGGTGCTGATCTACCTCAAAGCAAGCGTTATTACAAATACAAAGTATTCGTCAAAAAATCACCACAAAAATACTTTTAAAATGCTTTATCGCAGCACACCTGCTCACATGTATTCAACGAGGTTCTTTACACCAGAACACCCATGAGTCAGCTTTGATGTGTCTATAAGGTAACAGGGACGTAACTGTCCTTGGGTGTCATAACATTTTCCCTTAATTTCTATGTAAAATTAATTGCTTCCCCCCTAACATTAGCTGTTAAGTGAGCATTAAAAATGCATGCTGTCTCCACAATAGAAGGGAAAAGGGCATGACCCCCCCCCACCCCGCGCAAACTCATCTCACATCGTTTGTATAACATTTGCAGACTCTTCCTTGTGGATGCGCCTCTCTGTGACAATATCCATGCAGGATTTTCTATTCTATGCCCCTCCCACAAAATCCCGATCCCTTTGGACCTGTGTTTCAGTATGTGTTTGAGACACGGCATCCCTCGCTGTATTTAATCAACAGCAAACGTCCTCTTTGAAAGCTCCGAAAGGTCACCGTTTGCTCAGTGCTTGTGAATAGTGTGGCCATTAATTTCACATGGGATAATGTATCAAATTAATATTAATTTTCAGTATTTTGATCTGAGCATTGAGAGTGGAAAAAGAATATGGTCTAGGGAGCGTCAATAAAGGGCTTACATTTTCTATAATATTAAACCAAATCCGCCTTTGATCTTTTAATCCTGTGCTTATAAGGTTGTGAGATAAGTAAGCATGACTAACCTCTCTTTTTTAGCCAATCTAATAGTCAAGAAAGAGCAGGGTTCTCGTAATGAGATCCTTTGCCTTCTTTTGAAGACAAATTGGACTGAAATTCCTTGTTTAATGGATCTTCCTTTCTTCTGTAAAAAAAATTCTTGGTAAGAAATAAAGGATTTTTCAAGTCGTCCGTTTGAGCTATAGATGGTCTGTTGCTCTTGTCTCAGTCTCAGTCCCTTATCAGGGCTGCCTGTCTGCACTCCGAGGGAGACCCAATTTGCTAAGTGGACTCCGGTCCCTTTCGGTCCTCTTTAGAAACGGCCCCGTTTGCCATGCTAATTCTTTTATCTGATGCTGGTGTTGTGCCATCGTGAAACTGACTGTCCTTGGAGTGGCACAAAATGCCAGCCACACGTATATATTTCGCTTGTATGGTTCTGGTAGCTTCCGTCGTCCACCCGAAAACCACGGCAAATGCTGTGAGCGCTTCTCCGAATAGTCCGGCGTTCTTCACTGCCGAGAACAGGCTTCTCAGTTATGAGGGCTTTCCAGCCAAACCAAACTGAACAGTCAGACCGCCACCTTCTCATAGCGTCCTATATAACGCCACAACCGTAAGGGGTGTGGAATGTTTTCATTGCAGCAGACACACATTCAGAGCGCAAATATACGTATTGTGGTGAATGCCTGAGTCATTTAAATAAAGGACGGCTCTTTTAAAATGGAAGTTTCTATCTTTATTAACGTCCGTTATTTTAATTTAATTTATTTATTTAACCTTTAATTAACCAGGTTTGTCCCATTGAGATCACAGATCTCTTTTGCAAGGGAGACCTGGCCAAGGTAGCAGCAACAACATTTGTTTAGTACTTTGAGCAGGACAGACAGGGAAGCCACCAGTTTACATGACACTGCATGTCACTGATTAACACCTAAATATCTTTATTTACTACAAAAACTCATCAAACATCAAAACTTAAAAAAATGAAGTCATCTTTATTCATATAGCACATTTAAAACAGCATTTGTCAACCAAGTGCCCCACAAAAAAAATCAATTAAGGTAGGAAAAATATTTAAACAATTTAGAAGAGAAGGTAAGTACTGTATAACTGAGATTAACTGATATTTAATGAGAGAAGAAAATGTGCCCTGCAGTGGACTGGCATCCTATTCAGGGTGTCTCGCCTCGTTCCCTGTGCTTCCTGGGAGAAATTCTAGTCTACCTGTGACCCTCACTTGATAAATAGTTGGAGGTTTGATGACATATGGATGATGGATGGATGGATGAAGATACCAAGGTACAGTATCAAGGTAATCAAATGTAACACGGATCTGGTAAAAACATATTTATGCTTGTCTCATCATCCCTCAGTAGCTGATCATTTAAATTCCACTTACTGAAGTAATTCTCTCTGATAATTGTCTTACATTTCTTACATGAAGTAACAGATAATTATACTAGGCCAAGGGTAACCTTCCCTGTAGGTCTTGATCCCTGGAAATAACCTAGAAAGGGCAGGAAGTTGAAAGGGTTAAGAGGGTCCTTAGAACTTTGGGGCATGTAAATAATTAGCATGTTGCCGCTGTGTCATGCATGTATGCTACATTTAACGTTAACGTAGCTCTTGCATGCCCGATTTCAGGCTACATTTACGATGTGATCAGCGTTGCTTTGTGTGGCATTTTCCGCTGTCCTTTTATCGCGGCCGAAGCACAATCCCTCTTTTGTTCCCCCTTTGTTGTGTTGGTGCCGCTACATGGAGAGAGGGAGCGAGGGCTGTCCGGCCTTCCCAAATGCACCTCGCTGGATGGTGCAAAGCCCCCCCGCAGAAAGCTGTCTATGTCTCTGCAAGGGGAGCCCTGGGCGGCTCATCTATGGCAGGAAGAATGTCATTATTGGAATAAAAGGGAGCCCTGGGTGACCACCATTGGGCCATTTCCTCATCCTCAAGGAATAAACTATGGAAAAATACCCAACAGGCGTATTACATGAGGATAAAAAAGGAAATAGAGCAGAATAACCTCAATAGAACACCTTAAAACAAAGGCCCTTTACCTGAAGCTCTCATCTTTTTAGGTTCTTTTTAGGTTGCATCAATAAAATATCTAGGCCTCTCAATTGATACATTGAACACCAGAAAAGGAGTTTCATGCAGAAACAGATTGTAGCAAAACAGAATCGTGTTAAAAAGGCAAACAAGCCAATTATTCTTCGTTCTTGAGCTGTGAGGAGTTCAACACATCACATTTTCTTGACTGAGTGTTGAAAGTTCAAAATAGTGCTGACTACCAGTGCTGAGGTATCTGGTGTTCTACATATTATAAACCACACTTCAGAACACACAGGCCCATCATCACCGTGCTTAAGAAAACAGAAAAGGAAAGATTTAAGGCATATGCCAGTAGCAAGTTAAATACACCCCAAGGGCTCAATGAACAGATAGAAATGTAGGTGATCTGGGGGGGGGGGGGGGGGGGGGAAGAGAGAAGGAGTGAGGCAGAGCAAATACAGATGAAAGTGAATATTGGCGGGTCTCTGGGTTGCAGTGCGAGTCCCAAAACTAGATCATCACAAGGAGAGAGTAGAGATCGCAGCAGATGGTCGACCAGATTGTGTTTCAAGAAAATAAACATTCCAAGATCACTAGCTATTACACCACATTCCTCAGATTTAATCTCGTACACGAGGGGCCGCTTAAAAATGAAGCGAAACTCTAAATGCAGGCTTCTCTCGTCCATCTTCTCCCTAGGCCTCCTTTTGTTTTGATCGTTGCCCCTAAACAATGACATCAATGCGGCGCCGAGCCCCTGATTACGGTTCCCGCTTTTCGGGACGGGTGCTGCTGCACTCCCCAGAGGCGTCCAAACGGGCTTCGGGAACTGGAGGATCAAGGGGCCGCGTTTCGTTAATTTGTCCCCCGGGAAAATAACGCCTCGGCTCGAGTGATTTATTATACGTTTGTTGTGTAATCCTGAAAGGAAAGTGAAGCTCCGCCTCCCGGTCTTGCTATCCAACTGCCCTGATATCAGCTCGTCCAAACGGACATATGCGGAACATGCTGTAATGTAATGACATCATCAACCTGAATTTGGATCTATCACTGTGCAGTTGGACTGCTTTGATCGCGATCTAAATGAACGGGTGCATGCAGGTGATCGATTACATAAAAAATAAGCATGCATAGATTTACCAGTTATCAGTAAAGTGCTTTGTATGGCATAATATATGTACTAACCATCTTGCCAAAATTAGTTAAAATCTGGATAATAGTTTACTGTGTAAAGAGACTTTCTGGTCCCTGACAGATTTAAACAGCAGAAACTGTTATGCATATAACTGATCCCCAGCAATCGCAACTGTGCAAGTCATAGGCAGTCAAAGAAATTGTTTAAAAAATCTTCAGTGTTGGTGTAAAAGTAAGATATTGTGTCTGTCAAAATGTATCGGCTTAGCAATTTCTAAACCTCGCCTAAAGTCACACCAGCATTTGCAGCTACCCTCCAATACATCGATATACATATTTTTTTACTTCACCCCTTTCAGACCTTGCTGGCTAATCAACACCTCATCGAGTTATTCAGCAAATTAAATTAATTACGTGAGCTGGTGGTCTAACATAACAAATAAATATGTGGAATGGCTGAGGTATCTCTGCAGAGAGGTTTGGGAACCGAAGCAGTGTTCTAGCAAGATATCTTTTTGGAGAACGCAAGAAGTTCTTAGTTTTTGTTTTCTTACTGTATATATTATAATGTTAAATTGTCTTTCTCTCTGTGCAAATATACACTTACTCTCCAGATAAACAGCTTGACTGCCAGTACGTAGCACTGTGGCTGTAGTGTGTGAGATTTAAGTACCGAGTTCTAGGATCCATTCAACCATCTCACCAGAGGTTCAGAGGGAACTGGACCTGTGAAGGGGTTGTAAGGCTGCATCCCACCGAACACAACACCACAGAAGGTACCTGGAAGTGCTCGCAGATATTCCAAAACTGCTTGTCCTGTTTGGGGTCATGGGGAGGGTCCAGAACCTATAGGCACAAGATTATAGCAACAATCCAGGGTGGGGTGCAATCCCATCACAGGACACCCCCCCCATACACACACACCATTGGGCAACTCCAATTAAGCTCAGCATGTTTTTCGGCTGTTGGGAGAAGCCAGAGTACCCCACGACAACACGGGGACAACATGCAAGCTCCACACACATGGAACCACGGTGGAACCTCAAACCCTGGTTTTGGGAATAGGAGTCAGCAGTCTAACCGCGGTGCCACCATGCCAGCCCTGCTTGTGGCTTTTGCCACCTGAAATTTCTCCCAGACTGGAGTCAGGTTGGTCTCCTTCCTGTCCCATTACCTGAAACTTTGCAAGAGAAACCAACCAGCCAATTGCATCTTAATTCAAATTAAGCGGCCATAGTGCATGGTACCCAGATGTCCTGACTAAAATTTCCCACTGTGGCCCTATCAGATCTGGCCTCCTAATCATCCCCTGTATCTAACTGGTGAATTCTCTCCTGCCCCTTCACCACCTTAGCTACTGTGTGCTGAGCGTAGTGGTACAGAATGGCTGCTGTTGCATCCTCCAGGTGGGGGCTGCACAGTGGGGGTGGTTGAAGTGACTCCCCATTGGTTCTGTAAAGCGCATTGGGTGTTATGAAAAGTGCTGTATAAATGCAACATTCATGTACCCTTTAAATAAACACCCGTTCAATGAGTATGTGCTTTTGTTTTCTTTCACAATTATGCGTCTGATATCAATTAAAAAATTTCCATAAAGTGCATGTTGAATGAAAAATCTCCATATTTATATACACAATTTTGCCAAATAGATGACTTTTGTGTTAAATGTGTGCTTTATGTATTCAACTACAATACCCATTGTAGGACTTTAAGGGGTGTCTTCGGAAAACATAAAACGTTGCATTTCACGGTCAAACAAGTTTTTATTGCTTCTCACCTTCACAGACGTTCCCCGTGCCCTCAAAGCATGTAAATTACTTTAAGTATTACTGTAGTCATTATAATTTAAGTGAACATCAATCACAGCAACAATGGAGCAATACTCTGAGATTGGACATCCATCTACTGTGCTGCTGCTGCTGGGTATCATTTGCATAATAACCTTGTTTTGGTACAGGTTCAGTCTGGGAAAGCAAGAAATTAAATTAGTTCAGTGCGTTATCCATTTTGCCTGCTGCCCTTAAAGGCCGGTGGCGTCCTATTGTACATGAGAGCATTTTGAATATAATCTTTGACATTTGATCGTATATGGTTCCCCTGGGTTGCACAGTTAAAGAATTTAAAACTTGCCCAAAATGAATGGTTTTCTATTATTGCCATTTACTGCCCCAGGTCGCGCTGAGAATCTGGAATCTCTTGCCAGGTTCTATCACTTTTTTCCCCAGTGAAATGTGCTGAATATGCTATCCAGTGCAGGTTCCCTGGGTTCCGTCATCGAGACGGAGCTCCATACTCGCTTTAAAACACTCCCAGCCCTTTTCCTGTGCTTTTGTCTCCATTGAACATGAGTTGTACTTCAGTTGTCCATAATTAGCATGATTCTCTGCTGTAGAAGGCTGCTGAGGGCTTTTTGAACACATGCGATGCTGTTACCTCCCGCCCCATGGAGGGGTTGATGTTGGTGGACTTCCAAGGACCACCACCCTCCTGATTTTATGAGCATGACTCTGGCTGAGGTTTCATGAAAGCAGTTTCTGATGGGAGGCCGCTTGAAATTCACCCACAAACTCAGAAGATGAGGGATCCATCAACATGACAATTTTTAAATTATTCTTTATTAGTTGAAAACATCATTTTTTTGCATCCATCAGTTTTCCATGGATAAGATACACACCATTGCTGTAAAAATTCCAAAGTCCTTGGTAAAAAAATAAAATAAAATAAAAGGGCATTCTGTTTGAAGGTGTTTGAATGGCCTCCCAAACCTGAGATCTGAGTGTCGACTACAGCAGGGATGGGGCTGGTACCTGGATTTTAAAATGAAGAGGCGACACTCAGCATTCCAGATGTCCCCAAGCATCTAGAGTGTCAATCACAGGTAAAACAAATGGTCTGGCATTTGGGAGTAGGTGGAGTCGTAGATGGCTCCAGCAGACAGATAGTACCAGAATGGAACATAGAGTTTTGGTAAACACAATTCACTGGGCAACTAGTTAGTGAATGCATAGGAACTGCGTACTCTGTGCATTATCTCAACAAATCACCTCATTGATTTGAATCGGAATCAGAGATGTGCTGTTGTCAACAAAGGTTACAAACAATATAAACTCAGTTAATGGTGCTCTTGTCCCACCATGCTCTTTAAATTAAACAATTAAGTCGGAGTCATAAAAAGAAATTGCACTCTATTTTATGCTTCTGTGCACGCTCAGTAGTTATCCAGCAGAAATTAATATGGCGTGAAATGTTTATTACGTGGGATGTGTAGCTACATGTTAAAAAATGCGTTGTTTATTAGTAGTGCAATGCATGACACACCGGAGATCTGTTCTAGACAGAGACGTTAGATGTAATGCAATAACAGACCTAGCGGTCATGTGTTTCACTCGCGCTGGGATTCTTCTGGAATTCTGCCGAGAAGCCTCCCTTTGTAGCTCATACTCCCACGCTTCAGAGGGACACCTTCGGAGAGCATCCTCGGGATTCCCGTAAACAAGCAGTTTTCCAAATGTGCATGATCCTTGGCCCAGCCGAGGCGAGATTGTGAATTCGGTGTGTGTCAGCGAGCCAGACTTTCATCTCCACAAGGCGGCAGAGGGCCGCCACTGCACCCTGCAATGCCGGAGAACTCGCGCAGCTTAAAAACCGCGAGGACCGTGTTCTTCAGAAGGGGTGTCCTTTGAATGTTCCTTTTCTAACCTTTTGATCTAAATCTTCTTAACTTTGAACGAAGTGCTTTAGCCTTTTGAAGATTCGGCCTTTCAAGTCGGCATTCATCTCGAGACGTAAAGCCTCTTGGAAAATAAATAATTTGATCCTGTACGGTTGAAAAGATCAGTGTTGAGGCACAATCTGTTGGGCATCAGCCTATTCAACAAACAGACAACTTGCTATAAACAGGATGGTGTGGTGGAGAGCGGGTGGAGCTGACAGCCACTGTCCGTACACTAGCGCTAATGAGAAGAGAAATTGTTGGTCTGGAGCCACGTTTCCATTCCAGGATCTTTCTTCTGAGGTTCACGTTGAGGTTCTCATGTTACAATCTTAATGGAGACGTCAACATGGTGAGCACAGCACAAGACAGCTGACAATTCCCCATAAATCCGCTGACAAGACAAATGCCCATCATGTCTTTTTGATTTTCAGTGCTCAGTAGATAGACCTCGCTTATGCATCTTACCACATACCTGTATAAAAACTTTTGAATTGTATTTTTGTGTGAATTTCTCAGTATCCCTGCTGTGCTGTGGACTGCACCCTGTCTGCCTAATACTAATCGCTGCCCTGGTCATTCTTCTTGAGTTTGCCAGAAAAGTAGCCAAAACATCTGCATGGCGGACGTTAATATTTTATAATAATTAATATTAATATATCCACATGCATAGAGCTGGTGCAGAAATCGAACTCAGGACCCCAGAGTGCCTGCAAAATTATAACCTCATGGTTGCCCTGTTAAGCGTTTGCACACAGTCATGCACTGTTTCCTATGTTATTCATTCATTAGTTATCAATATGATTGAGAAATAAATACTCAGTATTGATTAAAAATTACCTACAGTGATAATTATTGATAGATTTTCTTCTACACCCTGGATTCACAGTCTTAAATCAGATCTGTGTTTCTCAAGTCAGGATACTGTGGTCAGTACAACTCAATGGTATCAAGGTTTGAAGGTTTAGATCCATCAACTTTCAGATTCTATGGTCACTGGGTCTAGCTATTTTAGTAGATAAATGCTATTTCTGTACAGGCTTTCCTTCTGGGTGGGGCTCTCATGTCCCGTGGAAAAATGGAGTAATTACTCTTCATCCTGGCATGTGGGGCAAAAGGGCATTTCTCAGCCTTGTCTTTCACCCGGCGTGAGCAACTGTCAGATATGGCAGGTTAAACGGTGCCTGGGAAGGCTGGACAGCTACCTGGAGGCCGTTGGCTCGTTGTCTCCCGACCATTTCTTATCTCCGCCATGTTTTGGCGACATCTGAGGGGGTCAGACGGGAACGCCGTAGAAGAGCGATGCCAGGCGAGCTTAATGTGGGACGTGGTCCCGGCAACATCCGACCTCGGTGCTGGCATTGTCTCCGTTGGATTGTGGAGCCAGTCGGTTTGCTAAGCCACCCGTCTCCTGGCAACAGGCGGGCAGAGTAGGTAGAATATGGGCAAAGGGGGCTGATGGGTGTTTCACAGCCAGCCCAATGTTCTTCAGATATGTTTCTCTCTGCCTGTCCCCGCACTCCTGGTTGGATTCATGATGACTTATTTTAAAAGATTCGGTCCCGCTTAATTTGCATGTATGCCAGCAGGCTTTAATGTATTTAAAACTTGGAAGACGTTCAAAGGAAAACCATAATTCCTCTGAAATAGGCCTTTTGAAGGCTTTATCTTGCTCTTTCTCTCTTAGCTAATCTCAGAGCCTCACAGCATGCCAAAGCAATTTTTCTAATGCCAATTAAGCTTGACATTAGCATAACACAGCTTATAAAGTTTTTTTTTTTTGTAAAGAATAACATTAAATGGACATTTATTTATACTCTAACAAACGTATCTTGACTTTTCTCATTGACACCTAACGTATAATGAAGCAGTTCTTTCCAAACTGAAAAAGACACTAACGGACAAAGACGTTGCCTTAATTAAAAATAATCCAGAGGTTTTTAAAATAAGGGGTATCCTAACTAGCAGGATATGATGCAATACAATACATTTTTCTCTTGGATAAAGTGAGTTTATTTCTGGCAGATTCTGTCATTCCAAAGAGTAAGTAACACACCATTGTCTACTGAAATAAATGTATTAGATTCAAAGCTTTGCTTAAAATGTGGGTCCCCAGTCCCCCAAAAATGTAGGATTGTTTTATATAATATAATATAATATAATATAATATAATATAATATAATATAATATAATATAATATAATATAAATTGTCCATTGGTGTGAGTGTGTGTGTATGTGTGCCCTGTGTTGGGTTGGCGCCCCACCCTGGGTTATTCCCTGCCTTGCACCTGTAGCCCCCAGGATGGGCTCCGGACCCCCATGACCCTGAATAGGACAAGCGGGTATAGAAGATTGATGGATGACTAATATTATATACCCTGTCCAGGATAAGTGAGTTGTAGGGGGAGGATGGGTGGATGCATGGATGGATGGATGGATGGAGGTTTAATATATGTTATATGACTTTAAATAATGGGGTGGCATGGTGGTGCAGTGGTTAGCATGGTCGCCTCCCTCCCCTGGGACCTGTGTGTGTGTGTGTGTGTGAAGTTTGAATGTTCTCCCTGTGTTGTTATGGGGTCTCCTCTGGATACTCTGGTTTCACACCCCCCGCCCCCCACAGTCCACAGAAACATGCTAAGGCTGTTTGGCATTACCCAATTGCCCACAGGTGTGCTTGGGTGAGTAAATGGTGTGTGTGTGAATGTGTCCTCTGATGGGTTGGTACTCCATCCTGAGTTTTTCCCTACCTTCTGGGATAAGCTCTGCACCCCCCCCCCCATAACCCTGACTAGGATAAGCAGTTACAGAAAATGGATGGATGGACTATAAATTACTACACAGCGGAGTGCCATTAAACCACCAGTGGTGAATGTTGAAAGCCGTTGACTTCAGAGCAAATTTGTTACTGATTTTGTTACATGTTTGTCTGGATGTTGGCGGCGTTCCTCCTCAGTCTGGTAGAGCCAGCGACATTCTTCAGGAATGTGGTCTGCTGGAGGAGACTCTGTGGGAACAGGCTGTGCTTCAGCCTCAACGTCCCGGTTTCTGTGTCGGACTCTTACATAAAGAGCTCGTTAAGTCCAACAGTGCTGAACTTCACATTTAAATGTTGACTAATGGGTTCACTGGACAAGACTTTCTTTCACCATAATCAAGTCAGAAAGGATTTCCTCATGCGTGAGTAAACTTTTATTTACCCTCAGAACGGAAACATTCTTTGATGAAGATGGACACTCTGTAAAAAGCCATTATCACTTTAGTTCCTCGTCCTCTTCTTGACTTTCTATGAGTGATCTTCAACTTTGAAAGGATCTTCAAGAATGACCATGCTAGTGCCACAGATGAAGGTCCTTACTGATATATAAAGCAAAAATGCACCTGATTTGGGCACAGATTCTGTACGACATTACCAATAGATCTCAGGTCCTTAGTGGAGTACAATACACTACAGGTGAATGGGAACAGTAATAATGTTAAGCTGTTAGCAGTAAGCTCCTCCAGTCGTCAGCATTAGAGAGCATTTTTAGCCCTGGTAGCTTACGGGGGCTCCGGAAGGTTGGGGTCTTAGCAGAGAACTCTGGTCCACAGTGACAAATTTGCTATGAACTCTTGCTTGGAAGAGGCATGGAAAGCAGCTGTGGATCAAAGCGGACTAAGAAGGTCAGAATCACGCTTGACCATCTGAGAAAAACCATATTTTAAAAAGCTGGGTCGGGGGGTTCTGATCTGTAACATGGAGGGCAGATTAGTATTTTTCAGAGTAGCAGAGAGATCAAAGGGACGTTAAGGGTGTTTTTAACCATTCTGATGGTACAGCATCGCTATGCTCACTTTGCAGATGGTTCTTTTGCTGTAAACATATAACAACTCTTGAAAACTCTCATTTGGTAACAGATCTGATGCCGTATTCGTCTGGTTTTCAGATATCGAGAGTAATCATAAGGGCCTAAATTAAAGAGTTCTGTATTGTATTCAGTGGTTCATTTTTGATTCTTTAACTATGTTTACCTAATGGGCATTTGGAACCTACTATTTGCCTGTGTGGTGTATATATATATATATATATATATATATATATATATATATTCCGAGTCGGATTCCGAGTTTTGAAGCCGGAAGAGACGACATGTGCGCTCCCGTTCTCAGAGATCCGAGAAATATCTCGGAGCAGCACAGAGGATCCTGAGTTCGGAATCCAAGATAACTGCGTCTTTTATCAGCAGAAGGGAAAGTTGTCGTTTTATACTGTTTAAGCACTACTTCTCATTTGTGGCTCATTAAATCGGTCGCACACACTATACCGTCCAACTTATCTGTGGATGTGTTGCCACAGAGTTTTATACGTAAAGCACCGCGCGTAATGTGTTATCAACTGATATTGCTAAGAATGGCAATTAACCGGGCAAGAATTGGGTTTCATGATTAGTCGGATTATTTGTCAGATTTACGGTAGTTCGGGCTAATTGTAAGCGAACAAAGATAAAGACCATTTAAACTGAGGTACCTTAAATATGACAAGTTGTCTGGCTAAGCAAAAAATCTTGCTTTTTGATATGGGTCCATGGTATTGCACTTCTGTGGCAGATGTAATGCATCTGATTCGTGTTCAAGATGTTCAATAAACATGTTAAGTGTATATATATTCCTAGCTTATATATCCTAGTTTGCTCATGCAAAATGAAATGCGATTAATATAGATTAAAAATGAATGATATTTAATCGTGATTAATCGAAATTAATCCACAGCAACCCTGTGATTAATCTGATTAAAAAATTTTAATTGTTTGACAGCACTAGTTCAAAAATCTAAATCAAGACGGATAGACACTTCATTGTCTGAGGAGGAGGTATGTGTGGAAATAATGTGACAGAGTAGACATTAAGTCACCCAAAAATAACCATCCCCAAGATATATTCCAGTGTAACCCTGTCAAAGCACCAAATCATGCAAACACTCATTCACAAACTCCTAGGGAAACGCACAGACACTGCAGCCAATACAACATTGCTATATATTGGTGTTCCTTTCTCCATTCCAACCAAAAGCGCAGTGCTGCCCTGGTTACCTCAGACCTTTAACTGGCCGCAACGCTACCCCACAGTGTCAGCTCCCACTGGGACGACACAGGATAGGATCCTTTATGGGAAAACTCTGAAAGCAATTGCCGGAGCAAGGTAATCATGAATATATAATGAGAGCAGGTAGACAAAAGACAGCTTGTGAACAAACAGCCCGTAATGCTATAGCCTGGAAGGACTGGGCGTGGCACCTGGCACGCCAGCTGAAGGGCCAACTTGAAAATATAACTCGTGCCCCACTAATTGCAAAGCTTGAAAGGGGGTGTGGAAGCTGCCTTAGGACAAGGAGAGCTCAGGATCCTGACAGAAGCTGCAGATATTAACAAGCTGACAATAGGGTACAGCTCTACAGGTAACAGAGATATAGAGACTGCAGCAGTTTCAGGGCAATCTTGTGTGATCTTCGACATCCCTAGTGTCCCCAAGACACAAGAAAAAGGGCCTAGACAAGACCTCCAAACAAAGCAAGGCCCCGCTGCTGGTAAAAAAAGAAATGCATCCAACCAAATAATTGTGCCACAGCCCCCACCGCTCCCCCATTGGCCCTCGAGGAATGGCTTACCGAAGCCTTAGCCAGACCGCTGTGCCAGATTCTCCCAGGAACTTCCAGCTAAATGAGTTTCTCCCGGCTGTTGCCCAGAGGCTGACAGACATGCACCAGTGGTAGCAGCTGAATAATAATGAGTCCCCACCCTCCACCTACCTCTACACTCATTCCCAGACACTAACAGTGGCTCCCAGCCAGGCCGGACAGTCCACCACCCTTGCAGCCAAGCCTCTGATGTGGGAAAAACACCTACGTGCTTCGGCATGCACTGGATACTGAGCAACCACACCCCATTTGCCCAAAGGTCACTTATCTGCATCGTAACCAAGTGAGTCGCCCTCCGTACCAGCAAAATTCCCGTCATCCATATACTTTGCGCACTTTGCAGATGATGCAAAGATCACCCAGAAAATCCCAGACATTGAGTTTTACACAGATCCCGTGGATGTGCTTCGCAGGATCAGAAAAAAGCTCTTCTACAAGTAATCGTTAGCACTCAGCATTATGGGAAACCACAAAATGACATCTATAACTTAAAAAAAATCATGCATTACCTTTACTTTGTGGATTTTTGCATGCATTAATGGGATTTAGGACAAAATTTTATCCAAAACCACACAAGCGTCCAAGAACTTCTAGGTAAATACCCAGCTGTTGACAGGCAGTGTGTTTGTAACATAGGAACGAACTACAAAAACAATGTAAGAAGCCTCATTCCAGAGCTCCGCGGATCAAATCTGGTTTCAAGAGGATTGAGGTTTGAAAGAGGAAGAGATTCTGAATTCATTATTCTTATGAAAAGCTTCCTGCCAAGATGACAGTGCTGAATAAGGGAGAACCATGAGTTTTGGTTCTCGCAAGCTAAATATCCTAACAATAGAGAAGATGGTAAACTTGACTGGAGTTAAGGTCAGTAGATGCCTCCTCATTACCTCGTCAGTTCTGTTTTGAACTTGCCATTCACCACAGCCAGAAGCCAGCAGATTTCAAGATTAGATAATGCATTCTAGGTGATTTGGAACAACCAGCAGGCACAAGTGGTTGATCATCTGTGCAGCTGGCACGTTACAATCAATCTGAGAGATGACCATAACAAAGACCAGCAACTTGGTGACAGTTTGCAGGGGTGGGCAAACTTCCCAAAAAAATCATATCACGTTCTTTTTAACATCATCCACAATCTAAATTGCGATCTTTCTTCCCAATTTTGAAAAGAACGGTCAAGAATATCCAGACAAGTCTAAGGACTAATCTGTTAGCGCTAATTAAAAACAAAAACAAAAAAAAAAAAAACAATATTGCACTAAAGACACCGTTGTCAAAATGGCCATTAAAACCAGAGTTAGAAGCAGTCACTAAATAACATAGCCAAATCACTGTCACACCACTGATGTCGAGTCCTGTATTGGCACCAGCTCCTCGTCCACCATGCCGATAGCTCACATTGAATTATTTTTCAAATATGTCACACATGAAAGAGACCATGTGATAGAGACACAATATAATTTGGCCAGTCAGCACAGCAATGTTGTAGGCCATCGAAGTTTAGCAGCCATCAAATTTTACGTGAAGTTTGGGAACATTCATGGAAGACATAAAAGGTCACGATCTCTACAATCTGGTCCTGGAAGGTGCGTGGGAGTTTGCCCAACCAGTGTACATGTGCTTTGTGGACTTGGAGAAGGCATTCGACCGTGTCCCTCAGGGAGTCCTGTGGGGAGTGCTCCGGGAGTATGGGGTGCCGGGCTGCCTTATAAGGGCTGTTCGGTCCCTGTACGACCGGTGTCAGAGCTTGGTCCACATTGTTGGCAGTAAGTCGGATTCGTTCATGGTGAGGGTTGGACTCCATGGCTTCATCAGACCGTGGCACTGGCTTCATCAGACCGTGACCTTCGGCTCTCACTGGAGCAGTTCGCAGCTGAGTGTGAAGCAGCTGGGATGAAAATCAGCACCTCCAAATCCGAGACTATGATCCTCAGTCAGAAAAGGGTGGAGTGCTCTCTCCGGATCAGGGAAGAGAAACTCCTCCACTTGGGGGAGGACAAGTATCTCGGGGTCTTGTTCACAAGTGAGGGAAGGATGAAGCGGGAGATCGACAGGCGGATTGGTGTGGCATCAGCAGTGATGCGGGTGCTGCATCGGTCTGTCATGATGAAGGAGCTGAGCCAAAAGGCAAAGCTCCCAATTTACCAGTCGATCTACGTTCCTACCCTCACCTATGGTCACGAGCTGTGGGTAGTGACCAAAAGAACGAGATCGCGAGTGTAAGCAGCCAAAATGAGTTTCCTCTGCGGGGTGGCTGGGCTCTCCCTTAGAGATACGGTGAGGAGCTCGGTCATTCGGGAGAGACTCAGAGTAGAGCCGCTGCTCCTCGGCATTGAGAGGAGTCATATGAGATGGCTTGGGTATCTGCTTAGGATGCCTCCAGGACGCCTCCCTGGTGAGGTGTTCTGGGCATGTCCCACTGGGAGGAGGCCCCGGGGAAGACCCAGGACATGCTGGAAGGACTATGTCTCAGCTGGCCTGGGAACACCTCGGGATTCCACTGGAGGAGCTGGATGAAGTGGCCAGGGAGAGGGAAGTTTGGGTTTCCCTGCTGAGACTGCTGCCCCCGTGACCCGACCTCGGATAAGCGGAAGTTAATGGATGGATCTCTACGATCCACATGAAATGTAGATGGTGGACATCTTCAAGATCGGACTGCCCACCCCTAACAGTTCACAACATAAAACTTCCAACTTCCAATTCTGTAAGCTTCTTAAGAAATCCTTGGAGAGATACCACAGATGTGCTACTATGTAGCATGGAGGGGGAAAAAAAAGTTTGCAAATTGCACAAAAGCAAATTCCCAGTCTGTAATGCAGGGACAATCCTGAGACACCCCACATCCTCAAGTATGTCTCCGAGAACGTCGTTCGCATGAGGGAAACAGAGGAACGCTTCAGCTGAGAAACAACTCAATAACTAAGCCCAGGTTAAGATGTCCCTGAAACCGAGGCAAACGGGAAGCCCCGTGTTCTCCTGTTAGAATCCATCTTCGGTCATGTGTTCAGAATGCTGGTTTGCTGAAACGCACAATTAATACGTTTCTGTGCGGCACTGTTGCACTAAGAAGTGCTGGAATGTGGACCCATGAAGATATGCATTACGAGGGACGCTGGCACCGTGGCCAGTGTAAACATCATCCTCGTGCCCTGTCCAGCTTAGGATAAGCTCCAGGCCATCCTGTGACCCTGGCCGTTTCGATGACTGATGGATCACAGGAGGCATTACTGACCTGACACGCAACAAAAAAACCCAGCAAATAATTAGCCAACTAAAGTCAGCATGGATTTGCCAAGAAACTGTGGGGAGACGGGGAGGGGGGATTTAATCTACCCTTAGGGCCTGAGCCTGAATTTCAGCCAACATGGAACATGCACTCAGTGGAAAAATACACAAAAAAAAAATAGCAGGCGGGGATCAGTTTCTAAAATTAAAAGCAGGTTGATGTTACTCGTTGCAGGGTCTGCAAGCTTGGTTGGGGATGAGCATTTAGGAGTCAAGCAGAAAATGATTCTTATTGGGAGGTGGGGGATTAGACCCTGACACAGGAAGGACTGCAATTTCCATCCAGCATGTCTCAGGGACCAATTAATAGAGGTGATGCAAGGGTGATGCTAACTCACTACTGCCATCATGACACACTTCCATGTGACCTTGGCTCTTGATTTCTTCTCTTATCGTGTTTCCACGATGCCAGTAATAATGCAAGTATAAAAGGTGTCATTTAACAACCCAGGTCGGAGGTCCAAAGGCATGCAGATTGCGCGGATTAAGCTTGAGGAACACCTAACAAAGGTCATAATGTTTAATTCATTTGGCTAAACCTTTTCATTTTGGCAAAAGGCTTCCACTAAGAGCCCCTGGGCAAGTACTTTTGGTTACCTCAAGGACACAATCTTAGCGGGGGTAACCTGGCCCAAAAAAGCTGCTATTTCACTGCTGGGGGTGTGGAGAGATGGGGTGGCCATAAGCCACGGTGTCCTTCGTTATGGAGGCGACAGCCCAAAGACCTCAGAACCTGTCAGTACAGGAAAGGCAGCAAGTTCAGGAGAGTTAATGCACAGTTTCTCTTTCAATAATTCTGGAGGGAAAAAATGTTCCGGAACTGCGGCATTCGAGGAATGTGTACAAGATCAAACGGGGGAAAAAGAGATTGAAATAAACTTGATAACTTGTGCTTTAGAAATCAAGTGAAAACTTTTCTGTTTGAGCAGTTTAACCAACCGGCTGGTGACGACCATGAGTACATGCGTTGGGCAGTGGTGGGGGAGGGGGGGGGAGGGGAAGGGGGAGGGGGAATTCAAGTCTGTCTTTCCAAGTTAACATTTTAACAAGCCAACAAACTTTTCACTTCTGCATGCCCCGATTTCATGGTTCCACCCTTCTGTTCGGAGGGGCCGCACAAAGACTGAATTAATGTCATATTTCGGCGAAGGGAGAGGAGAAAATGAGGCCGCCTCCTTTGAAGGCTGAATGGGTGGGGGCCACCAGGGAGTGACGGGGCAGCCTCTCATCTATCTGGCTTGTCATCTATTCTGAGAGTCTACTTCGGTCAGGGCAGAGGGACCCTTAATCAAAACTTCACAGTAACGAACTGGCGTTGAGTGCTTCTGTAGAACGTCGATGACCTCAAAGCCTAGTTACTCTGACAGCCCTCCTTTGGAGTGGCGACATTGCAGTCAGGTGACAACAAAAGGCAGGAATGTTTAAACACAAGCAGCAAGACAGTCAGCACAGCCTCCCCACCTCATCCATTAACCAAACATATCTGGTTACCACGTTTCTAGCTATCCAGTTTAACCGGCCAAGAAATTCAAGCTAACTACCGGAATCTATACTTAACTGGTACTGTCCCACCCAGGACTGCACACAGCCTCCCCCGAGATGAAGATCACCAGCCAGCACCTGCTGACTGGGCTTGGATGAACTCAGATGCCAGCCAAACTAGCCCAGAGCAGCTGTTTTGCTGAAGCTCAAGAGGAGAAGTCAGACCGCCTCCAGTCAGAATAGAATCAGAGATCAAAAAGCTTGAAGAGTCATAAAAAGTGCATGAAATAAACCAGCATCACAGGGCGTTCCTCCGATTTAATGTCGCATCATAATATGCAGTCATTTCATTTTTCTAAGCAATACAACTAGCCATTACTTGCTTCTCTGTGCATCACAGTTGGCACCTTGTATATAACCCCCACAAGTACCGTGCCAGCTAAACCACTCCACACCATATTAGTGTGAATTTAAGGGACACAGAGGATTTTTAAGTTGTTTTTTTTTTTTATATTAAAAAAAAAAAACCCAGGTTAAATTTTTAATGTAATGATCAGAATAAAGAAACATCTTTTCATGAAGCTGAACGCATCAATTAATAAGACAAGAATCAGGACACGCGGCACCCGTTATGAGAATTCCGAAATGAATACCGAAAGGAAATACGCATGCCATAAATTTTACACTAGCAAGGTAAGGTCAGAGTGTCGCAAGACAAGAGGATGGAAGTTAAGGTCAAAATCAGGAACGAAGGAGGAGAAAGGCAGGCAGACAGACAGTAGTTTGACACAAGCATGAGGAGGCGCCACACATCGGGCAGCGGTAACCAAAACAGCAGCTGGTGCAGCACAGAGCAGCCTGAGGCAACATGGAGCTGCCAGATCTGTCAACTTGCTGTCGGTCAAGTCACTGGAATCAACAGGCAGCCCGCTGAGGCGGCCACATCTCGCTGAGAGGCCGAGCTCTGGGAGGAGATGCATGTTCTGCGCTCTGGGAGGTCGTCACTGAAAAAATGGGGAGTTCTCAGCGTGAAGGGGCTCTCGAAACACTGCCCCACTTGAAGCACCAACTCCAACAGGTTCCCTGGGCATCCACCTGTCGAAAGCGGGGTGCCTCAGAAGCTGAACCCCCGCCGTGTCTCCTGGCCGCCAACCAGCTGCCCAAACGGGGGAAAGCGAGGGGTTTAATTGAACACGGCCTGCCAAATCCTCAACGAGGGCTCCTTCCAACTGCTCCGCCCACAAGCAGCGTGAGGGTAGTGAAGTGGATGTGTTCCTTTTGGTAACGGGAGCACAGAAGTACCCGGACGGCACTATGTTTAGAATGAAGCACGCGGCCAAAAACCTGCAAGCGGGAACAGAGAAGCGGCGACTCACAGCCGCGCATCTAATTAAAGGAAATAAATGGCACGTCTCCTAATTACCAGGCCGAGTCCCCAAAGATTAAGTGCCAAGACCTCGAGAAGGGGCCCGTAGACGAAAACAAACTCATGGTCCAGGTATTGGGCAGCACAGCTCAGAGGGTGGTAGTGAAAGTCATGAAAACAAAACCTTCTTTTGAGAAGCTCACAGCTAAAGATCACACTAAACCTGAAACCATGGAGATACTCTGCTTGAATGCCAGAGTAACACAGAAGTCCGTCACCAGGAAATGGCCCATGACAATGGACACACTGACGACAAGTAGTGACATCGACACCAGACAGCACAGCACCTCCATCGGGAGGCAGAAGGGCCCACTGGCTGTCACAGGGGCTGATGTGATTTACCACTTATGTTCACAGCATCATCTGGGATAAAATGTTACTGGTCGGTCCAATTTCCGAAGTCTAGTTCAGACTAGAGCTGTCACGGTATCAAATTCTCAGTACATGGTTATCATGGCCAAAAGTATTCATGAAAATGATATTATTGTGGTATCTTTAGAAAATTTGCACAAAATTAGAAAAATGCTACCAGTGAAATTCATCTTTAAATTTTAATTTTTTGTGTGTTTTGTTTTTTATGGACGAATACGAGTGCAGTGAGATGGAGAGTCTGTGACCATAACTGTACAAAAGCTTAAGGAGAGAGCAATTACACTACATAGACAGTGAAAAGACAAGCAAAGCTAAAGCCCTCTTTTGCGGTTCCTGTCGATCGGCATTTCCAGACAGGGGCGTCTCAAATCCTGCCGTTTTTATCAAAATCCTGTAGTAACACCATTAATATCTCTTTTAACAATATCAGGTTTGTTTTACGCTTCACTATTTTCCTAGTATATTTTGCTTATCCAATTTATGATTTGAAAACCGCACCACACATGCACAGAAAAATCCACGCTTTGCCTGGTAAAAATAGATGTTTGTTTCATTCTGGACCATTATCATCCAATAGGGTAAATCTGTCTTTCAATTTGATTTAACCAACGAGTGTCAATAGAAAATATTGTATTGTTATGTGTTCAAGTAATTTATAGCGCACTATATAATTTATAGCTGTGTGTGAGACATTCAAAGTCTGTGCTCCCCGTCTCCTCATATAATGATGGCCACAGTTGGTCTCTGTGCTCAATATGAGCTTTGGTACCTCAGAGTTTGCATATTAAGCACCGGTGGAAACCAGCATTGAGGAGCAATATCACCACCTACTATACTGGAGTGTGAATCAGATGGTTATTCACACATTTTCGTTGGATCTACAATGACAATAAAGATATGATATATTCTACTGGCACTGGATTATTTCCGATATTATCATAGGCGTATTATCTATTTCATTTTTTTTAATATCACGGTTATCATAAATGCTGATATATTGAAACACCCTTAGTTCAGACCATTAATTACATGGGACATGTTCTAGACAGGCATCCAAGCTCCTTCTTGCATGGCATCTCACCAACCAATTGCTCCAGAAACATCAGAGCGCCCAATGATGAAAAAAAAAGCACAAGAACTTCCCCACCACCTGTCAGGCATCACATCACGGCCTGGGAAGAACGCCGGCGCCATGCCAAGTGGCAAGCAAATGTCCATCCATCCATCCAAACACTTTTCCTGGTTAGGTGGCCTAGAACCTATCCTAGGTGGCATGGGGCACGAGGCTGCGGTACACCCTGGACGTGATGCCGCTGATGGAAATTTCGTCACCATTTTTCCTTTCCATCACAAGACCATTTTTAGGGGAGAAGGGAATTTTAAAAAACGTCGTGGCAAGCAAAACAAAACAGCGGGATGTGAAACAAATGCCCTCGGAGAGTATACAAAAGCACCCATTGTCACTGGACAAGAGATAATCTGCATGAGACAGAGAGAGAGAGAGAGAGAGAGAGAGAGAGAGAGAGAGAGAGAGAGAGAGAGAAAGAACGAAAGAGGTTGCCATTGTGATGGACGTAATGAGGTCAGAGGTCAAAGAGCAAAGGCAGAGCCGGGGTTGCAGATCCTGGTGACGGGGATGCCAAAAAATGAGACCGAGGGAATTCAGGCCGGAACATGTCATCATCCCCCAGCCCCCCCTCAATAAATAAATATAAAAATACCTGATATTGCACAAGGTGGCCGACATAGAAATAGCCCCATATGATAATTCTATTTATTATGATGCCAAACTACTTTATGTGGGCCACCCTGCACAACTGTGGGTCTTTTGAACAAATCATGGAAGTCTTGCACCCCCTCCCCCACACTGTGCCTCCTGGGGTAGGCTCTAGGCTCACCATGACAAGATCAGCAGTTAAGAAAGATCCATAGATGCGTTTCATGCTCAAAATACACAGGTGTGCGCAGACACTCAGCTGGTGTATGATTACCTGCGTAGTGACCTTCACAGAACTCTCAGTATCACGTTACCGCATTAGACTAAATTATTCAGCACCGTATGATGCAAGGGCTCCTCCTTTTCTGACACGGACTTCGGCCAACGTGCCACGTGGTCAGATCTCATCTCCCAGGCACGCCATTGGCTGATCAAGCGCACGGGAGGCAATATAAATGTAAGTGTGAGATGAAATCACATTTATATAGAAAATACAAAAGGTGGGGGGAAAATATAACACGGCTCACAATTATATAAAACTGATAGGATACAACATTACGCCTTAGAAAATAAACAGTACATGCAAAACAAATGCATTAACTGGCATTTATCAGACAGTCACTGGTTGCCAAAGTCCAGTTTCATCATTACAGTAATGGATTGTTAATCTGCTCATGTGCCATATTTGGCTTAGAGAACAATCCTTTAAATGCATTACATAAAACTCCATAAAATCTTTGCCTGGTTTTAAACAAATTAAAACACACACACACACACACACACACACACACAATCCCTGATTGAGTCTCTAGGTTCGCCTGAGTTTGTTGGCTTCCCATGACCAGCACATGGTCCTTCCTCTTTCTGCATTTTCCCCAGCCTGTCACGTATTCAGCTCTTGCACACAAAATTGACAAGCTGGTGGACCAGGCTACTGGCCCCTACCCTTAATTCTGCCTTAAAAGATCCCTCACTTGACCATACTGCAGCCTCAGAAGCATGGGGAGGGGCGGATGTTAGGTCCCAGCCCAGGCTCAGTAACTCCAAAGGGTATTGGAGAGGGGTAGGCATAGGTCACACTGACCCGAAGGACCAACAATACCGCACTGTCTCGACACCCAGCAGGACGGCACAGATTCGGAGAGGCCAGTGCCACATCAAGAAGGGGGGGGGGGGGGTTGCTGATTACGGAAGCGGGCCGAACCGAGACCCAGCTGGCGGCAAGAAAGAGCCACATTGTTCTGAATGCAGCAGACAGAGGAAGACATACTAGGGGGGGGATTCACATTAAAAATGAGGAGATCCTGAAACATCTGCACAACTTCGAAGGGAAGACATTCCTCATTGACAGAGTCCCATTCAGCGCTTCTTATCGGCGCTGAGAGCCTCCCACACGCACACGCTCCGTCCTCTTAAACCGGATCCCCCCCCATCGCTATTTCATGGCCCGTCTTGGGCTTAATGAAGAAATTCCTGGCTCTCACCCAGCCCGTTTACGCAGACCCTGTTTCCCCCGAGTCCTCCATTACCGATAAGACGTCAGGCTGACACCACATTATGAAGAAAAATAGCCACCGCTCAACTCCATGTTCAAATACCGCCCGCGTTCACCCTCTTCCACGCCTGCAAATTTCCTGCACATTAAACACGATAACGGTCCAAGGAGGCATCCAGCCAGCAAAGGCCTTCCAAGACCTCTGATACTACAGCGAGAAATTTGCTAGAGCAATAAAACACTTCATTTAAAAAAAAAAAAAAGGAAATGCTGTATTTGCCATTTGCACAAATATAAGTACATGTACACTGGCATTCTTTAGTATTCAGATATCCCATCTCGCTCTCCTTTGGAACATACATGCACGTTATTTATATACACTGAATAGACAAAAGTATTGGGACACCTGACCATTACACCTACAGGAACTTTTATGACATCCCATTCTAAATCCATAGGGATTAATATGGAGTTTGGTCCCCCTTTGCAGCTATAACTGCTGCCATTCTTCTTGGAAGGCTTTCCACAAGTTTATGGAGTGAGTCTGTGCAACATTTTGCCCTTTCATTCAGAAGAGCATTTGTGAGGTCAGGCACTGATATTGTATGTGAAGGTCTGGCTATATGTGTGCTGTCCTAGTGTATTAAACAAAATACTTATTAAATTTCTTGTCATATAATTCTGATCTTTTTGTAATATCTATTCTTCCAGCCAGATTGCAACAAATAAATTTGTACTGTTATTCAGAGACAGACTATTTGCATATTTAAATCGACAAAAAGTTCTTAAGTCCCACCCCAAAGTACTGGAAGTACCAAAGAAGTACCCCAGGTGGTTTGGCACTTTTGGTACCGGTACTCGACCGGAAGTCAATGGAAAAGCGAAAGTACCAAAAGTACCATACCTGAAGTACAGCAATTGGTGCAGTGGAAAAGCGCCCTTACATGCTATGTGCCTCAGCATTCGGCGACCACACTCTTCCTTTATATGGTCTGCCAGTTCATGGCCGAGTTTCTGTTGTTCCTAAACACTTCCACTTTATAATAATACCACTTATGGTTGACCGTGGAATATCTAGCAGGGAAGAAATTTGACTTACTGAAAAGGGGTCATCCTATGGCTCACTAAGCACTTCAGAGCTCCTCAGAACGACCCATTCTTTCACAAATAAACCTTGTAAACCTGACTGCATGGCTAGGTGCTTGATTTTATACAACTGTGGCAATGGGTTTGAATGAGACACCTGAATTCAAAAGGTATGACCCAATGCTTTTGTCCATATAATATCACACACACACACACACACACACACACACACACACACACACACGAGAGCAAAGCTCGTCATCCGAATGTCAGGTCCTTTGTCCCTTATGGCTGGTTCATACTTCTCCACACGTGTACTAGCGGACGTGTCCGCTCGAACGTTTATATTAACATCAAGCACATTGTAAACAGTTTATATTATTATAAATATCAAATACAACATGTTGTGCGCATGTGCAAAGTATGCAGCTTGACCAGCGACTATGAACGTTTCCGTATGCGCAGACGCTGAGTGGATGTGCAGACTGCTGCACTTATGCGGAGAAGTATGAACCAGCCTTTAGGGGGTTAAACAGATGTGACTATTCTACAGCAGACATGATTCAAACCGATGGCCGTCAAATCACAGGCATAGGGGACACCTATTACACCCCATTATTATTCATAGATTAAATTTAGGCATTTAATATAAATACTTACTCGCATAAACTAATCATCACTAACTTCTTATACTGCTAAAGAAACCCTGCGCATGTCAACCTCATTTTGCACAATCTGAATGGAAAGCAGCCAGCCCAGAAGCCTGGGGGGCAGCAGACGACTGATCGACCAGCCTGTCTCTGGAGAGGGGATGACCTCAGTTTGCCTGGAAAACAAATGTCAGCTCGCAATGCATGTAAAAAGATATTCAAATTCACTCCAATTGCAGAGAGGGGGAGAACTGCAAATCAGAGAGACAGGTAAACTGGGGACGGGGGAGGATGGAGACATCCTTGAACTTAGATTCCATATTTTATGGACACCACCCTTTGGCACATCGGGACCATTTCAATGGAGGGTGGGGGATTTTTAAGAAATATGGTAGGATCCATATATGTATACGTATATATGGGTGTGTGTGTGTGGTCCCCCTTTGCAGCTATAACTGCTGCCACTCTTTTGGGAAGGCTTTCCACAAGTTTATGGAGCGAGTCGGTGCAACTTTTTGCATATAACTTTAATAATATACATATTACACCTACACATTTACATACACACACACACACACACACACACACACACACACACACACACACACACACACACACACACAGCTAGACTGGGGGCAATGGTGGTGAAGCTGACCCAGGGCGCCACATGGGCTTCAAACAGTACTGCCCACGGGGTCTCCTCTGCGGGATGGACCCCAGCTCCTCAAACCGCTCCAGCTGCTATATTTAGCCACGTCATCCTGAGAAATGGCGTTTAACAATTAAGTGGAGGTTAAATAGATTTGGCCACATAAGGCGGGGTACATGAGCCTACTGATTGGACAGTGTTCAAATGAAAGATGTTTTCCCGCCCCAACACATGTGCCATAAATTACAGTGAGAAGCCGTAGGCTTGCATTTAAATTAAATTGCGGTGCCACAGCGCAAGAACACCATTCCACCACCCGTGTTTTAAAACGGCCATACATTTTCACAAAATACTAATTTGACAGTGACACGCCTTTCCACAAATACTTATGGTTGACAGGCCAACGAGAGGTTTTCTGCTGGAATAAGGCAGTCACAAGTCAAGGAAAACAAAAAGGAACAGTATTCCTATAACATCATGCGACTGAATCATTGCCGTAAGACTTCTCAACCAGGACATGACACCACTACCTCTGAAATATCATACAGCAGATACATGAACTGCATGGACAATCCACTCATTAAGGCAACTTCAATGCACACTGCACTTTGCACAACAATCATCTCATGCGTCACCACTTGCCACTTTTTGTATTTTGTATATGTTGGATATTTTGTTAATTTCATTCTTATTTGTCTGCACTTTATATTTATCTTATGTACACTTTTTTTTTTTTTTAACTCTCTCTTTTGCACAGTCTTTGGACTGATCAGGGTTCATTTCACTGCATGTTGTACCTGTTATAACTATGTATGTGACAAATAAAGAATCTTGAATCTTGAACTGATACTTAGGTCATGCGCATGCAAATTTTATATTCAGGAAAAATACATCACAAAAAACACAAACCAGCACGTGAAGATCTCAAATGATTTTAGTGACAGAATGATGCAGCACAGATCAGACACCTTAAGTTTCCCCATTCATTTTCCAAGATGGTTCACCAATATTTATACGGAATCACCCCAGTAAACTGCTACACTAGAGCGAACAGAAATCATGACCAGCCGTCAATAGAAGCAACACCTAAACATAAATAAAATTTCTTCATTTCTGACCAAAGGCAAACTCAAGATCAACAGCCTCACCTGGCTGCAACAAATCAAGGCGACTGCTGAAGATCATTGGTTGTGCATCAGTCTTTATAAATGTGATTAAAGTAAAGACAAGAACCCGACAGTAAGAGAAATTCAAGCGTGCCAAGTTCAGTGCAGGACACCATGCTCCCCCTGGACGAATCACAGAGAGAATCCTGGAATAACAAGAACTAGGAAGACTAAAGCGGCCAATCCCTGGCCAACAGCCACACTCATTGTGACAGACATGGGAATTCCCCATTCCCCATGTCCCATAGCAAATGGAGGAAAAAAAAAAAAAAAACATATCCAGCACAGGCCAGATTACAAGAGCCACACAGAAGGAGCCATCTCGACTCCAGTTGTACAACAAGGGGGGAAAAAAAAAAAACAGAGGAAGAGAGAAAACAAAAGGGAGGGAAAAAAATAAGATGGCATAAACAAATAATCGCTGCCTCCCCCCCTCCGCCCCACACCCACACACAAACACCATAATAGCCAAGATGGATGGCGCTCACCATGGGGGAATGAGCGGGTGTACACACCACAAGGAAGAAGGCCAGCTACCAAAGGGGGCCCTGTGGTGAGCCCTGGTGGAGAGCGGCCGCCTGAACGGACCACACAAGCCCCATGCCTTGAAGGAACCCACAGAGCCACCTCCCCCCATAAGCACCACCCCGAAGGTGGCGGTTTCCCTGAGTGGATGGGGTTGGGGTGCTCAACTGAGGCAGAGAAGTTCCATTGTCTAGAACAAATTACGTTCCAGTTAGCATCCCCCATAACACATTCTGCAAAATGCCCATAAAAAAAAAAATTGTGGTTGAATCACTGTTAATGAGACCAAAATATAGGTTCTAAAACGATGGCTATAATTGGGATCATCAAGTGCCGTTTCCATATTACAGCGGTGCTGTTTTATTTAGCAGTCGTTATAAAATACTTGTGGCTAGGCAAAAGATGTTAACTATACATTTCACGCTGCTGACATCTTCCCTTCATTACCAGGCACTCAGGTCCATATCCTGCATGTACAGGATGGTATTTAATGCTAGTTTTCCATATTCACAGTGATATTACAATTCGGGATTATGTTAAAGTTAATGCACAAAAAAAATGTTAAAATTCCTATAAACAATGCGAAATAGACAAGTTAACAGCAATGCTAATTGCATTCTGCACGCCCCATTGACAAAAACTACAAAACAGACTCAGAAAATTAACCACCAATAGACCAATATAAGCTGTATCTTCTGGTTTACAGCTGGCTGACAGATGCTGAAACATGTTTGGTTATTTTTACCTCAAACGAAAACTGGTGAATAATTGATGGATAAACTCATGGATAGAATTGTCATTACAATTCAAGGCCTTCCGTGGAAAAGTCCCATAAATATTTAATCAAAGGGTACACATTGTTGTTCAGCAGCAGACAAACAGACCTCGCTCTAACGTCTATGTATTTCTTAGATAGCATTCATTAGCTGCCACCCATGCCTAGAGCCAAGCATTATGATGATTTGGGAAAAGTGCTTTTTTGGGTTTTTGGTCACCCATTAAAGGTAAAATTGATTAGTTTCTGCCACATAGCACATTCATAAAACACACGCAGGTATCCTACATATGCACAGAGCATCCACCTCCACAAGTTGCCATTCTTGCGCTTAAACAACACAGAGAAGACGGCACTTCCGAGCGTCGCTCCACATTGCTACCTCGACTGCATGGGTTCGGCCAGGCGCTGCATAAGGATGTTTTCCCAGCCCCATGTGCTTTGCACGCGCATTTTCTGCTGTCTGTATGACAGGACAGAGGGGGATCTTTAAGGCCGGGGATCAGTTGCTGCCGGACGGTGTCTGATAACATGCATATGCTGTGTGGACTCATTCCAGCGCCCCACCGCCCAGTAACCCAATGCTGACGAGGAAAGCACATCATTCAAAGCTGACCTCAAGAAAGGCGAGACGCGCCTCACTTAGCTTGTCAGCTTTGATATGAGCGGTGAGAGTTAACGGCGAGGGCCAGTCGCACATCAGTCAGTCCCCCAGCGGCATCCAACAAACTGGGTGTCTCTTTGCCCCACTACCACCCCCCATGCCCCCTTGGACATATTCAATCTCAGAAAAAATCCAGGGGGAAAAAAATTAGTTTCAATCAAGGGACCTGTTATTGCTAAATTCTGCAATCCGAGTTGCCCGCTGTTGTCTCCATCTGACCAGGTTAGTCATGAACGCAAGATGCTCACTCTCTTATTAGGTCTAATCTAGTATCCCATGTGACATGGGGGGTTTTGGACACATCATCTTGTTATTTGGGGATTCCCTTTTCAAAACGGTGACTGGAATAGGGAGGAAAAACACAATTTAAAACTGTTTGTGGTGCGAAAGGTACAGAAAGACAAGTACAGAGGATGGAGTGCCCTTAGAAACATATGACGACGTCCTGGTCACTGAACAGAGGGCGATTATACGCTGGCTCAACGATGACTATAACCCAACTCACCCTGCAGAGGAGGAGGATGCCCCCCCAACTCTATCATATCGTCCCCCCCCCAAAAAAAAAAAAAAAGTCAAGTAGCCTAAATATGCCTTTTGCTACATGGTTTGAAAAAGCAGAAAAGCAGCACCACAACAGCGGCCAGCAGAGAAACCGCATGACAGACGGTCTTTCGCAATCAGAAAAAGCGATTTGAATGCAGCCGGAAACAGAGGTAACACTGCGTAGGGTGTTGGAAAAGATCTTAATTACAGTTTCTTTCGATTAATTGTCTTATGTTCTCGCCATTTGTGCACCATGAATACCCTGAATATTACTAGCTACAATCACAGTGAAGTGTACATTTATCACACTGGACCTGGGGGAGACAGCTGGAGTGGAGGGGGCACTTTGATCTCCTACCCGGGTTGCGAAACCGAACCCGATCATCTTAAAAGGTCAAGTGATCCTCGTTTTTCGCTCAGTTGCGCCACACTCATCAGGATGTTACATAGCTGAAGGCCGGGCCCACAAAAAGGCGGATGGGAAGCTACCGGCTTTGCTCTGGAAAAGTCTGCCATCTCGGCCAGCGTCCCTGAAACAACACGAGAGACTGCAGAGTGATCACAAGCCAAGCAGTCCCGAGGTCTGATGTAGTGGAAAGATCAGGCGTCAAAACAGGTCTCCTGCTTTCCACGGAGATGGAAATAGGCAGGGCCAGGGTGAGACCGGGACGGGCATAAACTTAACCCCAAATGCTGCCATTTCACCTAATGGGATCTCTGGGGCAGTGTCAAACTCTGTCAAGGGGTCACTACATCTCTTCTCCAAAGGTGGTGACTCGGGAAAATCAAGGACAAAGTCCTCCTTAAAAGCAAGACCCCTGCACCAAATGCGACCAGGGCTGTTACAGATTCACCGCCTGGTGGGAGAACACTGGGGATTTATCCATCACCAAGTCACAGACTGCTATTTTAATTAACAGGATGGTTGGTGTCATGATGCATTGCCGTTGTTATTGTGTATACCCAATCAAAGTGTCCCTTTTTGGTCGGTTATAAGGCAAAGCATCGACTTTGAGGTGAGGAGCTGGTCTAATTGTTCGTATCCAGTCCCAGTCCTCCTCGTCGCAGAAAGAGGGGGAGGGAAGAAAACAGAAAAATCCTTTCACCCACTTGAAAAATCTACTTACCAAAGTTGTTAAACTCGTCAAACCACATGCGTGTCGCGGAAGTGTTTACGGTTTTAATGTTATTAGCTCTATACCAGAAAACAATCGAGGATAAAATAACTGCACATTAAGCAAATGACTGCATTTAAGTTTATATATCGAGCATTAGCAGCTCTTAAACATTTCGCTTTTAACTATATTTTAGACTCCCGCTGGTACTTGCATAACAGGCGTGTAGAAAACAGGTGAAATTGGCAGTTAAGTACCAACACCTGAAAACCTCCTTCAGTTAAAACCACAAAGGCAGCGTAGGCTGCTTTGGAAAGATGACGAGATCCTGCTCTTAATACCGCCTCAAAAGCAGTAGATCACAAGTAACCAAAACTGGCTCCAAGCTTATTTCACGGCTGATTTCATGTTGACAAGAGACCTGCTGCAATTTAGTAACTGAAAACAATTAATGAACTGCGTTAGCTGCCCAAATTTCGTTATAGAGAAACAGAGGGATTTTGCCATCGGATGTATACAGCTCAGATGCGTGCCGTGTCTTGCCGTGGCTTCCCCGGCAGGGATCAAGTAGTATAAATCACAAACCCAAGCTACTTTATGGTGTTTTTTTTTTTTTAAAAAAAAAAAAAAAAAAAGGGTGCTGTCCGTGTCAGGCGGCACGTCAGCCCGATTCCATACAGGGAGACAGCTGCTGTCCAAAAGGACCCACGCTTATTGCTCAGGGCAACATCTACACGTTAGCGCACAATTCCGAGAAACCGAGTTTAAACTATTACGGGAAATAAACTAAGAGCGAAAAAAAGAAAGTTAACTGGTGCTTGACTCAAGTGCGTGCGTAGTAAGACACCAGGATGACTAGTTAGTGTTACTATTACGGCTACGGCTGTACTTACTCTACGGGGCTGCAGATAGTCAGCTCGGTAGTTCACTAATCACTTCCCTTTGTACTCTTCCCCTGGAAAGTTTACTTTTTCGAATACAAGGCTACCACGGTCTACTCATAAACTAGCCTATTTCCCAGGCGAGTGAACTGAGATCTTCCGCCTTGTGAATCCACGCTAGCCAACCGACCGCATCCTTGTTTTCCCAACGATATCCTTTCTAAAAGGGGGACGCTCTGGAGCGCGAGGCACTCATTCAACGGATTAGCCTACCGGAAATAAGAAATAAAAGCCCGCGTCTGATTGGCTCATACTCAACCATGGGGCGGTGTCTATTACCAATTCAGGTCATACAGCGGCGTTCTCGGTTTCGCAGCGATCGATCTTCCAGTACCTCGGTAACTCAGTAATGTCAAGTCAGCATTAACTTACTTAACAATACGTTTAAAGCCTATGATAAAAACATAGCTTACTTTATTTCATTCTATCCCGTTTGCAATATCCTTAAGTATATATAGTCACAATCAAACCTCAAACCACATTGAATTTGCATAGTACTTTGCCTCTGATCATCCAGCCACAGACAATTTAGAGAAGGTATAGTTCTTATTTAAGGTAAAATAAACACAAAATTATGTTTGTCTAAATGACTAAATTTATCAGTTTTGTTGAAATTCATGTTGCCTGTACAATGTCACATGAACTCTCATCACCTCGTAATAAGCAAGGTATGCTTTTATATTTATAACTATGTGAACAAATTATCGCTATAGTCATCACTGTATCATAATTGATGCAGGCCTGTGACTGGGAGCCCCACAGCCTATGTCAGGCAGCATAGGGCACAAGGCAGACCACAACTTTGGATGGGATGCCAGTCCATCATAGGAAACACACACAAACATACACATTATTGCAAACTATGGGCAATTTGGAGACAACAATTTGCCAAACCATGAATCCTTGGACTGAATAAACATTTTTTAGTTTCTACTCTCATGTATTTACTGAAAATCAGCATTTAAGAATCATTTCCAGTTATTGAAGAAAAATATTTTAATTACTTCAGCAGACATATACTTACCAGATTTTGCCAGAAAGCAATTTTATGTATCCTATTTACAGATGCATTTCATAATAGTCCAATAGAGAACAATAATACCCTCATTCCCAATAGGCCTACTTATTATTTTAGTTGATGATTAGTTTTAGTTGATGGAGATTTGTGGGATGCACATCCAGGGCACGAAGCTCCCGTTTCACCACATCCCAAAGTTGCTCTATTGGGTTGAGATCTGGTGACTGTGGGGGCCATTGTAGTACAGTGAACTCATTGTCATGTTCAAGAAACCA
>JAODLC010000001.1:19664711-19676991 GCA_026781145.1 Hippopotamyrus pictus
CAATGGTTCAAGCATTGTACCCTGAAAGTGGTGCTGTGTATCAGGGTGATAATGCACCAACACACACAGCAAGACTGGAGTCAAAGTGCTTTGATGAACATAAAAGTGGAGTTAAACATCTCCCATAGCCACCAGATATGAATATTACTGAACCACTTTGGGGTGTTTTGCAGGAGATATTCAGGAAACGTTTTCCACTGTACTGCAAGAAAAATGGCTCAAAATCCCCCCAGGCACTGTGCAGGACTTGTATCTGTCATTCCCAAAACGAACTGATACTGTACTGGCCACAAAAGAAGGCCCTACACTATACTAAAAAATTATTGTGGTCTAAAATCAGGTGTTTCAGTTTCATTGTGTATTAAATAAATGTTTAATTCTATCTGACTATACCTAACTTTTCTTATACACGCAGGTCTGTTTTGTGTTTCACACTATTAATGCTAAAAAACTACCGACATCTTCCAACCAGCCCTGGAGTGTTTGTCGGAATAGGAATGGTGGTGATGATGATGATGCTAATGATGATGATAATGATGATGATGGTGATAAGGTCCTTCTCGGTAACCGGATGCAGCGGCTCGAGCGCCGTCGCGCGCAGGTGTCCCGGATGTGATTGTGGGTGGGGGCGGCCGCGGGGCTGAGCTTCACTCCTCGGCAGATCGGAGCTCGGTTCAGTGTGTGCGGGTGTGAGATGGACCGAGGGCGCTCCTTCGACTAGCACAGTCTGCTCGAGACGCTTTTAAAACCGCTCTGATCATAGACGCGATCGGGTCTCCGAAAAACCATAGGGAAAAAAGACGAAAGCAGCAACAAAAAAACGAATAAGTAGCCCATCTTTCACATCCACTCCACACACACTAACACGGCATTGATGGTAATGTATGCAAGGAAACAACCGAGACTCAGTGATGGGTAAACAGATGTTTTATATTCAGATTCCCCTCCCCCTCTTTTCCGCTTTGACAATCTTCCATTTTTGTCTAAAATCAGAATAAGTAACAACTTAAGAAAGCTCCTCTCGTTTATTTTATTCTTCTCGGCTGCCGCTGTTTCTTTACGCCGCGTCGGGTGATCTGTGCACGTACGCTTTAAAGTCTCTAAACGTGTTTTCTGTCTTGTTCTTTTTTTTTGTTTTCGTAGGTGCAACGACAGAAGGGATCCCCAGTCCTATCAGGTATATGCGAGAAATAAAATTAAAACGGAGGGGGGTACTCGGCGCAGGCTTGGCGGCTCCTACAGGCCTCGGTGCGGAAAAAAATACACCGATATAACGAAAAGTTCGGGCTTTTTCTCTGGTATCCAAACGTTAAAATGTCTCTGGCTGCGCGTTTAGACTCACGGGGTGTGTTTCGGGTCATCTCGGCTTCGTTTCGGACGGTCAGGCTTGGTTTTATTAGTTTTTTTTCTAGTCGCAAACCGCCGCTAACTCTGCTAGCCGAAGGCCTGTCATCGGGAATAGTTAGCACGCAGGCTAACGAAGATAAATAAACCACCACCACTAACAAAACCTTTCGGCTTTTGTTTTGCGTTTTGTGCTTTAGTTTATTATACGTGTATGAAAAATAGCCTTTAGTTGGGTAATATTGTCGTGCTTAGTTTATTTACTCGTTTATTTATTTGGAATGCATGCAAACTGCGACAGGGAGCGCTAAACTAACCCAACGGGTTAAATGTCAAGCCAGACCGGTCCACAGGTCGAGGCTGCGCTATGATTTACAATTACATTAAACTTAATCTTTATATCAGTCTGTGGTATGTTAGAACTGTGCTAAGGTTGAGGTTTTCATACAGGTAAATATGTATATGGTTTACGTATATGGTTATTGGCTGTTCATATATTAGGTGCCTAATCGCTATACAGTTGTGCGTTATGTCCTTGTATATGTCACACGCAAAACTCAAAATTTGACTGCTGAGCAGTTCTGGGCAAAGTGACCCAGCTCCAATTAGGAGTGCTGGGTGGCTGATTCCTGCACACGTGTCTTGAAGGCTCTAAATATGTGTTGCAGACTCTTAAATACCCATCAAAGAGCCACCCAGGCAATGATCACCGCCATGAGAAGATGCGCGGCGACTCGGACCCTACTCCTCCCTGCAAAGTGCTTCGCCGGTCAGACAGCCCTGAGAACCGGCATGGTGACGGCATGTCACAGAACAGGGCAAAAGCCATCCAGTCACATCGGGCCAGAGACAGAGATGGAGGTAATACTGAACAGTATCGAAACCCCCCCCTGCATAAATACATGTCAGATTGCAGCAAACTACAGCTGTTGGTGCTTTACCTCTGTCCAACCCCATGGAAGTTACTATTATTTTTATTGTATTAATTGCTTTTTACATAATTTTTCCCTAAAGCAACTGTTACGGTTGTGTGTTGGTCAGTCTATTGCTTTGTTTGCATGTGTATACATATGTTACACAGGTATAATCTGTAATCTGTCTTTCTCCTATTAGAACACTTCTGTCTCTAAGGCACTGAGGATTTTGTACCCAAAACTACAGCAGAAAATTTTTATCCAAGAACGGAATTATTTGTGTGTGGTATAGGATACATAGCATCAGGTTACTTAAATTCATTTAATCTTTGGTTTGCTGTACATTTCAGGAGGTATTTCCATTTGCCAGATTTTTTAAACCACTTTAGCTAGCTTCATGGAAAAGTTAACATTACAGTTAACAATATAAAAAAAAAGAAAAAAGTTAAAATTACACAGCCATTGATGGGCAGAAAAAGTTATCTTTACTTTTAATGAACCTTGTATGTCTCTTGGTTTAGTCTGTTAGATTAGCCTGCCTTGTATGTGCACATTAGTTGAAAATGGTTATGTTCTTTGGTTTTCAAAACATGTATAGTTAAAAACATTTGCACATCATGGACAGAAGAACCAGTGGTTTTAGCCTCCAGTACATTTTCTTGAGTCATTTTGCGTCTTTAATTGGTGCTCGGTAATTGTCTCTCACTGATCTGAGTAGAGGAAGATCCGGTGGTATTCCTCATAGCTTCACTGAAGGGAGTGCATGCCATGTAAAAAATGCAGATTATGATGCAATAACGTTAAGGAAAATGTCTCGGCTCTGACCATCTCTAGCTATATTTGGTTGAAAAGGAAAAGTCCAACCCAGCTCCTGGTGCTGTTTTCAGTATCACCTCTGGAGTTCAGATTTGCTCTGCGTGTTCTCTGAGAGCCTTTTTCCCTGGAACCGCAAGGGTTTCATTTTAATGCGGGGATGTGCTGTCTGGACACACTGGCTTCATCTGAACCATTGTTTGTGGCTGCTTATCTTTGACTTCTGTCAGTGTCTTCTGGAATCTTGATAATTCCAGGCGCTTGTTGGCTTGAGCCATCCAGTGATTCACAATTTCTTTGGGTTCCTTGAAACAATTGGTCAGATCCCTCTTAAGCTGGAACCTTCACAGTGATCAGCACCCAGAGTCTACATTAGACTCTTGCTTGTATCTACCACTGCAATGTTTTTGGCCTCTAACATTCTAAAGGTGTCAGTTGTCTGTAGTATGTAACCATATTAAATGCCTTTGTTTGGAATGTCTTCTGACTCTGAAGCATTTGGTTTTTTCTGTGTTCCTTTTAAATTCAAGACCTTTGCATTGCTTGACTGCAAGCCAAGCCTTCTGTTTAGGCTCTGGATTCACAGAGTGTTATATTCTCAAGATTGTTTTGGGTAGTGTCTCCTCAGTCATGTAGGAATCCAGACTATGTCTCGAGGTCAGTGTGCCCACCCTTCATTAGACTGGTTCCTAGCAGAATTGCCCAAGCCAGATTTTGAAAGCCCAGCTTGAAATTTCACTCACCGCTGTCTGTTCCTTGACTGACCTTGCAAGTGTTCTTCACATCGTTCAGCCAACCCTGGGTAAATCTGTGGTATTGTGGTGACAGCTCCCTAAAGTTCTTCACAGCTTCGAAGTTTTGAAATGTACTTTGTTGAAGTTCTAGTACACCTACAGATTTTTTTTTTTAATCTTTGAGCTGATTATCTTAGAGTCATATTCTTGGCAGGATGTTCTGCTCTTGAACCTTTTTTCACTTCATATTATGGGTCTGTTCAGTGTTCTCATTCATACATTAGTTTTGAAGGTTGCCGGAAATTAATTCCACCAGTGGTGTGGCCAGGATCACTAAGCAGGGGCAAAAAACCAGGTCTTTTAGCTTTGCCTGTATTTCAAAGAATCAGCCCGTGCTCATGAGATTTGGCCTACCCAGCACCTAAAGTTTTAAACCCAGTGTAACTAAAGAGAGTGGCTCGGGGTGATGGCCACTTGTACATTTAGAAAAGTCAAGAGTAGTCATAGGTAAATGGAAGCGATCAGCTTGTACCAGTGGTGAGGTCTGCCGTGTAAGTAATCCATAAGGATGCAACATACTCCTGATTCATCTGGGGTTGGGGGAGTTAGCATGTGGCCAGGTGGGTTTGATGGTCACTTCCTCCACAAAAGCCTCTAAACTGTGTGACAAGCTTGAAGGTTAAGGGGCTGCCTAAAGCCACAAATTATAGTTTGGCATCTTGACCCACAGGGTCCGTGGAATGTAGTGGGTTTGAAGGCAAAATGGAGCTTACTATCATCAGCAGGACATAAGTGTTTCAGGATTTCATCTGCTTTGGGCCTCACTAAATGGTTCTTGTAATGGTGGCATCACTCCCGACATGCAGCACTCTGCCAATCTAAAGCCCTAATGGGAATAATATTCGTGCTCTTGCTGTTTAATGAATCAAAATGGTTGAAAATTAGACTTGAGTGTTACTTTTTAAACAAGAGTTGGTCCATGTGGACCAAACTCTGTTTGCCTAATATTTTTATTGCTGTTTTCTGTGGGCATGTGGGCTTTAGAAAGCTTTCCGCTGCTTGACGGTCTTGGGTAGTCGTGTCAGCATCAGTGCTGCCTAGTAGGTGACACTGTTGGCAGATTGCAGCAGTGTAAGTCCAGATCTCCCCTAACTGTCACTTGTAGTCACTAATCAGTAAGTTCATAATTGATTCTTACTGAAACCAATTTATTAATTTTATCTTTTCAAACCAATAAACTGCCTAACACACAACCATACCGGCTGCATTAGGGAAAAGTGATGTAAAATGTAATTAATGCAGTGAAAACAACTTCCATGGGGTTCCGCATAAGTCCAGTGGAAGTGCTTTTTAACGATTCCACTGTCCTTCATGTTATCAGAGTAGGGTTAAAGTGTACTGCCCTTGGCTTGCCGGTGATGTCTGTCCATTAGCATTCATTTTGGTCCAGTAATTACAGGCATATTTATTAAATTGATGGTTATGTTAAAGTTGGGCCCTGAGAACGTTTTGAATTGGAATCAAGTGTAATTGGGTGCCATGTATCAGTTCTTTCATCCTTGCCTTTTGCAGGCTTGGTTTTCTGTGTGTGTCTGTGCTTTTTACCTGAACGAACACCAGGGTATTGTTTAACTACTTGGGTGTTGAGGGAATGACATGGATTAGAAGGAAAGCTCACTGTTTCTTGGAGGATACATTTGAGACTTTCGGTGCTGCTGACATTTCAGTCGCTGTCCTCCACTGGCATTCTGTTAAACCTTAAGCCGCAGTGGGAAAGTCTGTATTTCAGCTGCAGGAAAAGAATGGTCTCATTAGGAAGGCTGTAGATGTCAAGCATGGTAAGTAGGGATGGGTTTAACAGAAATGAAATGTAGAATTAAAGGGGTGACTTTTGTCTGTATGTGTGTTTTTTTTTTTTTTTTTTTTTTTTTAAACACTGTAGTTTTATCTTCTGCTTTTGGGCATCATGTCACCGTTGAGCATGATCCCCCGGGTGCCAACCGTTCACTGGCCATGTTTTCCCAGCAGGTGGCCTGCAGGAAAAATCATGTCGGTTTAGTTTTGTTTTAGGTTTTCGTTTCTCTAAGGGAAAACACCGCACGTCTTTTGACAGTCCTGTCAGTGTCAAGCTTAAGGGCAGTAGCAGCATATCTGGGTTTTCTATAACTGGCTAACGCAGGATTGACATGAACGGTGCTAAGTAACAGCCTGGCGTTGCCAGGAATCAGCGCCTCGATCCTCAGAGGATCCCCCTGTGGTTGCGTGCTGCAAATTCCACTGTGTAGCAGTGGTTTGGTTTGGGGATAGTGATTATTGTTTGGCAATTTTTTCTTATTTTTTTAACATTATTGCTACAAATTGTTCAATTCCAGTATTTACTCCATCATAAAAAGCATAGCTCCAGTATCTTTTTAAATGATTTAAAGGAAGCTGTTATGTACTTTTCAGTAATATGCTTACAACCGAAGCAGTTTATTTTATTATCTTAAATTATTTTATTATTCTAAGTGTTTTGTATTAAATCATGTTGGCGCTGAGCCCTGAGGTGCTGCTTGCATGCTCCATGTTCGTGGTCCTGCTGTAAGCTGCTATAGTTATTGGGTTCCTGTGGAGGCGCAGCATGTTGCCCTCTGTCGGTGACCCGGTGGTGGGTTTCAAGCAGCAGGTGTCAGCTGGCTTCTTCCCTGCGGCCTCCTGGGAGGTGGGTCCCGGCGCACTGTCCCGCCCGGCTCCACAACCACCTGCGCCGTGTCCATTGTCGCTATCCATTGGGCTCATTGGCCTCCTGGGTGCCTGTTGTGGTAATAGGTCTATATTATTTATAGTGTGCTCTGTTGCATATAAACTGAAGGTAGAACTCCTTCAAAGGCGGCTGTATTATTTTATACCCCCCTCCCCCAAAGTTTTTAGTGTTTTGCTTTGACTGAGCTGTTACCTGATAGTTGTGTAATTATAAACGGTTAAACTGATTGTCTTGCTTGACTTGCTGTATTTGTTGCAAAACTGTTATTGGTGTAGTGCCATTAATAATAATTTATGCTCCATTAATTGTTTGAAATTACCAATTGTTTTTCAAGGTTAAGTAGACATTTGATATTTCAGTGCTAAGAATGACTGTCATTCATGAAATCGTGTACTTGTTCACGGAAGGTGAAAATATCGAACATCTCAGTAAAATATCCTTCAGGTTCATTTTTCAGTCCTTTAAAAAGCAATATTAAGTGACTTTTCGACTAAGGTTTTTAATTTAAGTGATTCATATTGGGATTCATTCAGCTGACACCTCAAACAAAGTAAAAAGGCTAATTAAGAGCCCAGCCAGACCTCAAACCTGAATACCCTGTAGTCTTCCAGAATTGAGTTTGGAACTCCAGGTGTGAATGTGCTTTTTTCCCCGTAATTGCTTAAAATTATATTACGTGGTTACCAGAGAAGGGTTTCTGTCTCTCTTCAAATATTTAAAACTAACAAGGTATTGGAGGCTTTGCAATTCACTTTCAGGATGGTCTCAGCGTGCAGTGACCCCCCCCCCCCCCCTTCTTCATAAGTATAGCTGCTTGTTGGGCCAGCATTGACCGTACATAACATAGATGTCTGATTTAAGTATGGCTGGGTTTCACCACACACAGCAGTAGTGTTGCTTAGGTGTTTTGTTTCTGGATATCGACTGGCTTGGCCTTTCTAGTCAAGCATGACTGAAGCTGATCTCCACTTAATGCATGCAAGAGCTGTTTACCAAAACGCTGGCATTGAAGAGGGCCTCTCTTACTTTGCTTTATTTAACAAACGAAAAACATGTTTGTCTGCTAACGTGACTGATGTGCGTAACTGAGTCATTCTGATTAGCACGTTTTTTTCATGCCTGTTCTTTTTTTTTCCTTCCAGGGACCAGTTATTCTCCTCAAGAAAATTCACACAATCACAGTACTTTTCATAGCTCAAATTCACACTCTAACCCAAGCAAAACATCAGACATAGTAAGTATTTGCTTTTATTGAATCTTTTTGTTTGGTTCTGCATATGGAAATTTGGATGTTTGCCTGCTAAAATGTTGTACATGTATTGTCAATTAAATATTTAACTATTAGTATCGTAAAATACCTTGGAATAGGTAGTCTTTCTGTAAAATGCTGCTCTTCTGCAGTTATGTAATCTGTGACAATTACCACATTGTTCTTTTTGGAAAATAAGTGTCAGTGTGTAATTTTTTACGTGTCATTTTCTAAAAGTCAGTTTTTAATCATTTGCTATTCTACGGCATCAAAAATATGGAATTTCTCCCATGATTTGTTAGGTGAATGATGGGCAGAACTCTCGGCCAATCCCAAGGCACAGCTAGACTTGTCTCTGCAAGGAATGTCTTAACTGAGTAATAAAGGTTATGTATTGGCATAACCAAGCTTGGGTGTATTTAGTAAGAAGTCCAAAAGAGTCCTGTGTTTCCATCGATTCATTTATTTGCCCCTAGGCCCATTCAGCAGTGTAAACAGAGCTTGTTGCTATGGTCACACACAGATAGGCTTTTAAGCAGCCAGTTATGCTGGAGCGTTGGATGTTCCCAGCTCAGTTAAGGGCCAGCCATGTTGCTTTTCCGTGTCATCCTTCCCGGCATCTGCTCTGTGCCTTGTGTGGCGCAGTGTGGTCCACAGAAGGGTAGCGCTTGCCTCGATCGTTCCTTAGTTCTTTGGAGCCATGGTGTGCTGGCTTTTCAGCCCTTCCACCAGTATCCCACCTCGGGGCTGAATTTATTAAGCCAATGTAATAAGGGTTAATGGCCCTCGCGTAGACTGGTAAGCCCTGGCATTTCATTTTTCTAATGCTTAAAAGGCCTGCTTTTTACCTCTCTGCTTCTACATTGATGCATTGAAGATGGCATAGATCATTCGGTCCCCACTCCCACATTTTATCATTTTAGCGAGTTAGTGAACACTTAATCTTTCACAGACAGAGCTTCACTAATGACATGGTTCTGAGCTCTTAAGTTACCTGGGTTGTACATTTAAATGCTCAGTCATCTGTTTGTGCATCGATATTCTTGGAGAGGGAGGGATGCCTCTTGCGATGTAGCAGCGTCGGCCTTCAGTTCTTGCATTTTAACCAGAAATATTTCAGTCACGCAGTGCTGAAAGTGTGTACAGATTCGTCGCTTTATTTAATGCTGATTGTTAGCCTTTGCACTTCTCAAATAGATTTCTCAGATTTAAAGAAATAAATGTTTTGTTAGTTGATGGTTTGTGTGCAGATGTGTTTAAAATTGGTTTGTGTTTAAAATTCTTGCATTGTAAGGGTAGGGAATGACCACGGAACACCTCGACTTTTACATGTTTACAGTTCATTAAATGTGTGCATTTACTGCGTATTTAAATTTTCATTGTTGTGCTGCAGAAGCAGCTCTAACCCAGAACTGTGCTCTCCTGTTTGTATATCGCCCCTGACCTTTCACACATGCCGCCTTGTGGTCCTTAGGGCACATGGTTTCATCACACTACAGTGTTCTGCCAAGGACGTGCCCTTGCACCATTGGCGCGTAAAAATTATGGAAGGCGCATAAAAAATCAAGCATGTGGGCCATACAGCGTGTCAGGTTTGATTGAGCTGATTCAAAATCCACAATTTGTGACGTTCATTTAACCCGTCCCCAAAATGTAAAGTGCCCCTATCAGCTGATGCTTATATAAAGCCTTATATATTTTACTTTCTTGTATATGCAGCATGGCCAACATGAACAAATCGGGGAGCAAATCATGCTTTTGTTTTTTCAAGGCTCCCAGCCAAAACAAAAAGTCGATGCAGGAGAAGCACAACGATTTGGCCGGTATGCCATCAGTGATGTCCGACGTAGCCGCAGATACGACCGAAACAAATGATTCTTCACGCTTGTAAGCAGACTGTTCCTCACTGACGGGCGTCAGTGAAGTTGAGCTGTCTGATATGAAAAAGAGAGAATTTTCTAGTAAATGGTTGAGGACGTAATCATGGAATATGATGAGAGAAACTACATGATTTGCAAGCTTTGCATAAAACATAGTAAATGTAATGCTCTGACTAGGACCCTTATTAGATATGCTGAGTAGAGGCCATGAACAGGCTGTGGTTGCTGAATCCATGACTGGGTCCTTAGTGTAGGCTGCTGGGGGGAAAAATGAGAGGCAGCAGCTTTATGTGCATTGAAAGCTGCCTTCTGGATAGCAAAAGAGGGTCTTTCAATAACTAAATCTGAAAGCCATGTCAGCCTATTGAACCTATTGAACTGCCCTGGTATCTCTTTGAATGTAGACAAGACTGCCACCTACACCTCTGACAGTGTAGCAGAAGAGTTCATCCAATCTCTTGCACCTGTTGTCTGAAAGACTGCTGAAAATAGTCTAGTGTCCAGGTGTCAGTTTATTGTATGGGGAGACTGTATATATCTACTACCAAGAATCTGAGTGTGTATTATCAAGGTATAGATGAGAAGCAGAGGATAATATTCCGATGCAAGAAATAAAGCCTTGCTTCAAACATTGTATGTATGTTGTAGGCTAGGGTGGTACCTATTTTTTTTCATATGGTCGTACTTTCTAGATATTTCACCTCAGTATACAGTATATTACATATTTTAAATATATATACATATATCATGTAGGATGCTCTGAAGTCACAGAGAGCGTAAATGGGCTTATTGGTGTGGAAGTTCAGTGCTAGTGAAATGAGGAGACAGCTCCTTGTTGAGGTTAAAATATCACCCTTCATTTCTTGACGCCATTGTCACTGCCCCATCTGTGGCCGCATGCACACTAGGTTTCATGTAATCCATGCATGCTTCCAATAGTTTACTTTTTACATACTTAAACGAATATTCAATCACTACTAATGCCTCAGTATAGCATCTCCATTAATTTCAAAGAAAGAGAAGCATCTGTAATTTTTACCGTGTTAAAAATAATACTTTTGGGATTTCTAAATACCAGGGCATACCATAATACCATCATACTGCTCAAAACTAGTCTGAGTAATGCTGAGTTATATGTTGAAGAATTTACAGTGAAAAGTTCAACCTTTATGTGAATGTCCATAATCTGCCATGGACACAGTCTTTGGACGTATACACACACATCTCTAAGAGAAACATAAAATGCTTGTTTTGGTCTCTTAGTCATTTGTCCCTCCCTTTTTGAAAATGGCCTGTTTTTCTTATGTCTGATGGGCCATTTGGCCCCACATTTTGAAAACCTTGGCAGATTACTGCAACTATATACCTTTTAAATGAATGCGATAACTTGAATTTCGATGCATCCGTGATATTTCACATCTCCTTTACTGCCATACCTGCCTCTGTTTTAACACTTATTTTGTCCTATTCACTTTTGGTCACAATGTGATAGTTAATGAAAAAACGTTTCCATATGAATAGTACTTCCAAGAATGTAACCATTAACCTCTTTGCCATATAGTCTGTGAGTGTAACGCCCTTATTCCTGCCATTTCAGAATTTGTTTTAAAGCTACCCTCTTGCTAGAGGAAACTGTCATTTTGTCATTGTCACTTCCAGCTATTTTTCTGATGATCCCTCCATTTTTAAGTGTGTGGGAGCGGTGAGTGGCTCAACAGGTTAGCACACGAAGGTTGCAGGTTCCTATCCTAGGGTCAGCAGTGTGATGTCACCATTAGGCTCCTAAGCAGGGCCCCAACCTCGTAGTTGTTCCATGGACTGACTGACCCTGCTTTCTCAAAAAAAAAAAAAAAAAAAAAAACAGTTGCTTTGGATAAAAACATCTGCAACATAAATAAAATGAAAGTACAGTTGCAGATCTTGGTATTCTTGGCTAAATGAACATTGGTCTATGCATGTTCATAGAGCTTTTGGTATGTGGAATCTCACTCTAAAAGCCTAATAACATAATATTTCAAGTAAGCGTGACTGATCTTAAACCCTCATAATGCTTCTGATTGTTTTCAATGCGGCAGGGAAACTGGACTGGCTGGGTGAGCAGAACAGCAGCTGTTACGTGGCCGGGCTACTTTTCTTTTTTTCGTCGTTATATAGCCTAAATTGGAATGGGTTCTTTTTCTTAATCCCTTTGATTTTAAGGCAGCCACTGAGACACCGGAGTCCACATCCATAGCCTTCTGGTTGCCGTCCGGCGCAGTCAGCTCTCTGTGGCCTGGGGAGAATGGGAAGTGTAGAGGAAGCCTCAGACGCCCTGCGCTGGTGTCTCCAAGATTGCAGAGCTCTTACATCATGCTGGATCCGTTCCCCTGTATCCCTCTGCTGTCTGAGATGGCGCGATGTGAGCTGCACCTTTTTAACCAGGGCCCTGCTCTCCTCCCCCACCCCGCAGCCTTACGAGCCTCCCGACGACTGGTCCGAACACATCAGCTCTTCTGGAAAGAAATACTATTACAACTGCAAGACCGAGGTCTCCCAGTGGGAGAAGCCCAAAGAGTGGCTGGAGAGGTACTGATGAGCCTGCCTCATAAGCCGCGCACCCCCCC
>JAODLC010000001.1:19690558-19713251 GCA_026781145.1 Hippopotamyrus pictus
TATAAAGTTGGATGTCCCAGTTTTGCTGAACTTATCCTATACAATTTGGTTGTTAGAGGAGCCACGAGTTTCCATCGTAAATGTGTCACTGTAGATTCTGTTTTATTTTTACGGAAAAATCGAAGGTCTGAAAATTGGTTGCGCACTGGGCCGAATCTGTAACGGGGCAAACAAAAAACAAACACGGTCAATGAGTAAGTGGTTCTCAAACGTTTCCCACCCCTTCACAAACCTGATATTCCACTTCAAAGCTATAGAAAAAGAAAAGACATAAAGAGGCTGTCTGCTGTCGACTGGGCTGAACCGTGGTGGTGGGGGGGGGATGTGAGATCTGCCGAAGCTCCGGTCCGAGTCTGCGGGTGTGGCTACTGGCGCCCTCCTCAGTCCATGGGCGCCCGTCTCAGGTGATGTGTCCTTATTTACGCCTACCTAATTTGCCTCTCAGAATACAAGCCGTTCCCGGCAGGGATCCTCCCTTCCCAGCCTTTGAAGTGGTCTTATGGCGGCAATTACACGCCGTATAGAGACGACGGCAATTCCCAGTACGAGTGGCCCTCTAACACCTTTATTAATGGCTGGCTGACTTGTAGGCTAAGGTTCACTCTCCAGTGCAAAAAGACTCGCACCAACAAAGGTTTCATTAACTTTGTACAGATTAAATGATTAAATGTTAAGAACACATTTTAAAACACGACATTGCACAGTTTTACGTCGGGTAGGAAATGTTTATTTAAATGTTATTGATTTAAAAACAATTTGTAACAGATCCAACGCGCACTTCCGTTTCTTGCCTCTAGGTGTCAATATTCAGTCGTGCCAAAGCTAGGCCGTCCGAAATGGCCCTTAAATTCAAGAGCTTTGAGGGGAAGACTTGCAGGAAATTTATCACCACTTATAAAAGAAATGCTAACCTTTTACCGAACTTGGCATATAAACGAATATATAAATATGGTCAAATGTTTATGAACTTGCCAAACAATACGACCTAAACTGGTTCGATTTCAAAAGCAGTAAAAAAGTGGATAATTGCCGGGTCGCCTTCACGTGACGAAAACGTATGAATCAGCTTTAACCGGTTTCGTGATAGAGAGAATTTTAAAAACGCAGTTTTAAAAGGGGGCATGGGAGATAATTGTAGGAGGGAAGACATGTAATTTCAGACAAGAATCTCATACTTGTACTATCAGGAGCTGACAGTGATCTATACAGCCGCCTGTGCGTGCGCCGAGATTACTGCTGATAACCAGCTACCTAGTATTTGTTCGCCCTTACACAGAGAATAGTGGAGGAAACAGCGACTGGATACACGCAAACAAGGTTTCTGAAAGGCGGGCGTTTGCCGGAGCCCGACTGAAAAAGAAAGTATGGTTTAGTTGAAGAGGTTGGGCGGATGATGCAAAGCAGATTCTTGGCTGGCGCCTGAGCGTCATTACATACAATTACAATAATTGCCGCCTATCCAGCGTTATTTCTGTACGCCTGCGTCCCCCGGAGCGGAATCGCTGTCTTCAACCCGTCTGACATCACGGTGACGACCATCTATCTATTACGCGTAATTTAAGCAGTAATATTAGTGAAAACAACTAGGCATGCAAGGACAAAGCAAGAACAATTAACAACAAGGGTGTGTTTATGAATCAACATGGAAAAACATATCGATAGGCTTTATAAATTAGTTTTAATTGTCTATGGGAGCCTGAATATATAAAAATGGGGCTGTATAATATTTCTTGTTTATAATACGTAGGCATATAATAGGTTTATTAACCTTCAGTATGATAAAGGAAGCAAGAAACGTATTAGCTTCAGTGAGTGCAGTTTATTGGCCGCAATTGATTTGTTACATTATTTCAGTATTTCACATTTATATAAAAATGATAGTATATATCTTCTATAAGCGTATTTGATATTTGAAATGTGCTATGATACATATGTGAGTAAAAGCATCTATGACTAACAATCTGTAAACCTATTAAAATACTACCGAGCACAGTTTGAATACGAATTTATTTTGCTTGGCTTCACGTTTGCTTTGCTCAAGTCTTGATGTAGCTAGACGATCTTAGACCATACCTACATTAAATAAAAATCTCGCTGTGTTGTGTCTTCTTCCTGGTTTCTTTACAAGCTTTGAGACATTAGGTTTACTCTAATAAAGTAATCAACATATCACTGAGCAGATCGGATTTTGATATCGATAAGACTGTCTTGCGTTTTGCATTGGATTGCTTTGGTGATAATTGAGTGACAGTCTCTGTCTGCGTCGTCTCGGCGGCGCCATGCGGTGTTTTGGGTTGCTAATTTCACTAACCGCCTGCCTGCTCCGCCTACAACATCCATTCGCGACAACTCAGTTAAATCGGTATCTTATGCAGACACAGAAAGGCACTTACCTTTGCCCTCGGCTCAGATGCTATACACCTAACGATAAAATGATAAAGTAAACGTAGGAATTTTACGAATTCTTAGGTCAGTAAATACGTGGAGTCAGTCCATAAGGAAACCTGATGGTCACTTCTGGCCTTAAACAAAATTACCAATTTTTAATTTATGTGAAGATGCAAACGTTTTGCCTTAATGTTACGATACCACTATGCATGTGATGAACTAGAATCAATTTGACTTGTATAACTTTGTCCACGAGTTTGTAATTACAGATTGCAGGGGTGGCGAATTTGAACAGGAATGACGTGCATTGTATCTGCAAAAATAATTATTGTACCTGGCATTACACAGTGCATACCCCCATCCCCCGTTCCCCTTTTCTAATTCAAAATAGGCGGAATCGGTGACTGTCTGACCGCATCAGTAACCAATCATGGTTTTAGTTGCCCCTCCGTGTCTAAGAAATAATCCAATGGGATTATCGGGGGCGGGGCCATAGTTAGGTTGCAAAGTAAGACGCAGCTATTTCTTTAACAGTGAAGTCTTCGCTGCTGGTGGCTGTCTCAGCGGCTTTAGCAGCATTGACGAGCTCGCCGGCTTCTTCTCTGGATTATTATATCAGTAAATGCAAGTTCATGCCATGGTAAATATTACACCTGGCGGCAGTTCTCAGTCTTTACTCATCACTTATGCATGGAATGCATTTTTGTAGTATCCAACAGCGTTGGCTTTCTCGATAGCGAAGATACCTGGATTATGTAAACTTAGATGTAGTTTTACGTGCAAAACCATTAAGCGATTAAAAAAAAACTGCTGGAGGTTTTTGCCTGCGGGAACTCCAGCGTTAGTATTTGTAGTATTAATGTAACGATAATTACGAGGTGAACGCTACGGACCAAGCGACCAAAAAAAGCGGAATAGAAGGCATATTTGTGTCTTAAATGGATCGCCATTCCAGCTTCATTTCTATTTGGCTTCAGTTGGAACTTTGCGCCATGGCTGTTCTACTAACTAAAGGTAAGCATCTATCTGTACCTATGACTAACGTGAGGTGGGCATCTCAAAAAGTCGCTTTTCGGAGTTATTCTCACTCGTCTCTGGTGTATTGCTATAGATAGACTGGCTTACCAAACGTGATTTTAGGTGGCTTGAGGTTTACTTGGAAAGCAAAACTGCTTGTTTTCCCATTCAAACAACATTAATCTAAGTGCAATATATTGTATCTGTTTCACACCTTTATTCAGGGCGGTTGCATTCTCGTCTTCTGTTCAGTAGATTCAAAATTATTTATCTCTGTACTCGAATACTTCCGATATCCAATTTGTTATATTTTGTCTCAATTTTATATGCAACTTCCACATGAAAATAAGCAAAAAGTATAAACTAAGTTAGCGCTTAGGTCGAGCGCAACTTTTCCCATACTGTTCCGAAAAGAGAGAAAATCATCACAGGCTGAAGGGTTCCTGTTACCTTCTCGAAATTGCCTTGATGTGCTTGGAACAGGCTGAAGATTGGATATATGTAAATTTAGCTTCATGTTCATCTAAGTTGAAGTTTTGCTCCCCTAATTAAATAGCAAGTTCGCATCTTAAAAACAACCATGACAGTCGGATTTATTAACGATAGAGGTAGATAAAACCACTGAATAAAACCAGCCAGATTCAATTCGTTTAAATGTCATGTTTATATAATTATTTCGTTTTTAGTAACAGTTTTAAATTCAGTGGTTTCATCCCATGTCTAGGGTCCAGACGGGACATGAAACCATAACTTTTCTAAGCACATAAATCCAAACTAAAACCATCCTTTCATCCGGTGAAAGGCCCGTGTTTGGGTATCAGCCTATGTGGAATCACAGCAGTAAGGTTACCCGCAGATCAGCTGCAGAATGGACGTAGTCTAGTTCAGAGAAAGAATAAAGGAAGAATACAAAACGTATAACATATGTGCATCTGTTATTCTGTGTTTTAACTAAATTAATCGTCCGGACACATGGCCCCATTGGTATGTGTGTGTGTTTTAATCCTATAATTCATAAAGCGTTTCGGACGCGACCCGTCAGCCCAACTCGCCCGGTCCCTCCTGTACAGCCTCGGCTGCGAACTGATTCCGTGCAAAACGAAAAGGGAGCCGTACGCGGCTCATTCGCTCTACTTTTTACGAGTTTCCATTTGGATTTAAAGAAATTGACTTTGGCAAACAAACCACTAATTATAAGCTACACGGTTTCTGTTTTATAATAGTGACTAAAAGTGCCTTTTTGCACGGAAATCGCTAAAGTAATAGCTCGCCTTCTCTGCACATTTCGTTACCTCATGTATTTTTCAGTTATGAAGCTTTTCTTTCTTTTTTTTGTTCCGGCTTTTTCGGGCCATGTAGCTGTTTCTGGCGAGTCGACAGCCGCTAGTGAATAATCGGAGACATTTGGATAATTTGATTTCCGAGCCCATAAATCACGGTTTAAATGAAAGTTTCTGGGGGACAACACGTTAACCGATTTCTAGTAAACGATATGCACTGCTTTTGAGTATTGCACACCGATAATTAAACTTAACTACCTTTTCCCGAACAACTCTAGCCTAAATTAACTGCACGTGTATTTGACGAACTTTAATTATACGGAAGCTGCTGGCGCTTGCTCGGAAAATATCAAATTAAAATTGAGACGTACTGTATATATGTGTCTTATTATGAAAATTGACCATCAAGGATTCCTCCTGTTCTGGCTGAAAAGAATCAGAGTAAAATCGGTGTAGTTAATACCAATGCAGACACTGGACAATCTCACAGACCTTTAAAAGTAAAAAAAGGTTTTTCTTCACAGTGCTATTTAAATTTTTAATTTGCAGGAGAAATCCGGTGTTACTGCGACGCACCACACTGCGTGGCCACTGGCTACATGTGCAAATCCGAAATGAACGCTTGCTTTACCCGAGTCTTGGACCCGCAAAACACGAACTCGCCGCTAACCCACGGCTGCGTGGATTCAAACGCCACCCCGGCCGAAACCTGCGCCTCTAAAACGGACGATATGACGGCAGGCTCCCCAACCCTGGACTGCTGTCATGAGGACATGTGCAATTACCGCGGTCTGCACGACCTGGCGCACGGCAGAGACGCTTCAGGTAGAGGATCGCCGCTTAATCTCTTAACCCGCTTTTTAACCTCTTAAGTAACCACAGCATTGCCCGCTGTTTGCTCTAACGGCTTAATCATATTAGCTTTTTTATTATTTGAGAAATGCCATTCCCGAGCTAAGTCATTCTTTTTAATGTCCCCTCCTACGCTCTTTGCGAACTTTACGGGAAGCGTATGAATCTGTTATTCAGGGCTCTTGGATTTATTAAGTGATGCATTTTGGACTGATGGGGTAATCCGCTGGGTATGAACTCTGTTTACATTAGTATTAGAATATATCAAAATACCGCAGCTTGACAGAATATATATATATATATATATAAAGCCTATGTGCGATGTAATGTTTATGATTCTTACTGCACGTTTCCCGTGGTTTAAGGCAAATGTTTCAGTAATCTGGGCATGATAACACGTAGGCTATGTGGTAAAGTGAATATGACTTTGTTTCCTGCTATCGGTGGGTTTGATTTTGGTCTCATACTTGGTGTTTTTTTCTTTAATGCCTTTCAAGAATACGGAGGCAGGTACCAGTCAGACAGCAGCAGGAACTTGATTACCAGAGTGCAGGACTTGGCGTCTGCCAAGGAGGTGTGGTTCCGGGCGGCGGTGATCGCAGTGCCTATCGCCGGCGGCCTCATCCTGGTGCTGCTGATCATGCTGGCCCTGCGCATGCTGCGCAGCGAGAATAAGCGTCTGCGCGCCCAGCGGCTGCAGATGCTCTCGCGACTGCACTACAGTTTCCACGGACACCATGCCAAGAAGGGACACGTAGCCAAGCTGGACCTGGAGTGTATGGTTCCGGTGACGGGCCACGAGAACTGCTGCTTGACCTGCGACAAGATGCGGCAGCCGGACGCAGGGAACGAAAGGATGCTGTCGTTGGTCCACTGGGGAATGTACAGCGGCCAGGGAAAGCTGGAGTTTGTATGATCCCAACGGCAGACTGCCCTGGGACCACTTCTGACTTTTTTTTTTTTGATAATTTTAAATAATAAAGACGGCAGCCCTTGTGGTTTGCTGTGAGGCACTTTACTTGAAATAAAGACTCGAATCAACAAGAAGCTGTAATTTAACTTGAGATGGTGGGAGATTGTTTTTGTTTTTTTACACCCGGAATGAATCCTGGACTCTTACTGATTGCTGAAGGATTCCAAATGTCTCTTATTTGCACATTTTGTATAAAACAACATGAACAATGTAGGTGTTTGTTTTAAGAGAAGCTGAATAGAAGAAAATCTACACTGAGACCAGGGTAAAAAGATTCTGAGGAGGGTAAAATTGAATTCAGTGTTACTGTAGGTGTGCACACTCCTGTGTGTCTCGATTCTGCTTATAATGTAAAGATTTAAAATATATTTTTGTCGGATAAGAAATGTTTGTGGCATTCTGTAATTTTGCTGTGTCTGTGGAGAGGGGGGGGTCCACATTTGCTGGTTGGCCAGCATGGGCCAGCTGTTTATGAATAGCTACTCAGAGTAAGGACCCCAGTTACGGGGAGTATGTTAGACTGTATTTGCAAGGTGCTCATATTTTGGATGTTTATGTTCTAATATCCTCCTGAGACATAGGCATAGAAGATTTTTGATTTTTTTTTTTTCCCCTTTTGTTTTTTTGGTTGGTGACTGGGTGGTTAAAAAGCACACCCCACAATTGTGATAGGGCTCTAAAATTACAACTGTCCCCTTTTAAGGGACAACGGCACATAATACAGTTGCATGTATAATATGAGAGAGGGAGACGTTAGGACAGTTCCAAAAAATTCACAACATAATTGGATTTGTCTGGGTTGGGGGCCCTAAACGATATACTTTCATGGGCCCAAAATCTCTAGTGATGCTTCTGGATATGAGGGAAAAAAAAGCATAATGTCCTCTCCAGAGGACAAAAATAAATTGCTGGGGCAGGAGGCTGGTGGGCTTCCCCTCGCCGCGTTAGCCTGGTGTAATTTATTTTGTAATGTTTTGACACAGTGGCACAGTTTTTCCTTGTTTGGTTTCTCGTTGCCTTGTTTCCCAATGCGAAGGGGTGGTTTTCTCATTATAACCTGTGCAGCGTGAGAACTCTATCGACACCTCCCCGCCCCCCCCACCCCCCCCCCCCATCATCATCATTATCCTGGCGTCAGGATGCCACAGCTCACCACGCCGCTCGGCCCTCCCTAATCGCGGTGGTGTCGCCAAGCTGCCGGCTGACTCACTGACTCCGTTACCGAGGTCACGTTACAGAGCCCTGGGTGCCTCTTAACAGCCCGGAGCCGATGCTTCATGAGTCCTATTAAGCTGCTGCTTTCGGTTCCTGAAGAGTGCTGTATAAATGAAAAGCATGATACCTTGTCATTAAGTGCTATTTATTCTGTGCTCCCCCTGTGGCACTGAACCACACCCTTGAGCTCTGCTTTTGGGTTTTTTCCCCGATACATTCACTTAGCGGATGCTTTTGTCCAAAGCACCACTTTTTAAAGTTTTGTTTTTAGAACACAGGGTCCTTGGAGCAATCGGACATTTGGGAGGTCCAACAGTTAGGATTTGAACTGACAACCTTCTGATTGCTGGTACAGCAGCCTAAACCCACTGAGACACACCGTCCCGTTGGGGTTTGAGTGATCCCGTGCTCCATCTTTAGCTTAAATGCTCCTGCCCAAATGCGCAGTGGGCTGAATGAATTTGTGCTTGTTGGTTAAATGGAAAAAAAATGGCTTTGTGTGGCTGGAGTTGAAGCTGCCCTCCCAGTAACCCGGAGAGCCACTGCCTGGGCACCTTCTGCCACCTTTATGTTGGGTGGAGGGCGAACCCATGCTATTTTTACAAATGCCCATGCTATTTTTTACACATGACCAGGTCGTCACCTTACCCACAGACTGCAGTTCAGGAATCTGACTGGCGACGCGATGGTTGGGCGTCAGCCTGGAAGAGGTGCTCCGTCCATGACTGTCTCAGACACGGCTTCCTTCAAGGCGTGTTTTCCTCTGAGGCGGCATTTATTTTATCTTAATTAGCTTGGAAGTCGCAGGTTGTGTTGCGACATCTGTGAATGAATTAAGATTAATGACAACAGGTGAAATTCTGGCTTTGCAAAGGCAGGAGCAGGTAAGTTATTAACTGAAGAAAAAAAGACACAGTATGAGAATGTAACACCTGAGTGCCTTCCTCGCTTGGAGATGGAGAGAGATAATCTTACTGTAAGACAATAGTTCACGATAAAAAAGTGTAATGCTAATTGTGAACTCGGACAGGGTTAAGCTGCCTGTAAAGGGTCCTGTGTCAGTGACTGTTTTGAGCTATGTGTCTGTCAGTTGCTTTGAGTGGTAGTTTGCATTTTGAAGGGTTGTCTATCCTGGGTTTAACTCACAATGGGAGCATACATTGGGGAGGGCGTTTAGGATATCCCCCCCCAACGCCACCTCATCCGGCCCAGGACTATTATCCTCATAATGATAACAAACTCCAGAGTTGGAAACCGCTAATGCGCTCACTGTTTTCTTAGCACTGGCTTGATTGGATCACCTGCTGGCATGAGACAGCAGTGTGTGTGTGTGTGTGTGTGTGTGTGTGTAAGTGCGTGAGACGAGCGCACCGTTTGCAGAGCCCCTGGGCCTCAGCGGCAGCCTCCCGCCACATCTGAGCGTACTCCATTGTTTTGTCATCACAATGGGGAGGCCCAGTCGTGGGCTGGTATGCGTCAGCCATTTTGTTGGGCACCGGGTGGTCAAAGTGTTTGCATTGACATGTAAATGCAGGTCGCTCGTTTGGTGTCTGTCTCCACAGAACAATTTGTTTTGGAGAGACATCAAGCTGTCCCTTTTTCAACAATACTTTCATAAATTACGTGCAAGTTTTGGACCATGTAATTTATGAACAGGCATGGCAAGTAGTGGTATCTCAGATGCACAACGTCTTATGTCAATTTCACAGTATTCCAGCATGAGGAGTCTGTTGTCTGCTGAGTTAAAGGTTTTAACTCGTTCGTCTGTATCGGTGCCCTTAGGCAGTCCAGCAGATAAATGAATAGTATTCTGTTATATATTATTTTGCCTCTTTAACATATTTATTCATATGACAGTGGAAAAGTTTGGTATTGGGGAGGATCTGAAAACATATATACATTTCTCTTCCAACCGTTTATCCAGGTTAGGGTCCCCAGAAGTCTTGTAACCTCCATTTAAGGCCACATTTCTGGCCTTATTCAATTACTGAAATCCCTCTTTACATCTTAGAAATACTCAGCTGTTTTTTTAGCATTTATCCTATAAAAAAAATCCTTATATTCAAAGTCAAATGCATGAATCATTTAAAATACAGCCTTCAAAGGCCATTAGTTGTGTAATGTTTTTCTTCTCCCTGATGGATGTCAGTTAAAAGAGACAGTGTAAATATTTATACCGACCAAACAGTATAATTTCCTTTTGTACAAAACATGGGATAAGTGCAGGCGTCATTTGCATTCTGTATCCAAACATTTGTCTGCGTGTGCAGTTAGCATTTATAAATAAATCTACCCAAAACAAAAATAATAAAGGCAGGAATGTTAATGAATCAGATTCTGAGCCCTTCAGGTTAAATGTCATCGTCCATAAACAGGTTCTTGTTTCAAAAGAGTATATTTCAACATGTTTGAAGAGAGTATTTCAGAAATATCGAACGAGGAGACCTGGTGAGGAAGAAAATGACTCCGGTGAACAAGAAGGGAAATACAAGGTCTGCTGCTGTGTTTGCAATCAATTTTGGCTGTTTTAGGTCCGCGGAAGCAGTGGTCTCCCTTGAGCAAGGTACTGAACCTGAATAACGGCAAGAAAATGTGTGAACAATTAGAAGCTTCTATATAAAAGTGTGAGCTGAGTGACTGAAACTTAGGAGCCAAAATGATGTAAATAATGGGGAGGGATTAAACCAAAGGATGCCAAGTATGGGAGGATGTGCCATGAGGAACACCTATAATGAACTAGCAAAAGGAAAGAAGAAGGGAAAGAGGTTAGCCACAGGGAAAGATTACGGGCATGCTAAAGATTAATAATGGATTTCAATAACCAGCCTGGAACCTTGCAAGGTTGAAACAACATGGCATGCCTTGAATTGCAGAGTATAGCCCAAGGACCCCTGTGAAGTGCTGAGGTATCTTAATTGTGGGTTAGCCAGTCTGAAAGGAGAGATCTCTTTGTTAGCCAGACAGCAATCCTGCCCATACAGCATCAGAGTATTGATATACTTTACAGTTTATATACCTCAGCTGCTGACTGACTGTTCATGGCACAAGTGAATAGGTCAACTCTTCTGTAACTTGTCGTCCTCCTAACAGGTTGGGCTGACTAGGTCAAGATCAGTTAGGCAGTGTAATCACTTTGAAGTGACAAAACAACGTCAAGGACAGCTATTCTTTGGGGTAAGCACAGTGCTTGGATTGGATTCAATATAGTGGGCAATATAAGTAAGGAAACAAAGCAAGTACTACATTTCATAGAAATTGTAGAGTTGCAGCGTTTTGATGCAGCAGAAGAGCACCGTAAACCCTGCTGACAAAGCTGATAAATATCATATTGTTTTCCGCAGTTTAAGCTTAAGAAAAGCACATGCAGAATTCTGCTGAAGGGCACAGACATGCTGAATATGCCTTTTGAGCTCGTCGTACCTGAATACTTTAGCACTTTGTAATTACTCTCCTCTGCTGTGTAGTGGTGACAAATCAATCCCTTGGAAATGACAGAAGAAGAATAGAAATACCTTGATAAAGCCTGTGATGGCATCTCTTATTTTAAATTTTGAGATATCATTAATGTTTTGCCAACAAAACATTGTGAGGGCAACCTCTGACGTGAGCTATATCTTCTGCTCTGTGTGATGAGTGTGTTCTTCAGCATAGCTTCTGTCCAGGAGATGACCTACTTCCTGAACTCAAAGAATGCACCATTTGATATTCAGCAGGGTGTTTAGGGTGGTGGTTATGGGATAGGGGTTCAATGAGGCTGTGTTAGGAGGATGATTGTTGGAAAAGCTAACTGAAACACCCAACAGACATCGCTTGGCTTGGGCTGAGAGTGATACTTAAGTGGAATTTCTTGTTGTCCAAGATGACGTTGTGCTCCAGGGCAGGACAGCAAATGAGGAGTAGTTTTCTCCCCCACCGATGTGATGTAGCTCTTAGGAGCGAAGTTCACTTCCAAACGAAAACACGCTCTGAACTCCAGACCGGCCCGGGGCTCGCAAGGGTCGTTCAGGAAAAATAAATACGAGGCCAGCCTCATGTAAGCTGCCTTCGGTTCCTCAAAGCTCCCACTGAAAAAGATGGTGCACCTCTCTCCCCACACTGGAAACATGATACTCCTTTAATTAGAGCTGGAGACCTAGAGAGGATTTACAGTAATCTAAGATTACCACTGTATTCCTCTTGTTTTCCAAGCCAGAAAATGGCAACGTGTTTGAGAAAGGTTTTTCTTCTTCCCTCCCAACCCTTTACTGAGACCAGCCCTGCCATTTATCATCGGGGGTGGGGGGGAACTGTTTACTGCTGTGGGTCAAAGTTCTATTCCTTGTTTATAGGCCTGCACAGAAAAGGGCTGCCTGTTAAACTTTACCCACTGCGTTGGTCATGCTCAAGCCTGAACCCGTCGGCCCACTGCCCTCTGCAGCGTTCCCGAATCCCGTATTGAATGCCATGGGCTATGTTGCCGCTCGCAAAATGGGACCCCGTTTCCATGTGGAAAGTTTCCAACTGATTAATCTGTGTGTGTGTGCACATGTGTCATGTTGTGTGGAAAGAGGGCAGGTGGTGAAATGCATTCTGGGAATTCTGGTGGCTCACCAGTGGAGCTCTCAACGTGTGAGAGATGAGCCGATGTCAGAGTGTGGCAGTGGCGATTTGCGATGGGGGATGCCAGTATCCGTCAAACCAACGGGTCATGCTCTGATCATCTTTGAAAAGTGTTTATGTGGGGTTTTAAAATTTATTGTGGAATTCTGATAATTTTTAATTGCTTCCTCCTCCAATTTTAAAGCCCTTCAGGGACTTTTCCTCTCTGCCGTACAGCTTGACGCTTCCCCACCCACTCGACGTCACGCTATAGCCATTGTGCAGCCTCCCCCCGCCCCATCTGGGCTGTATTACGATCCTAAGAATATGAACCATGTTTTCTGTAGGATGGGAGAACCACTTAAGGTGAATGGAGCAAGGATGTGGGGGGCGGGGGGCAGGGGTAGGCGACGGGGCTAATTCAGACCAGAGTCTGCAACAGAGCGCAACCTGAGAAGCCCACAGACAGACAGGAAGTGCCATGTTAACTCCTGCACCCCCCTAACTCCACCCTGTTTGAAGCTAAGAGCTTCAATGGCACATGCTCACCTAAGCGTCCACCCCACGCTTCCTTCTGCAAAATGGCTGGGCCTGATAAAATCTCGAGGAAAGGGCCTGTCCTCATGTGCAAGGACAAGGCCCTGTTGTTTGGCGCTGACGAGGTATATTGCTTCCAACCACGGTCCCCCCCTCCCCAACTGCCAGCCTACTGCCCCCCCCCATCATTCCTTACACATGTATGTAATTACTGTATGAATCAAGTGCATTTGTATTTGTGGGACTAGGGAGGGGGCCATATTTACAGGCAACTGCCATAAACTTAAAAGGACAGACTCCAACATGGCTGCCTTTTACTGTCTTGGCTCTGAGGGCCGCCTGGAACATACGCCAGCTCTTCATGAAACAGAAAAAAAGCAGTACAGACAGAACTGCTACCAGGCTGCCTCTCGCCTTATTTCTCTGCTTCCCGAAAATTCAGGTTGTATTTAAATGCTATAAAGTTTTCTTGTAAATGTTCTCAGCATTACATCATTGCCCTGGCAGAGCCACCACTGCAGGCCTCAAAAAAGCAGTTCAAGGACACTGTGAGTTCACAGTTGCTAGCAAAGGTGTGCATCTCCCCCTACTCCATGATATCCATGTGTATAACATTGCAAATTGTAGCATATTCAGTAGCACTTAAACCCAATGTGGCACTGCCTTCTCTTAGTACCTGTACTTCAGCTAACTGCTCTCTAAACATTATTAGCAGTAGCCATCATAGGCCACTGGAAGCTTGCTGATAGCTTGTTTGTAGCCCACTGGTAGACCAGTTTGTTGCCCATTAGTAGCTTGAGCATTTCCCACAGTAGCCCACTTGTATCCTGGTCATAGTCCTCTTGTATCCCACTGTAGCCTGCTTGTATCCTGCTCACAGTTCTGTTGTATCCCACTGTAGCCCACTTGTATCATACTCATAGTCCTTTTGCATGTAGTTCATTATCTACGGTGACAAATAGCACACTGTGTGATTATCCTTTGAAATTCCCAGCAGCCCAGTAAAACCAACAAAAAAAGATATATTAATTAATAGCAGTGGCGCATTTACAGCGATCCACCTCATTGTCTTCTACAGCATCTAGTTACAGTCTTATCTAAGCTCCTAGTTACTCTTGCTAAATATCCAAGTCCAGTAGCATGAGTGAAGTGGGACTGAATCAGGCATAGTTTGCTCATGAGATAATGTTACTTGTAGTAAACAACAAACTAGTAAACATCTAGTAAACTGCACAGTCTGGAACTGATTTGACATCAACTGGATTGTTCGTCCTCGCCGAGTGATTGACATTCAGGTTTATATCGTTATTAATGCGACCATAAACACCCAGAGTGGGATTACTTACAGACTGGCTATAGCCCTGCTGGCATGTAGGGATCTGTGTTTTTGTGCCTTTTAAGAGCTTCTGGTTTTAATATCTTTCCTTAAGAGTCAGGGCCTTTCGCTCCTGTAAAGATCCCTTGTTAAACTTGCGGAGGGGGTGCACTGGCATTTCCCCTGCCATCTTAAAATGAGTCCAGGGCCGTCACTGAGTGGGGGGCTTAATAGCTTTTTCCAAAGCTGATCCCCCCCGAGACAAGCTGTGTGCCTTTCGTGGCAACACTGGTCGGCTCCACTTCAATAAATACATTGCAATACTAGGTATTACGGAGTATTATATAGATAAGCGGCATCCAGATTCCTGGGCTTGTTTTGATTGGTTCGGTATCCTCTGTATGCGTAGGAAGTCGGTGCTGCGTTCATGTGGGGACCCCAGCGCTCAGTGCCTGATCAGAATCTCTGCCTGTGCATTCAGCTAAGCCTCCTGTGTGTATGTCTGTGTGTGTCTCTCTCTCTGTGTTTATGTATGTGTGTGCGTGTGTCTCTCTCTCTGTATCTGTGTGTGTGTGTGAGGTGGTGGGGAGGGGAGGTCAGTTACTACAGGCCGAGTGTGATAGCATATTTTCCTGTTGCCAGAAACCCCATAGTTTCCTTGAAACAGGACACGTCTACAGAGAGAGAGGGAGTGTGTGTGTGTGTGTGTGTGTGTGCCACATGGTTCTCACAAGGGTCCCCTGGAGTTTTTCACCAGCCTTGTGGTGTCAGTTGTGATGTCATGTATTATTAAAAAAACACACAAATCCACTGAAGGGGTTCTCTCGCAGTCCCCCCCCCCCCAAGAAAAAAAAAATCATTATAATTCTCTAATGCTTTGGGGGGGCTGTTATGAAATGCCAAGCGCCGCTGGTTAGAATGCAGCTGGCCTGTCTCCCCCACTTCAGGCAACACCATGGTGGAGAGGGTGTGACTGCCATTGGATGGGTGATCCATTTGATCTGGTGGAGGGGTTTGGAGTCTCTCGGTGAATGAATAGTGGATGCTGGTGCTGGTTGGAGGTGATGAAGGCCAGGCAGCTGCCAGCAGGGAGTGAGTCATGGGCCTAAGCCCTTTTCGGCATTACGGGGACCTGCATGGGGCTCCAGTGTCTGATACTGGGAATGAGGAGCTGACCAATCCCATTTGAGAAATAGCAGGATAAAGGAGCTTAGTTCATTTGAATGAACCCTGTAATGTGAGGCACACATACCAGAAAGGGAGCATGAAACCTTGGTTGTGGTGTATCTTGGCAGGTTAAGTATCTGTGCCCATATTCAAAAAGTGGTGGGTTCAAATCCCATGTCCAGCAAAGTAATCTCATGAGTGGTGGGCCTCTGAGTAAGGGCCTTAACCCAACTTCTTCAGGGGTGCTGGCTGACCCTGCTCCCTGACCGCAATGCTTTTCCCACAGGAATGTTCAGTTTGCGAGGGTGCAAGATGGCAGTGCACAGTAGTGCAATGACTTCACCGGTTTCTGGTAACAGCATGTTTGTAAATATAAATACCGCAATCAACTGCACTACTAGGGTAACTAGACCTCTGAAGGATTCAGTCAACACCTCCATGCAATTGGACCAAGCGTCAACTGAATTTCCGAGCGCAAACAACTCAAAGCTAAAGGCTAATCGGACCAAACCGGCTATTTCATCTCTCTTTCTGAACTACATTTGCTCGTTGGACAATACATTGGACTTGCTACGACTGAGACAGAGTGTTTATTGGGAGATGACAAACTGTTGTGTCCTTCCCTTAACTGAAACCTGAACATCATACTGGTATCAGAGTTTCAACTCTCCAAATCCCTACTTCACCACGCTGATCGGAATGCCCTACCGGGAAAAACCCTAGGAGGCGGAGTCTGCATATACTTAAGCAAAGTTTGGTGCGCAAATTGCTCTCTTGTTAGCAGCCATTGTTCTGCAGTAGAACACCTCACAATAAAATGCCGACTACATTATCTGCTATGAGAATTAGTGCTAATGCTAAGCATGTGCGCAGTGAAAAACACCATTAGCTCGTTCCCAAAAAAAGCACCCATAGGTTGCCTGGGTAATCGCGGGTGATTTCAACCATGTAAATCTGACCAATATTCTCCCGAGGTTTCACCAGTATGTCACCACTGCCTCCGGAGGAGAAAATACGCTGGACCGCATGTACACAAACAGACGAGGAACATACAGAGCCATCCCGCAACCCCACTTCAGTCTTTCTGACCACATCTCCATCAGGCTGGTTCCTGCTTACTGTCCATTGGATGGGTGATTCATATGATCTGGTGGAGAGGTATGGAGCAATAAAAACCAGGAAGCCATCAGGCAAAGACCTGTGTGGCCAAGTGATGCTGCATCTATTTCGAGTCCACATACTGGCAGATCTTCAGGGTGGCAGCAATCACAGATGGACACGTGGACCTGGAGGAGTATGCAGTAATCGTCACCAGTTGGATCAGCAAGTGTGTGGAAGATGTTACTATCACAGGAATAATTGCGGCCTGCAGTGGTCTCAATCCTTCCCTGTGCATTTGGGTGCTGAACCTCCTTGCAAGTAGGTCTTAGTGAGTCAGAATTCATCACATCCTCCATCATCATTCTCACCAGTGGTGCCCCTCAAGGATGTCTGGTGACCCTCCTTCTGTACAAAAATCTAACTCATGATTGCACAGCAAAACACACAAGCAATCATATTGTGAAGTTCCCAGATGACAATACAATGATGGTACTCAGCCCTCATGACGATAAGTCAGTGGAAGGAACTGGAAGCATGATGCAAAGAAAATACTTCTCCAACAAGAGCAAAACAAAGGAGACGGTTGTGGACTTTAGGTGGACCTGCACCTCCTGCACCCCTCTCTATAACCAGCTTTAAGTTCTGGGGAGTACACCTGTCAGACAGCCTCCTCTGGAGCACCAACACAGCCATCACCAGACAGAAGGCCCACCAACTGCTGTGCTGCAGAAAGATGGGTGCTGTAGCAGGTAGTAAAGACTGCCAACCATCAGGAGGTGCTGGAAGTAGGCCTCCTGCATCATGAGGGACTTCACTCACCGTGCACACGCTCTGCCCCCTTACCATCAGGCAGGAGGTTTAGGGTTAGGCCTCCTGCATCATGAGGGGCTCCACCCACCCTGCACACGCTCTGCCCCCTTATCATCAGGCAGGAGGATTAGGGTTAGGGTTAGGCCTTCTACATCATGAGGGGATCCACCCACCCTGCACACACTCTACCCCCTTACCATAAGGCAGGAGGATTAGGGTTAGGGTTAGGCCTTCTACATCATGAGGGGATCCACCCACCCTGCACACGCTCTGTTTGACCCCTTATATCTTTATAATTTTTTTATATTATTTTAATCTTACATAATACTCTTTCCTTTATCTTTTGTACTGCATACCGGACACCAAGGAAACATTGTGTTCCTATACATTGCACAGTGTATTGATGTATAGGAATGACAATAAAACCTTTGAATCTTTAATCCTGAATCCTTGGAAAAAATATATAAATAAATAAAATGTAGGTAATCGCTGACAGCAGCAGAGTGGCTTCTCACCCTGGACCCCAGATCCAGTATCCTGTGAGAGGCTGGGATGTCTGGGATCTCCACACCTCAGGCCTAGTTGAAGCTAAACATGCACCCTGACTGCAGAAGGGGGGAGAGATGATCCTGAAGGCTAATCACCAAGCAACCAGGAGGTTCATGATGTCAGCTAGCATTTTAGCTAAAGCCAGCACACTGGGGCGGGTTGCTGCTTTACGTCAGATGTGGCAGTGAGCTCAGACGCCAAGGTTTAAGGGGATCGATTGTTCTTTTCAGCATCCTTGAATGTGTTCAAACGTGGCTCCGTGTTGCTGCTCGGTATCATTTGTCAGGCTTCTTTGCATGTGTTTGTTGGTTCTAAGCTGTGCGAGATGTTATCCATTCCTGACAAAGCGATGCTTGCTGTCCAAATGAGAAACATTTTCCCTCTCCTCACTCAGACAGCCACCACACCAGAACAGACCACCTCTGTCAGCCGACAGGGGGGTGTTTCGGCCCACCCCTGAGCATGAACCTGTCCAGGGTAGAACCCATAGAACCCTTTGGATTTGACAGGAATGTATAGTTGTAAAGAAACCAAAAGGGAGATCCAACATCTTGGGAAGATGGGAAGAGCCACAGCCCCACACTAGGACCTGAATCAGTGGGGCTTCCTCTTTCCTTTGCAAGGATAGATGGCATCTTCTGATGCATTTTTCCCCCTACCTTGGTCCCGGGAAAGAGAAGGACGAATAAACCTAGTAACGGAAAGTTTTCAGCCAGCAGTAGCCCCAAACAGCTCGGAGACGCAAAATGCCAATTAAACTGAACTGAAGCACTGAACAGACACCCGTTTGTCTGAAGTGGCAAATGGATCGGAACCAAACAGCACCTATAGACCAGGTGACACTCAGCCACACTGGACACTCTGCAGTGCCGGAGGAGGATCCGATGGCCCAAAAGCTTGCTACCTCAAGAGCTATAGCTCATTAGTTGGCAGAAATGGTGTCAGACCACACAGGGAGGGTGTACCAGCTGGCTGCATTCTCATCCTTAATGGTCGAATCGGTTGCTATGGGGTGATGTGACGGTGAAGCTTTGGTCTAACTCACACCCTCCATTCACTGTTCTGGTGGACTTTGAGTACAGGCAAGGGCACAAATATTTAAGCACGGGACCCATTTCCACTGACAGGTTGAGGGGCCGCCCTGCTGGTAATTACTTCTTAAATATACAATGTATCTGGAAGCGGGGGCTTGTAGGTCCCTGCACTATTGGACTAATGGAAACAGCGGGGGTTCCGTGTTTTGTTAACGGGCGTTCGGGGGCTGCATCGTCCCCCCAGTGGCAAAATTGCATAGGGGTGGGGAAAATGCACCAACTCGTCGCATGCACAACGAAATCGTATGCAGTAGCTGTGGCTGTAACTAAATAAAATGATTATTTTCATTTAGGAAATGCTGCGCTGGTGGTAAAGCTTTAACTGCAACAAATAAACCTGGAATTTCTTAAATTGGAGATCAGGAGAGAGGGGAAAAACACTTAATTACAAAGCTAACTCGACCCCTGCCAACAGAAACCTTGCGTCATCTTTTTTTTTTTTGTGCTGTGAGGGTGGATACCAGCTCAAGCTATGTAATTACTTGGAAAAAAAATTTGCCCCATTTTCCCCCCTGCTTAGCCTTCTGGAGTGAATCAGAGTCAGTTTTGACTCGCAATTCGTCACCATGGATTCCAGTTTCTTTGGCATCACAGGGCTGTGCCATTTTGGAAGTACCTGGTCGTCCACATTGACATTCCCGTCCAGCCCAGCTCTCCCCTGCATTCCCGAGGACAGGAAATCAACAGAGCCCAGTTAGGGTCATCTTCCCTGGGGCTTACCCAGCACTGGGAAACCTGGCTGCAAAATCCCCAAGGTGTGGCTTTCTGGTCCATGGCTTTCCAGGTCACCCTTGGCACATGAAACGCCAGTGGGCATGAAGTGGCCAGTTCCCTGGGCAAGCAGAAACGTGACAATGAGATGCTGATCCCCACCCACCTTTCCAGGTTCACGTGGCCCTAAGATAATTACAAAATGCAGGGAATTTCAGCAACGAATCAGAGAACAGCTTTTCCGATGGGGCCATTTCTTGTTATGGAAGAGATGGTATATCCTTGATGGGTGGGGTCTTTCCATGGTTCAACCCAAAGGGAACCAATAAGAAGTGGGCTAAACATGTGAGTGACAGCTAATAATAATCCGAGCCACTACGCATCATGAGGCCTCATGTCTGTCATAAATCTTAGCAAACTGTGTGCATTCCCTGAAAAACCTGTGTTGTGTGAAAGTCAAGCTTTAAGTACATCAACTTTCTTGATATTCTTTCCTTTCCTTTTTATTGTATTTTCTGACAGAAATGAAGCCATAATACTATTCTTTGACTAACGTCAAAGCTTCAGAATATCTTCTACATGTGACAGAGCGAGGTCATGCTTAAAATGCTCTTGGAAGCTTTAATGCGGCTGCACGTGATCACCAGTCCGATAACCATCCAGAACTGTAATATTTTAAAGCCGGCGATCATGAAACTGTTTCCTGCAGACACATGGTCGCTTTCAGGCCCACCTCCCCAGCCCACCCCGTTCACACCTGCCCATTTTGGGTGTTTAATCAAGCCATTCTCCTCTCGTCTAAGAAGTCGTAATCTGAATCCCTGCATAGGGAGAGTGTTTACAGAGCCAGTCTGCATTAAGGACATTGTGCTGCTATCCGGTGGTCCTGGCCAGATAAGGTGGTCCCAGACAGAGGCCGCATGTGCCCCCAGAACATGAGCAGAGGGCTGGGCCGCGCCCCCGTGGAGGCCCCCCGCACCGGGTCACAGACATCATCGCTTACATTACGGACAATTAAGGGATTTAGCAGTGGGCCAGCTGCTGGGGTCTTTTTTAGTTTTTCTCGTTTTCTCATCGCACTGTGCCCCCCCCCCCCCCCCCCCTCCAACTGGGCCCTCTGTGTCAGTTAGCAATGCACAGGTCTTTCCAAATGGAGGTGCTGCTGCATGGCTTCTGGGGGATTCATAGGACTGCATTCTGTTCTTATTCATTGCTTTTAATGACATTTTTAGGATGCTGTCAATAAAGTTATATAAGTCAAATAAACTTTATTTGAAGTGGTAGAAGTTAGTCCTTCTATGTGTAAGCTGGACCAATCATAAGCGATCTACTGTATTATGTTTAAGTTTTGAACTTACTGTATATGTGAACTTACCGTATATATATATATATATATATATATATATATATATATATATATACATATATTCTTTCTTCAGAGATCTGTCTCCTTACACAATCAGCAGCTCCTTTTGATTGAATGTGAGATTCCACCTGACCTTGTCCTGACCACACCCCTGTGGTCACATGGGGTCCGGAGCTCCTCCAGCCAGCCTATGGGATGATAGCCTAACCCTCACACCGAGGATACCTTTATAATGGCTGGGCTCTCGCTAAAAGATCGACGGTGACGGTCCTGGTCTGGGAGTGCAGCTGGACGCGTATCTCCTACAGCGAATCATGGCCAAAGCTTAAAGATAAACACTACCGTAAATCTTCACCGTCCCCCTGAAACTGAACTAGTTTAAGCCATAAGTGAAGTTTCCTCAGAGGGATTGGGGTGGCGGGACTGCTATTCAGGGAGTTTTTGAAGTATAACAATATAATGTCATACTGCGGATGAGTCAGGGCGACAATAAACCGTTTGTTTTGTTCAGATGGTGTTTTGTTTAACCCATGAACGAATGAGGCTCAGTGATCCATCCCAGACACTAAAACTGAACCTGACATGTCTGAAATTAGTCCTGGCCAGTACCAGGAACAAACTGCCAGGGGAGGGGGGGGCCTGTGTAGCGGTATACACATTCCATACGGATGGTGGGGGGGGGGGGCATCTCTTTACCAGGAGCACAGGACAGGACAGAATGGATAACCCAAGACATCATTTTATCTCTGCGCTTGAAGTTCACGGTAGTGTGAAAATGGTTGGGTCCAAGTGCGGGAGCAGAGGCAGGCCGTTCCCAGTCCTCTCACATCCAGCTGTTTATTTTTCCAAATGATACTTTTCCTTCCTGCTGGAGAGTGCAGTCTGCCATGGAATTACATAACAATATACTCACATCAATTTAGTCACATTAATGAAAGCTGTACCCGCCTACCTACCACCCTCCTAAGTGTTATGAGAATAGTATAGATATATTTTATAACCCCCCCGTGGGGAAACTCCCGTTCCATCCTACATGACCTTGCTGTCCATGAGACCCACAGACACATATGGAGGTGAGAGCAAGCTTGGGGGGGGGGGGGGGGGGGTGCAGCGCAGGCCAGCCAGCATGCCACGCCCCTGCAGCTGCGGGTTAAGGGCCTTGTTGAAAAGCCCATCCAGACTGAGAGAGGTAGCTGACCACAGCGCTCTACTTCATTTAGCCGCCTGTGCTCTGGGCTGGTGAGCTACTTTCCTCTTTCATTCCACAATCGAATTCCAAATCTTCATGGCGATATCCTCTCCCGAGTGACATGTCAAAATGACAAAACCCCAGACTTGAGTCCTCGTTTCACAACATTCTGTTCAAGGTCCCCACATCAGACAAGTTCATACTTACCGTCACATGATGGTGTTTGTAGGGTCGAAAGTGCCGTTTTTCTCATGTTTCCTAGCTTCAGATATAGACAGGACAGTTGTGGTCCTTGTGAGTCTTTGACTGTAAGTTTGCGTGAATCATTTCTTTCAGCTGGTCCTTCATGGTTTAAAAACCCTCGATTTAACGAGTCTTGGGTGGACAAGGGATCAGCGGGATGTTGACCAAATATTTACCTTTCACCATTTTGAGAATGCCCAATTAGCGTCTCCAAACAAGAAACTTGTGACAGACAGCATTTCGCAGACAAACACTTTTTATTACACTTGGGGGGGGGGGGGGGGGGGCGGGTGGGTGGGGGGGGGGGG
>JAODLC010000001.1:19715792-19730346 GCA_026781145.1 Hippopotamyrus pictus
AAACTACAACTTTCCCTTCTGTTGATAAAAGGTGCAGCCATCTTGGATTCTGAACTCGGGATCCTCTGTGCTGCTCCAAGATAGTTCTCGGATCTCCGAGAGACAGAAGTGCGCATATTGTCACTTCTGGCTTCAAAACTTAGAATCCAACTTGGAATACGAGCTTCGAGGTCAAACGGAATGCATCGGAACTGCCCGAAATGGGTTGACAGAGACATTTCAGGGATTTTGAGTCATTCTGCTCTGCAGATGGGTAAATTGCGTTAAAAATTTTAATCAGATTAATTATGATGATGGATTAATCCGTGTTAACCTGTTAATTTTGACAGCCCTAAATTGTATACACCTTATATATTTCAAACACTAATAACAGAGAAGGGCTGGGCATCAAATGTGACAAACTCCATAATTTTCCTAGTAATATGTTTTGGTTTTTGGTCAGTGGTGGCCTAATGGTTGCAGAAGTGTGCTTGTAGTTGAAAGGTTGTTAGTTCACATCCCTGACTAGCAAGGTTCCACTATTTCACTATCCTGCAACTATCCTAGTACTCTCTGGGTGGTATCGCATAGCTGCCCACTGCAATGCTCCATATGGGTTAAATGCAGAGGACACATTTTATTATGGTATGTCAACAATTTTTCACTTCAATTGATTTTGCACTGTCTGCACTGAATTTTTTTTTCTATCGAATGCCTCCACTACTGATGAACTAGCAATATTCAGCAATACTGCAGCCTTCTTTACTGGAACATATTTGTTTTTCAGAAACTCTTCATGCTCTGTCTCACCTTAAGGTGAGTCATCAAATTAGTTGAAATGTTTATTATTAGATCATCCTCCTTCTGAAATTTTAGCAGAGCAATGTTTGGAAAATGCACTTCTAATGTCATGTTCTGTAACATAAAAGTAATTCCACGCAGCAGACATCTGTTTAGTACACGGGTGTGCAAAGCAATACAGGTCACCATTTTAAAGAGAAGTATTGGCAGTAAATATGGGCTAATTTTTAAACATTGTCTAATGGCCAATTGTTGGTGTATCGGCCGATACTGATAGTTGCCTGATATAATTGGTGCATCTCCATTTTGCATCTTCATTGCTAGCCCTGATGCTAATCAGAAACTGGATTAGAGAAAGCTGAGTATTTATTGAGAATCAGTGATAACACTATGGGACACATTTCCTAATAAGCACCTATACTTTTCATGGCTGGTGAACCTACATGTAGCCACAGCACCAAAGTACAGTGACATGCTTTTTGGAGCTGCTCTGTCACCACACTGAAGTGTGAATGATAACATCCTGAGAGGATAAGTGATGTAGCTGCCACCCAACGATGACCCATGAACTAAGAACAACCATTACCACATTTCTGTTAGACACACCAAATGTTTTCATCTGCATCCCAACATCTCCAGAGGAAGAAAGTACTCTTAACCTATAGCAATTATTATCTTAGTCTGTTTATCCACTAGGCAAGTTCAGGACACAGCAGGCAGGGAACCAAAGGACAGCAGACATTTGTGACGATGGCTTCTCACAGAGCATGTGCGATAACAATATTATCAAGGTGCATTTTGATAGGAGAATGACATGTAATGGGAAGGAGCAGTCGGCTAAGCTAAGCCAACATCTGAGAAACCTGAATATATAAATAGAAAGAGGCATGCAATTACCCAGAATGCACTCAAAGGCAGCCATTCCATATAAAGTCAAGTAGCTGCTTGCCACACCATTGTTTTTACAAGCCGGCTGGCTGCGTTTTACGCTTCTTCTGGCTGACACACTTTCAATATGAATTCCAGTTTCTTCTGGTTCGTGGGCAGGGATTTAAAAACTTGCAACAGAATCAATGGACATCAGTGCAGTTGATTAGGCCAGAGTTTCCCAATCCAGTCCTCGGGGACCACAGTCAGTCCATGTTTTTGCTCCCTGCCAGACAGTCGACATTTTTGTCTGCGGGTCCCCGAGGACCGGATTGGGAAACAGAGGACTAGGCCACAGGTGACCGAGGAGTAAATCCCAGGCTATACCACTCTCACAAACTTATTCCACTTCTAGGCATATCTGGTCACAACCTGGAAGTGCAATACCAAGAAAGTGTCACATTCGCCTGACCCAGTAGCCTGTGATGATTTGAGGGACCTGCGACAGGGTCATAACCCAAAGTCACCAAATAACGGGACTGGCAGCTAACTTTATACACAAACTGACCTCACACATAGAAAACTTGAGTAATCAAATACTTCTCTGCTTTATAGTCAAAGGGAATGTGAACATGCTCCTGTGAAGATCCTATGGAGTTCCGCTGGCTTTAACACAGTTTCGTATGAGGTCCACTTGCCTGTGCATCTCACAATGCCTTTATGACAGATTTTGTTTTGCATTCCACATAGGGGACCCCACAGCACCTGACCCGTGGCTTTGAACTCCCGCTGAACCCATGCTGCTCCATCAGATGTGAGCGAGTAGAGATATTTACAAAGCGGGGCCTCACCCTGGTCCACGCTAATAAATGGACTACCCTCACATCGGAGGAGCTAATGGCACACAGTGATATTTGGAGTGGAGAACCGGATGGGAGTATCAGCAAGAACATAGATGCACATAAATGGCCACACGAACATACATGCAGATACACCCACACAATTCAGGCGCATGCACACCAGCTCCTTTTCCATGGCACCGAGAGATGGGACAGGGATCACTCCAGTGCTGGTCTGGAGATAACAGCCTTCCCCCATCCCCCCAGACATCTCCACCGGAGAATTCCTCCTGTCTATCCCTGTTGTGTCCACCGTGAGTGCTGTCCTGCTCAAACTGAACACAGTGAGGGCCATTCCCAGATCTGACAACCTCTCCCCTACACAAAAATTGTATGAGGGCAGAATCAAAAATGATTGGTTAAAAGAGATAACCAATCAGATTACCAATCAAGACATCTGATTCCATGAGCCCCTACCATGGGGATGAGCAGGTCACATGACCTTGTCATAGCGATGGTTTGGGAAGGGTTTGATCCAGTGTGCCGGGCTTCATGAACAGGTCGATGAAAATGAATGTTTCAGGCTCATGCCATTCCGGGTGCAGCCATTGGATGTCTTTCTTAATGTCCACTTCACTTTGCCTGACTCCAAATTCAGACTGCTATACAAGTCTTGGACTGTTGTATAAGTTCACATTTGCCTATTAGTAAAATTTAGTCAGTTAGCATCCCCGTACTCGCAAACCTTAATGCCTTAAATAGGTCTTTTTTGAGTTGCAAAAATTCCACTAACACAAGAAAAATGTCCGTACCCATTTTGCAATGCTTCCATACTGCCTTTGGGTGTTTGAGGAAGCCTTCAGAGACAGTGTGCATTCAGTTCCAAACCTAACAATCACAAACACCAATGCAGCAGTAATGAAATGGCCCCCAGTTCATTAAAAAACCCCATGTCTTTGTTTTGTCTTGCCGTCTCAGACTGTCTACGTGCTGTAATATCCCCATAAGTTCTGGTGTTTTCATTTCTTGGCCAACATAGACGCTGATGTCGACATCGTGGCCCACAGACCCAATAACTTTACTGTGAAACACAGAGGGATACTATGGAATATTTTTGCAGGAAAAATGCCAATTTTAAACAATGCTGAGCCAATAGAACAACATCTCTGAAGAAGTATTACATTAAAATTTCTCTCAATGGCCGGTTATCATAACAAAAGGACCGTTTTCAATACGTGTGCAGTTTTTGGAGTGGAATGTGTTTTTCTGCAGGGTTCCACAATCTTGGGGGTGGTGTCTGGCTTGGGGGGTTAAGCCTCTGTGCCCCTAGTCAGAAGGTTGCTTGTTCAAATCCCCTGGTTGGCGGAGAATTTGGGCCTTTGAGCAATGCCCTTAACCCCAGCACCTCTAGGTACTGTCTGACCCAGTTTTCTCAATTATATTGCACTTTGGACAAAAGCATCTGGTAAATGAATGTCTTCATATCATAGACTAGACACGTCATCATTATAGACTAGCAAGCAAAACCTTACGATTAAGAATCGCGCGGGAAAAGGAAATGTTTCCAGGAGAAATGAGTCCCCAATGGGCTCTTATCATGTGCTGATATCATACCTTTCCTCACCTCCGTCTTCAGCAGGCCAGATATTTATTTTTAGCCAGTCAGACTGTATGAGTCAGTGTCAGGGTCCCAAGCCTCATGTTAGCAGCAGTGGGAGCACCTTAGCGCCAAACAAGGTCGCAATCCATTTTACCATACAGACATACAGACATGGATGGCCCATAGCCGTCTGGATGCTGGTCACATGCAGATCTAAGATCAGGATAGAGTGCACCGTCCGCAGGAGCCGCTCAGCTGGCCTTCGGGGATATAGATAATTCCCAGACGGAATTATCTGGGGAGCCCTGTGTCATCTGCGCTATCGCCGGCCCGGCGCCGGCGGCCTTGTGGGTCTGCGAAGGGAGTCATCTGCCCCACGTCCACGGTGTGGTGTGGGGGGAGGAGCATGGGGGGGGGTTCAGCCGGCAGAACACTTCTACAAGAGCCGCAAGATTAATGAGCGAGATCGAGCACTACGAGACCCATGAATTGTTACGTATTTTGCTTTTCAGTTTTTTCTTATCGTACAGGTATGACGACTCTCGTCAACATTCAGAGAGTAGAGGTAGCTGTTAGGGTTTCTGGAATGTGGTCAGTCTGTGGGGTTTTTGCACAAGCTTTCCCTTTTTAAGGACATGACTTCAAACAGATAACACACGGCACTCTGCCCCATGTGGCCCAAATGTCACACAAGGCCAGACCCTTATATGGAATAGGACATACTTTAAAAACTATGTTGCGATTGTTCTTCTCAGAACCCAAATTCTTAATGCATATGAAATAATAATAATATATGATTGTTCTCCGCTAATATGATTCGCTATATATTTGGGTGAAAATATGTCTGTCTCGGCCCTCAGACCGAAGCAGAAATTCATGGGGGGTGAACAAGCCACACTGTGGTCCGGGTTACAAGGTCGAGAGATGGGTTTCTAAACTGTTTAATCTGGCAACGATGACACCAGTCTGAGCGACGCCTGGCCTGTAGCCCCGGAAGAAAGAGATAAACAGCGAAGGACGCGGCCCTGTACCTTAACAGCCCCCCCCCCCCAGCACTGGTACAAACAAGTGCTTTGCAGCCCAGGGAGACAAAGGGTGGTGTGGGGCTCAGTGGGTCAGGCCTGTGATTAGATGGTCTCCAGTTTGAATCCTCTGCTCAGCTACACAGCCACGTCTCCATAGGGCCCCGAGCAAGGCCCCTAACCCCCTGAGAAATGCTCCTGGGCTGCCGGATAGGTGGCCTAACCCTATGCTCAGACCTCAAGCTTCGCTCTCACCTCACTCTCAAAAGGAGAGCATGATCGGACATGCAATAAGAAGCACATTGAAATGTACCTGTTCTTACACTTGTATAAATTGCAAATGAAGCTAATTTCATTTTGTAACCACTGGGCTGGTCAGACCCACCCCCCCCCCCCACACACACACACACACACACACACACACACACCCTGGGCCAGTATGAAGAATTTCTGGTGCCCCTTGGACCTGCCCCACTGCTGGAAGCCCCTTCAAGACAGGAGTCATTCCCTGAATTCTCTAACACTGGAGAAACACCTCCCCTCCCCCACTGACCCCTCCAGGGTGAGAAGTAGTAATTAGAGGTAACGACACAGCACCAAGGGCACTCTGACACGGCTCAGCACGTGCCGCTGGGGGAGCGCTGCCCCTTTACACCCCGTTAAGCCTGAATGATACTTCTGCGCTGAGCCTGCGCCCTGACCTACGCAAATGGGCTACGCCGTCACAGGCATTTTTACATGTGCGTTGGTGTTTTTGTGTCACTCTGCAATTACACCACCAAAATGGTAGGTGATACAGTCTTGGATGTTGCATTGTTGTTTTTTGTTGAATCAGCAAAAAAATATCCATTTATCCAAGGCCTGGTTACTTTTTATGCGTCTTCTAAAGTTGTGTCTATAGTACTTCTTACTTTTTTTAGTCTTGTAAAGTATGAATTAACTTAATGGCGGTAAGTGAAACTGGTGCTGTCATCTTGAGTGTTTTGTAGACATGTTGCTATGATGCCTACTGTGGGTTATTTAATGCTAGATATAAATAGCAGAGGTGGAAATTTCAGGTCCAGAAAGTACGAATCCAGACCAGGATTTTGTTTCAACCAACCAGCCGAGTACTCTGTAACTGTCACTCTTTATGCGCAACTGGTCGGTTGAAACTAAATCACGGTCTGGATTTGTACTTTCTGGACCTGAAATTTCCACCTCTGATAAATAGCACTACAATTTCACTCAGCAGTATAAGTACACCTGGAATGTATGCTGTCCTCTCTCCCATAAAAAAAAATGCGAATGCTACCAAGCGGTCCAATCACAGTTCATGCGGTCTGCATCACTGCAATGTGTAGTTACATTTCTCGGGAGGTGCACGGCAGGCTATGACGAGGGCTTCTGCGTAGGGGCCATGGCTACGGCCTGCTTATAGCGTTGATTTTAGGTAGAAGGATGAATCAGCCTTGACATGCCTGCTATGCTTATCCTGCACTGGGGATGCTTTCCCAAACTGCCCCATTCTGTTACTGTGCTCCAGATGGGCTCCTTAATTCTGGAATTTTCTCCATGGATGTGCGTAAGCATTAGCATTGTGAAAGAGACATGGGATACGAACGTTAAATTTAATTATTATTGGATGAAGAGCAACTTGAAGGCTTGTTTTGACTCAACTAACCCAGACACTAAGTAGTCAGTCTAATTAAAAGCATTAGTAGATCAATTTATTTTGGGCAGGCTAGTTCATGTCAACCTCATATCCGATCACCCACTGTACGAGTTACACACCCTTATTGTCTGCTTATGTTCGTTTGCACAAACCCCAGGGTGTTTGCACCTTACGTTTGGTTCTCCCACTTTTTTATTTGTCTGCATGTTTATTTATTTGCAGATCTTCTATTTTGCTCCCTCTATTCTACTTCTGTTTTACTGTCATTACATTTATTGTTTTCTGTATTTTTTCCTGTATTCTTGATTATATGTTTAATTGTATATTCGGTTGTTTACATCATACCATGTCGTGCTTATATGTCGTTTAATTGTTTACGCCATCCTGCCACCTGCACCGAAAAAAAAAATTGTTGTATTTTTGTACTCTGGGAATAAAGATTCTTATTCTGATTCTCTGATATTCTGACTAGTGCAGGTTTAAGAAGGTGTTTTTCTGAAATCTGGCAGTTATTTTTTTCTTTGTATTTCTTCTTCGTTCTTCTCCGGGTTTGACTGGTAACTATCCTTGTCCCCCAGGCTACTATGGAATCACGAGTCTTGTGCAATTGTCCTTCTGTATGATGAACAGGCCCTAAACTCCAGCCTCAGACCTGACCGGCGGTTGCACCCTGCTCTAAGACCACACCCCCTGCCGCCCTTCCTCCCCCCTCCCCGGGCGGTTCCTCCCACCTCAGTGTCTCCTCTCTGTCTAGCGGGTGAGGGGCCAACGCCTTCCCTGAGGGCGAAGGGCAAGAGGTGTCATGCATGTCTTTTTTTCATCCTTCTGTTTTTTGCACACGACTGGGACACAAAGAGCACGTCCGGGACAGCTGTCCTGTTGGGACGTAATTCTGAGCGTGTACTGGCGAAGCGGTGCGGACAAGCCGGCGTGATGCATAAAAACACCAACGGTGTAAAATTAACTTCAAGTCAAGTCTGGGACTGGCCCAAAACCTTCTGGAACTGTGTGCGACTTTGCTAGTTAGGCCTCTGTGTTTGTGATCGCAGGATTGCTGGTTCAAATGTCATAGTTTCAACACTGTGAGGCCCATAATTAAAAAAAAGTGCTGGATAAGTAACTGATCTGGCACTCTGCCCTCATCTGTATGTGTCAACAAAGAGTAAGATGGGTTATTATTGTCAATCAGAATTTAATTCAATGAAAACAAAGTGACCAACTGGAAGAAGGGTAGATAGAACAAGGTGATCCTACCTATTATGTCTTTTGAAGCCTCATACTGCTTATCAAAAAGTATGTCACTGTTAGGGACAAATGGCATGGATAAGAACTTAAGGCTGTAAGAATTTCAGCTTAATAGGAAAAATAAATTCCTCCTGGAATCGGCCATCTTGTTTCATTGCTTAGAAAAACAAGAATATATGACACCCTCCCCCCTCCAAAACATCCTCTGGCTCTTGTAATCCACTTAAATTGCAATTTAAGAATAAGCTGGTCCATATAAACAATTAAGCTAATCATAGGCAGGGCCTGTCTGGCTATAATGTGATCTGGAATGCCCTTTGGCTTAAGAGGGAGTTATTTTGGTCCCGGGTGGAAGGAGCAGAGTCATTATTAAAGCCACCTCATCACTGGGCCATGCTGTCTTGCTGTACACTCCAATTTAACAAGCATATCTAGACAAAACTGAAGAGAAAATAAGTACCCCCCCCATTTCCCCCCATAACCACTGCCTGTGGTTGGCATTTTCCAAAGCTATCATTTCCTCTTCTTCACCCTAACTTCCCCCATCCAGAAAAAAATGTTCTGAAAAACTGCCAGTGATTTATGTAAAAGTATAATTCAGTTCTATTTTTCAGTACCTAGGAGCCAGCATGCAGGCGTGACATCTGTTTACTATCATGCAAGATGGTCCACACCGGGAGGATTGCTCTCGATCACGTGACCGTGTTGCGTCTGAACACGGCAACGAACCAACAAAGCTTCTCAGCTCTCAAGCAGCCGAACTGCGTGGCTTGTGTTCTCTGGGAGGTCGAAGCCCCCAGAACGATTTGATGCTTGATTTAATATTGAGATTTTGCTTTATAGATTTTGAGATTCTGAAAATTTAGAGATTTTGTAGATGATTCTTAAAACTTTAAAAAGCAAATGCGAACAATCCATTGAAGATTCTGATGTGTCTTTTTGCTGTTGTGTTTTGATCATACGGGGGTAAAATGGAATAGCACAATGAGCCATGGATAAAGGAGCAGGTAGAAGAATGGAAAAGAAGATATTAAGAGAAAAATGGAAATTGAAAAAGGAAAAAGGAAGAGACATAGACAACTGAGACAATAGGACAACCTGTCCAACACAGGCATATAATCACGGCAGTCGCCTGCCTGGCTGTGATTGGGTGAGGGAAGGTTTGCTGGGGTCCTTCCAAATGAAGAGCTAGTTAAAGGGGTCACATCAGGATGGGTGCTGCTCTGGGTAGGCAGAGAGCCTGCTCATACTTGATGGAGAAAATCCAGATCGGTCTAGTTTCAGGTGAAGCAGTAGGGCATCTTGAATCCTGTCTAGCTTTGTACAGGGGTGTTAGATAGGCAGTGGTGTCTTAATGGTTAGGGAAGCGCACTTGTAATTGAAAGATTGCTGGTTCAAATCCCTGACCATCATGGTACCACTGCGATACCCTGAGCAAGGTGCCACCCCCGAGCACTGCTCCCTGGACACTGAATTAGCTGCCCCTTGCTATGTCACATATGGGTAAAATGCTGAGGACACGTCTTGCTGTTGTGGGTAAGCAATGACCACTGATCACTTAATTCTAGATGATGAATTAGCCAACAAACACAGCCAGTTTCCAGGACCAGGGTTAGTATATCTTTGCTAGGGACTTCGTATTAAAATCACAGACAGAGTCAGGGTGAGAGAGGAAAAGCAGAATATATCCAGACACTAGCAGGTTAACAATTAATAATCCAGTAAGAAATAATATAATGACCACCGGAATGAATACTGCTTGCATTATGTTTTATTTATTGTACACTTGCTTTTATTTGGGGGTCCTGCTTCCTGGGAATTAAACCGACAACCTACTGATAGCACAGCTAGTCGTTTGCTTGAGTTATCAGTGTTAGTGTTAGTTAGGGGGGGTGCATCAGACATGAAAGAGCTGCCCCAGAGAGGGAGAGACACCCCAGGGCAGATGTTCCTTTCCATGTCCTATCACGCTTGAAAATTGCATGGTGCTGTTAGCCCCCTCACCCCCTTCCACCCCCCACCCTCAGGCCGCCCTCGGTCAGGCGCTGCTCCCCTCCCATACCCTAAATGACCTGACAGTGCCGTGGGTGCCACAGATGAGCTGATCTGCCCTGATATCCCCCACCCAAGCCTGGGGTGGAGTGGGAACTATCTCGAGAAGGCTTGGTGTCATTAGGGTCGTTATTGGAATGGCTCCATCACTCCCCCCCCACCCCAAAATGCAGGCCCCGCCTCCCCCCCTAGCCCCCGGGCCNNNNCTCTTCTCCACAGGAGCTCCTTGTCATTATGCTTTCTGAGAAGAGGATGAAATTACGGGCCCGAGACAGCATTTAATGACAAGGCAGGACGTGCGCAGGTGTGACACCAGTTTCCCCATGTTCGCCAGAAGGTTCTCGGCGGTGCAGGGGGCGGGGAGGGTTAGAGGACTCACTCAAAGGGTCCAGTCATGTGACTCCCCGTGTCTGTCTCCAGGGCGGCGCCGTAAGCAGATGGCAGATGTGGGTCGACAAAGACTCACCAGCTGGCGTGTCAACAGTGATATTGTCGCATCTGTGTACCCGTCACGGTGCCGTAATGAAGCGCGGTGATGCCTCTGTCCCCCACTCAGCCCTGCCTGAGTCTGCGTTAACAAGAGCAAGCATCATAATTTCAGTGCACTCTGCTGATTGTCAGAAAACGAGAACCTCAATAATCCTGTGATCGGATGCTTGCAGGCTCAAGTCCCAGGGTTGACATTGTGACGTCACCGTTGGGTACCTGAATAAAGCCTTTAAGCCCCCAGTTGTTCCAGGGACTGGTTGACCCTGCTTTCTCAAATATGTACATTGCTGAACTGCTAAATAAATAAAATGTAAATATGAATGACTACTTCCGGGTCAAATAAGTTTGTTTTTAGGCAGTGAGTAGCAAAAAGCTTAGGCACATCCCTGAAGCCATTTCAAATCCCAGGAAGTGACTGTTGTACCATTGAATGTTGCACTTTGGCCAGTGAGCTACAGTGAAAGCATCCTGCTGTATAAGTGAATGAAAAGTCATTCTGCACTCCAGCCAGGCAGCTGAACAGTAATTGTCAAAATGGTGTCGGTTGAGTGCAGCTGCATAATTAATCCCAGAAGGGGCTGGTTTATTGATGCCAGCGGGGCACCAAGGTGCCCCTTACCCCAGCCAAGAGGCTCTGCTCTGTCACCTGAAGCTCGTTGTGACGGCACTGCTTCCACATCTCCGGCCATAGTTTTTTTTTTTTTTTTGTTTCTGTTTCCTCTTCGACGTCCATGTTTCCATACACACGTGGCTCATTAAAATCCGGTCATAAAAAAAAAAACAAACACACACACACATTTGCAGCGCGTAACGAGGAGGGCTGGCACTGAATGCATGTTCTGTGACACGGAGAACCCCCTGCCCCCGCCCCAACCTGCCCAGCACACTAGTCTTACCTCACTTCCTCAATGCGTGGGTACTTAACACGGCACAAGGGACGATGGGGTCAATGCTCACCCCCCCCTCAATACCACGCTGTCTCCCCCACCCCTGCCTCCTGACTTTTTTCACTTACTGTGCCTTTGATCCAGGCCCGTGTTAACGCCCACCCCCCCCACTGCCTAGGTACTGCATACCAAGGTTTTCTAAACAGAGGAGGCTGTGTACACAGTGGGGGTTGGGGGGGGGACCGGCACAGGGACAAAACCAGGCCAGAGACGTCTGAGCTTCCATCACCTTCTGTTTGATACAGCATCTTCTCATCTTCTTGTGTGTCTATTCTCTGAATAGACCAGAATAGACTGAATAGACATGAGGAAAAAGATCTTCACTTTATATGTTTAAAACGTGCAAATAAACCAACCGGCTAAAGCCATAGACAGATAAAAAGCTATAGGATGTATGACATATAAAAAATAAATACTACAGACGCTCCTCTACTTACGAATGAGATACGTTCTGAACGGCAGTTTCATAACTTGAAATGTTCGTAAGTCGTGATTCAACATCATTTTAAGGGTATGCGCAAGTACAAAGAACTGGGATGCTGGGAGTACGCACGCTACGCTACGCTGCTGCGCGGCAGGAGTAGCGGCCAGAAGTCGTACTAGGCGGAATTGGCGCACAGGAAAAAAAATGATGTTGCGGACAGGAAACGGGAGCCCAAGGGACACAATTTGGACTTACAGTCCTCTTCGTTCGTATGTCTGAAAGTTTGTAAATTGAAATTTCGTAAGTTGAGGAACATTTGTACTCAGAATCATATTTCCTTAATTGTGACATCCCTTAAATGGATGACAGATGGGTTGTTGGAAGGTCTTATTGCGTTTTGAAAGCCCTCGTCATCTTTGTTAATTGTATATGTAAGACAAGGCAGTCACGCTTATCTCAGTATGACAGCAGGGCCTGAAAACCCAAATGGGAACGATTCTAGTTACAGTAGCTGAATTAACCACATTTAAGAATCTTCCAGTCATCCTCAAAACATCCCACTTCTGACACCAAGAGGGCTTTTTAAAACTGGGAGTGCATCCTGTTTCCTATGTTTACACAGTCTTGATGTATAAAAGCAGGTGATGATTTTTTCTGGTTCAGCTTTAGAGGTCGGCCCAGCGTAGAATACCCCTGTATTTGCTTTTTCTCTCAGATAACTGTCATTGGCTGGAACCTTTTCAGAGGCCGCAATGTGTAGATTTCACCCGGAATGTGTTATTCTTAGCAGCTACTGTCCTGTGAAGAGAGCTCTGTGTCCCTCTACTGAAACACTCACACATAAAAATCAGAGCGTCGGCTGGCCCAAAACAGACAGATTTCTATTTTTCTAGATGTGGAAAATGCACGTGGCGTTCAGCCTCTGGATGTGAGCTCGCCCTCGCCTGCTAAACAGCAAGAACGTAGGCACCAGGTTGACATCACCTTCTGGAAGCTGCAGGATATGTCTGGCATGGAGTGTTAAGAAAAACTCTGTGGTTCCAAATTTAGCAAGACACCCTGCTGCCAGTTGCCTTTTTAATAAACTGCTACCCTCTCACTTTTAAAAGCCCCAAACATTAGCTTATGTAGTATGTCTTCCTCTTGGGGCAGATCTCCATGGCGAGATGGGTGTGGTGGCTGTGGGAGGGCCAAGGGGGCGGTCCCAGACAGCCTCGGCCTCAGCTCATTGGCTGGAATGGGAGGCTGACATTTCCTACGAATGTGCTGTCAGATGCTGATGCCCTGTAATTGAAGTGTTCCCGTGGTGGTTTGCGACCATTTGGCTTAAATTAAAGAGGCTGGGGATGAGGACTCAAAAAGCCAGGCAGGATATTTATCCCAGCTAATAGGGCTTTTTTTGCTCATTATTTCCATTAATTCTGTGCTTCTTTTCCTCCTCCTTCTCCATATTATTTCTGATCTAATCATTAATTTCAGGTGGAGACTGAATGACTGAATTAGCCATTGTTGTTTTCCTGCATGGTATGAAAAAACTGGGCTTCCTCTTATATGGTGGCTTGTGCCTTGACAGTCTGATTTCAAATATTCTGATAAATGAATTACACAGGTGACAAGTGTGAATTCCCCTCATTTTTCAGTGGTGTCTACCGTACAAACAGAGGAACCTCAAGAGAGCAATTATTACTCATTGTTTAATACTTGCTGTTGTACTAAACTGATCCGATTTGCACCCTGACGGCAGAGTAACAGAGGTTACACTGAGGAGTTTGGCTCCCGGGATCAGATTGTTTGTTTGGTTGAATCTGCTGCGTTAATTACAGGAAAGGACTGTAAATCGGTCCGCTTTGTACGAGAAATTCTAGAGAAGAAACAGTGATAAAATATCATACGACAGTTCGGCAAAAAGGCAGCAGGGCTGTAATTTGGCTTTCTGAGGCAGGCCCAACAGTCTCTCCCAGCCGTTATGTAAATGAAAGGATGGACGTTCCCCAGAATGATTGCGTGTTCTCTTGGGCTGGCGTACGTAATTATGGCTGGGGGAGAAGATTGTAGGGCAGGAGGGGACCCTGGAGGCGGAACGGGACAGGATCTGCGTCTAACTGGGGAGATGAAAAGAGATAAATGGAATGAATTAAAAAAGGGCACAAATCGACATACTACTAGAGTTGCTAAAATCATACAAAGTTGCATTTCATCACTGTCCGATGAAAACTGTGTATGTCCACTTTTTGATGAATGTAACTTTGTAATATACACTAGTGGCTAAAGTTGTGGAAACATTTCAAATTTTTAGAAATTGCAGAACTTTATTCAACTGTTGCTCCAGTTACTTATTTAATCATCCAATGTATATTTGTTACACTCTTTGATTGCTTATATACATTTTGTAACATTCTTTTGTTTACACTTCAGAAATATCGGGTTTTTGGAGAAATGTGTTTTTTATGGGTCAATGAGAATTTTTATGAATCTGACATATCAGTCTTTATACAGATGCTGATTTTGATCTTTTTTGCAATATGTTAACTTCGACACTGGAAGTGCTAAAATGCGAGGTGAGAGGTTGATTCTAAAAATGCAGCTAAATGGAAAGGGGAACTGAACAGCGTGCTGGCGGGGTCAGGGCGACCTG
>JAODLC010000001.1:19732981-19744750 GCA_026781145.1 Hippopotamyrus pictus
GGGGGGGGGGGGGGGGGGGGCGCCTCATGAGCTCTGTCAGCTTGCTGTCTGACCTGTCTCCATGGGTCATTTCAAATGAGTTTACCTTCCCGGAGTGTGGATTCCAAAAACACCCACCTGACCACACCTAAGCCTTCTCAGGGTGGGGTGGGTGGGGGCTTTTTCCAGTCATTTATGCCCTGGAAAGAATCCCAGCACTTTATGTTGAATCTAGAAAGAGCCCCTTTCCTTAAACACGCCGAGAGACCGACTTCTTGGTCTGAAACAGAGTAGCCATTAACTTCAGAAAAGGCAAGTCTCCCTCCGTACGGCACGTTGCTTAATGGCCGAGCGCTGCTTTAGATCATCGCGACACGTTAACAGCGGGGCTTAGGAGTGATCGCTGTCTCCTGGAAGACCGTCATTAGGAGGGGCCGGCTTGGGGAAAGGTCAAGGGGTCTCCAAACAGAGGATCGGTCGCACACAAATATGCCGCAATTTATGAAATCGGCTGCTGCTGACAGATATGCAGAAGCCTGCCTTTTTGCTTTTTTTTCTAAGTGCCTCAGCTGTAACATTAAGTCCAGCCGGCCCCCATTTCGTGAACTTTGCTGAGAATGTTATGTCAGTGTAATGGACCACAAAACTTCTTGCCGTCTCTTGTTCCTCTCTGAGATTATAATCTTAGGCGAGGGATCTTTGGGAGACAGCTCTGCTCTCTGGGATGATGGCGAGTCCCATTGTTGTTATCAGGGATCGAGATCAGTGTCCAGGAAGAACTAATTTAGTCCTGCGCTAATGCTATACAGCAAGGGGGGGGGGGGGGTGTGTTTTATTTCCACAGCTTAAGAGGCCTGTGCTTTTAAGAGGTTTGGGAGGCTAAGGAACACAGCAGCTTTGCTAAGACTATTAAAATTTCCCTGTCTTTTGAGCAGAAACAAGAGTTTATTCAGACAGATTTTAATACATTGCATATATTAAAAACCTAAATTTTCTTCTATAAATCAAAACACAACACCAACACATAATTTGTCCTCTGGACAATGTCTGGAACTTGCTATTTTGAATCATACTTCTGCGTCTCCCCGTGCCCTCATTAAAGGGTTAAGTGTGCACCATGGCTCAGTCTCAGGACCCTTTCCCAAAGGTGTGATGTTTCAAAAATTCACATCCACTTCCCTCCTCTTTTTTTAATCCCAGGACTCCAGCTTCCTGTCCCTCTGTTAGGTCCGCCTCTGTGATGCAGTCTTCATCCCATCATCCTGTCATCACTGCCTTACCCATCTGGTTCCCATTCCCCTCCTCCATGTCAGAGACTGACAGTGGGGAAGAGTGAGTCTGGCACAGGAGGTCAGGCAAGGCTGGTGCTTGGGGGGGGTGCCTTTGTTCCACCCACATGCTTCATAATAAGAGCCCATTAAATCGCAGGCCCTAATGGCTCAGCTCGTTGGGCCGCTTTTATTAAAAATAAAAAAAGAAAAAATGGGGATGAAACAGGGACAGCTAACCTGTGGTTTCTGCTGAAGGTTTAATGCGCCTCCTTTCATCACAGTTTGGGAGAAGGGTAGGCTTCCCACACACATTAAAGTCCTCTTCTGCTCAGCAGGTCGCCTCTTAGCTTTTTCTGGTTCCGTCTGTGGCTGAGACATGTCACCGACAGAGAAAAGCACTGAGTCCCAACAGACCCATTTACTAAAATATAGGAAAGAGGAAAAGTATGTTTTATTTATGCCATTAATGCAATGAATTCTCATGTCCTGCAGTGAAGTAAATCTTTGGCTACGTTTTTGAGCTCCGTCAAGAACATCCGTCAAATTCCATTTCTGAGATAAGGAGCTTCGCATGGAACTGGAAATCTGCATGGGTGACCATGGGGCCACATAGAAAGAGGAATGGAAAAGCTCATGGGAACTGGGAACCATTTGCCAGATGGCCTCGGCCATACCAGCTCCTACAGAACCTCAAGGTTCTCTGGATGATCCTGTGGTCAAAAGGATGAGAGAGACACATGCAAATACATACATATTCAGTTGAATCAAACACCTATATGGTCTACGGAAGAAGAACCTGAGATATAATGAGTCACTTCTGTGCTCTGGAACTCAGTTATTTCAACTTTATGCAGGACCATAAGTCTTTTGGCTTGTCCTCTCTGTTTGGTGTCACTTAACACACGAACGTCAGCAGTGGTGACATAGGTGATGAGTCATCGTGTCCATCAGGAACCAAACCACTGAAAACCAGAAGACAAAGCTTCCTGTCCCCTGTGACTGTAAAAGTAACGATGAGCAAATCCTATTAGTGTAGAATGTTTATTCCCTTCTTAAAGACTTATTTTGATAAGGTTATACATTTTTTTTGCTGTATTAATAACTATGCTACAAGTCTTTCTAATGCTACTTACAAGCCATATTAATGCACAGGGCCTGTGTTACATAAATCCACAGCGTTAGAAGTGGTTCTCCCCTGTTAGAAAAGGGTTTAGCCTGAGCTTGATTCCTTCATGCTACGAAGGATTCTGCACCCACAATTACACTACGGCTACCTACAGTGTGGGGGGGTCGCAGAAGTCTTTCGGCCTTCACTTCATCCCCTAGTGGGTCGGTGAAGGATGTGGCAGTCTCTTGAGGGATCACTGGCATGGTCTTTAGTTTTTATTGGCGGCGTGGGGTGCAGGAAGGATTCTCATATGCTTTGCAGAAGGAAGCATGATTAAGCGGTGGATTCGGTATTCAAGCATGGGCTGCAGCAGATTGGGGGGGCCGAGCAGAGTGTTTTAAGGAGTTGGGAAGAACTGAATGTCCCAAAACCCCCTGGATAGTTTTGACTAATGGGCTTTTCTGGCTTTTGTTTAACGTGGACACCTGCCCCCCATGTGGGTCGAAGCCCTCACCCTAGGCAAGCCTTGCCACTGGTGCCCCTCGTCCAAAGCAAAGTCAACCTGGTTTGCTAAGTCAGCATTCAGCCAGAAGGTGGCGTCCTTGGCGTCCACGTAAGTCGCCTAATGGGTCAACCAGCGCTGCCTGTCCCTCAGATTCCAGTCAGCACTGCGGCCATGACTGTGAAAAATATAACAAAATTAACGATCCGGGATTTATTAATAAAAACATTGATGGTATTTTATTAATCAGTACAAGCAGCAGGTGTTTTAACAGCTGACTGAAATGAAATTATCGGGGTATTACAATAACATTGTTTAACTTAAATAATCACATGTCACAGTTTACGTGGAACAACATATTCCTTGTAAGGAGTTCTGGAGGATCTGTCCCGCTCAGACGATAGGGGATAAGTCTTTAGTCTTTGTGGCTGGTGTTCGTCTCCAAACTGCAAGTCAGAACTCATCCACATCAGCGAGCGATTGTCTGTGCCCAGAATAGCGCTCTAATGAACGCTGCTGCGTTCTAAGCGATCGCCGGTGGGGGCCCGGCTCAGCAACAAACACACGGATCGGCAAACAAACAAAGAGGCACATCTGCTTCTGGTTTGTTTCGGCCCCTTTCCGCCGAACATATCCGCTGCAGGCGACCAGACTCGCTGCACACACCCACCCGCCCCCCCCCAGCCTCTTCCCTTCTGTGTCCCTGACAAACTGCTTCCCGCTGGCAAATTCTGAGATTCACTAATAAATGTTATGACAGCCTTACAAGGTGAAGACGGATCGCTGAATCTCGAGTCTGTGTAAGATATATGAAGGAGACTAGCTGCCTGAAACAAGGTTATCTCCAACCTCAGTTCTATCTTAGGTGACTTTGATGCTATGTTTTTATATGGGACGAGTTGTATTTTAGTTTCAAACATGAGTTTTGCATTAGCTGTGTGTCCAGTATCTCCTAACTAAATTTGGCTATGCCAGGGTGGCCCAGGGGTCTTGCTATTGGACCCCCATGGTGTCACAAGTCCACCTCAGGTGCCGGGAGAGCGGTACAGGGAGTGCAATGCATCGTGGACTGAACACATCACCGCTGTTCTAGGCCTCCCTTCCGGCCTACATTTGTGAGGATCGAGCACAGCAGCGTGTGAATTAGGTTGTGGCCGACGCTGTGCTCGTCTTGTTGAGAATCGCTCGTTGAGCCATCTCAAAGAGTTACGGTTAGAGATGGGTCACGATCTGAAACTATAGAATATAATAGAATAGTGATACATCATCCCTGTGGGTAGATTTTCTTTTTTTGTCTACCCCATCTTGCTCTCCATGAAACACACAGACATATAAACAGGGGAGGGCAGGCTTGGGGGTCACAGTGCAGGGTCAGCCGAAATGTAGCGTCCCAGGAGCTTAAGGGCTTTGCTTAGGGGCCCAATGGTGGCCCTGGGATTCAAACCGCGACCTTCTGATCACGGGCACAGAGTCGTAACTGGAGAAAGAACATTCCATATCAATTTCAAAAGGGAAAAAGATGGACAGACACAGTGTCACTAAAGCGCGCGAGCAGATCGAGGGCTCGCCACACGGTCCAGCGTGAAAACACCGTCGCTCTGGGGGTCCGCAGCCCGCCTCCCTCTGCATATGGCTGATCTTGCACTTTTTAACAATGTCTTGCAGCCACCACATCAGTCGAAGCCTCACCCGGCTTCTGTCTCCACTAATTAACACGAGACTGTTTTAGATCTGAGACGGACACTCTTCTCTTGGGGTGGGGGGTGGGGGTGTGCACAGCACTTGTAAGATCTGTTTCCCTGAAATATAGAAATATAGGCCCCCAAGACTCGTCTAGACCCCCCCCTTAAGCAAGTGGCCTGGTGTGCCCCCCCAATCCACCCACATCTCTCCCCTTTAACCCCTAGTTGGATACCCCACACAGCCCCCCCCCCATTCCCTGCCCCTTCCCAGAGTACCGGCATTCCTGCATTTCACAGCCGTAAACAACTATTAACTTAATGGTTTTGGAAAATCATTAAGTTGGAACATCTGTGGACCCCAACAGGCCGATGAGAGAATGGGGGAGGCCTCTGATTGGTCGGTTTGGCCACGTTAAGCCCTCCCCCCCCTTGCTTGGGCAGCTTTATAGTCTGTTTAGCGACGGGAAGAAGCAGCAGAGCGGGGGGGTGGAGGCAGAAGGAAAAAAGACGCATGGACAGATGGAAACGCTTATCCTAGCCACAACAGCCCAGGCGCTCGCCTCCTTCCTTTCTTACCCCCCCATTCTTTTCAATCCCTCGTTCCTCAATAAAGGCCAGGCTCCGCTCACATCCCCTCTGCGGTCAGGGATGTCACCGACAACTGAGGTGGAAAAAAGAACGGGATGTGGTGGAGGGAGGGGGCGGGGCATAAATCATCCAATCACAGAACATTAAAGGGATAAGGGGCTTTTTTAATGATGTCAGGAGGCCTCAGGGTTCCGGTGTTACAGTAATAAGTTCACTTAGGACTTCCTATGTTAATCAGTCAACTGAGGAGTCTCCATGCTAGTAAGCCAACTTAGGAATCTTAGGAGGCTCTCTGGTTGAACAAGAGGACCCCCCCTTGCCTCCCCTCTCTACCACATACTGAAAAAAATTAAAATATCGAGAATGTGTCAGCAGCCTTTCTCGTTTATGACGTGACAAACTTATTGGGCCAGGTGAAGACAGCGGACTGGAAATGTTCCCTCGGTCCTGCTCTGTTTGTGGATCTAATGGGTGGGGGGGGCGCTGTTTGGTGTGTTCTCACAAAGGCATAATGCAGCCCAGCTCATGGAAGGAGTGCAGTGGTCTTTGTATCAGCATTTGCAGAATAAACCCTCTACGTGTTGCCTTCACATGTTAAGATGTACGTATTGGGTCTACCTCCAATCCATACTTATTTATTTTCTGTTCTTTTACTGTCTACATCCTGTGCATTTACTGTCTGTTTCCAGTGTGTGCATACTGCTGGCTTCCTGTACTTGTATTGTCTACTTCCTGTGTGTACTGCCTGCTTCCTGTGTGTACTGCCTGCTTCCTGAACTTGCACTTTCTGCTCCTCTGTCTTGTCTGATATAGTGTACACTTACATGACACATTTAAGACCGTGGACATTTTCCAGTCACTGACCGAGGCAGACAGATCAATACAACTGTAATTGACCAGAGTTGACCAATGCTATGCCTCACCTGCATCAGGAGGGCAGCGGCATTTTAATATTAGCATCAAGCTAAGATGCCTTTGCTCACTGTGCATTGATATGGCCCAACAATCAAATAAAGTGTGACAAAGTTAAGAGCCATTACTGACTATTCACAGACATGTGAACTCTGGCTAAATCTCAGAGCTGGACCTGGGGAAATGCTTGTGGGTTTATAATTATCAAAACAAACTTTATATCTTCTATCCCCCCAGAAATTCAAAGTGAAGGTAGCATCATCAAGGCCAGTCCCAGTGCTTACAGGAAACCCAGCAAGTGTCTTTGTTTTTGCTTTTCAGTGAGGCAGGAAACAGTGTCATAGACCGTCAACCTAAAGAGCACCGAGAGGAATCGTGATTCTACAAGAGGGACCCCCGACACTCGGCATAGGACCTCAGACAGTGTAAAACATCCGGCTTCAAGCGAAGCTCCTCAGGTCTGACCATGCAGGTGCTGTTATTTCGCACAAATTGCTGGGGAGATGAACGAGGCTCCCGTAAAATGACACCACAAATGTTTAGCTTCTGAAAGAGGCCCAGACCACCAGTGGTAATTACCGGTAATTGGAGGGACAATAAGGCGATGACAACCACAGAGCTGGCACCAGTGGCACTGGGGTGGCCATGCAGGGGAAGGGGGGTCGTGTCGGCCTGCGGTTGGCCAGTCCCGGTTTGGGTCACACAATGAATCTTATTGTGGCTCTCGGGCCGGCACCTGTCGACACTGCCGCAAAGTACAGCACTGAATTCGGGGGAATTTTTCACTCTGAAGTGAAAAATGTTAAATGCATATAGGTTTCTTCATAAATCTATATAAACACTCATAGATTCAAACTCAAATATGAATATATGTACATATACATATACATGAATCATTTTTTTTTCATTACTTTGATGGGACATGAGCTTATATATTATGAATTGGGAAATCCAGCCAATGGGATCGCTTGTGAGATATCAGGGACTGGCTTTGGGGTGGCTGGCTTGCAGACACAGGAGTCACATGGCGAACTCGGCGAGTTCCGTTAATGAACCGATAAGAGGTTAATTGGATGTACCGGGATCTGATTAAGCGTGATCTGCTGTGAGCATAAAAGGGGCACTGTGGGCTTTTGGATGAGATATAGGGAGTGCTGCTGAGTGAAACAAGGTATATAACAGGATTTTAATTTAATCATGGCATTTGGGCTTTTTGAGTTAGGACTATCTTTCACAGCCTGCCCTGGGGTGTAGATCAGAAAGTTGTATATTTGTTTCTTTGGAACTGCAGCAGTTGTGGTTGATGAATGGGTCCCGGATGTTAGAGCAGACAATGCAGGAGAAAGTGCCTTGCAGCTGGGGTTTCTCCATGAGATTAGGACCATGAGCGCTGCTGCCTGCTTCATGGCTCAGTGACTTGATGTAGCTGGTCTGTAACTGAGGGACCCTTTATACTAACTGAGTAGGCTGCTTGCGGATGGAGGCTTTAGTCGGAAACAGGCCGTGACCCGTGTGAAGTAAAAGTCAAGGAGAGGTAATGCAGTCCTTCAGGAGGTGTTAAGCGCGTGGTTCAGTGTTAGTAGAAGTAGTCATACTTTATTGAACCCGAAGGAAAATCTAAAAGAGAACACAAAACACAAGAACACAAAAGTGACTTCGAACTACACATACAATAGAAATAGACACAATACTATATAAAAGATGCAATACAATTCTAAATTGCATTGTGCAGTGTGCAACATTTAAAAATGCAATAACAATCTAGAGGGCTGGTGGCTGAGGAGGGTGAGGGTGGGGTTTCTTACTGCAGCATCTGATGGCCACTGAGAGAAAAGACCTGGGGTAGAGCTTGCTGGAGCAGCGCAGCTGTGTGGGTCTGCTGCTGAATGTACTTCTCCGTTTGACCAGGGTGTGAAGCAAAAAACATCAACTTGTTTGGTGCTTCATGCTCGTAGTGTTAAGCATGGGGTAAATCTTAACTGGTAGTGGGGAGAATTATTGTGAATGTGAGAAGGGGAAGCTGACCTTTGTCCGAAGTTCCTTCCACATGAGGGAAGCTTGAGGTGTCCGTGGAGCAGTAGAGGGTTAGGGTCCTCACTCAAAGGTCCAGTGCCAATGTTGGTCTGCCAGCCATGGGATTTGAACCCACAACCTGAACAAGGGCACAGACACCTAGCCCACCCTGCTACATCTGGGGAAGTAGGTGGGCTTATTGCCCTTTGTGCAGATCTTAATGGGAACTTTTATACCACAGAAACTTCATTCAGGAACCAGAACCTTTTTCTGGAACCGGGAATTTTTGTCATGTTCACACCACAGGAATGCGGTCCGATTGTAGCTCCTTGGAGACAGTTCCCAAATTCTATTCTAGTTCCGACTCCAGACGAGGTACTTTTCATTTCAACACAAACTACCTGGGAGGCACATACAGCGACAGCTTGCTGATCAGCTGACCACACGCACCACTGACGGTAGTGCAGAGAAAACAGATTTACCAAGCAAATATTGAGCCGATGGAATTATTTTTGTACTTCAGTTACAATTAATTAATACATTCTTTTTTGGTTGCGTCTCCATTTCTCTGCATCGGAAAAGTTGATTGATACACCGGTGGTGAAACACCAGCTCTTATTAGCGGAATGCATTACATACTTTTAATCTGTGAGACTTAACATCGATCTGCCAACTAGATTTAATGATGAAATATAAACATGTTGCGGGTCATATGAATAAAATATAAATTGAAATCGCTTTCCCCCCAGTAACTAACAAAACAACTTGTTCATTTGGCAAGTATATTCGAAAAGTATATCTAGTCTGGAGTAAGGAGTAAAAAAGAGTTCCGGAACTGCCACCAAGGAACTACAATCAGGCAAAGTACCTGCAGTTTGAATGTGATAAAAGTTCCAGGCTCTGGAAGAAGGTTCTGGTTCCTGGATAAAAGTTCCTGTGATGTGAAGGTGCCTGTGCTCAGTAGTGACTCCTAATCTTATGACTTGAGATGTCATTACCAATCATGTGACCAAAAAGCCATCAGAAACATATGGTTTTGTTTCCACAAAATGTGTCAGGAATCCACTGCTATGCTGAAAATGGCCTACGGAGGTGACTTGGAATGGTAATGCCTGGGGCAGAGTAATGGCAGATGGTAAAATGCATCCCTAATAGCAGTACCTGGCACAAAGGTGTTAAAAGCTCCATAAATAGTGGCCTTGGCCTGTGGGGAATTGGACTTACTAAGATAACTTGCTGATTCATTGACTACAAGCACCCAGCTCTGTGGGGGGGGAGCTGGGTTTGGACAATGGGCCATAATGCTAGCAGGGGCTTCGCAAGTTCTTGAGAACAGCAGAGATGGTGCCAATACCCCACCACCAAACTTCCTCTCAGATCAGTGGGCTGTGGGATAGACCAAACCCTCCAACCCTCTCTGCCCCCAGCCCCATGAAAGCCTTCAACCCTGGGGTACAGTGCGAACATGCCAGTGATAATATCTCACAGAACTTTTATTATATCACTGGTGTAACGTGACACTTATTACTGTAGTAAAAGGTGTTTTCTGGCGGCACGTGAAAGGTGAAGACCCGACATCTAGCGAAAACAAAGCAATCTGAGACCCAAGAAGTAGGTGAAGGAATTTCCCTAATTTTGGAGGATTGGAAAAAGAGGTTTTGGGATGCTCTTTTGTTTGGTTGAATGTTGTTTATTATACAGAGGGGGAAAAATGACAAAGATCTCTTTGTATGTGCTTTCTTGTGATTTTTTTGAAAAGAGAATGAATTTGTACATTAATGGGATTCCTGACCGCAGACTTCCAAGACGGACATCCTTTTGGCATCTTCGGCATGTGATTGTCCATCCTCTGAGGAGCCCGCAGAAACCTCCTCTCTTTATTGTGGCAGAAAGATCGGTGGCATTTCCACAGGGAAGTAGATTTGGGATGAGTTTCCTGTCACTCAGGGGGTTTTAGGCTGGATCCTGCCCGATCCCTGCGGCAGAATCACGTGGACGTCCTTTAAGGGCCGATATCAGGCCCAGGCCACTCGGCAGCCCTGACTGGTGGATTTTTCGTACGAAAGCACAGACAGAAATAGATGCATGCATCAGGCTTCTTGAAAGCAGGCTTTATCTGATTTTTCTTCCCTGTCTCATGACTCAATGATCAAATCACCTTGTTACTCATAACTCGGTGGCACAGTACCAGTCGAAACCCGTTTGGCTCCATAGGCAGCTTGAACCAAGACAAAGTGAAATTGGCCTGCTAAGTTGACACCCCCTCTGAAGATGTCGCCTAATGGTCTGGCCAGTACTGAGTGGGTGGACACCAACGGTATAATTCTCCATAACCCCTCTGAAATGGATCTATAGGGTCCCGCGCTCACTAACCTGAAAGCTTCACAGTGACGTTCTGCTGATGTTTGACCCATGAGGGGTCACGGCACAAGGCCCTTCTGAGGCACAATGCCACTTTTAACAGCAGTTGGGGTTTATGATTCTGGAGAAGTGCACTGTTCCTCAGCCTCTTGGGCTTTTTGTTTAAAATGTGGTCAGATTAGCTGAGCATTTAGCTGTCTCTTCACAGGTTAAAAAATAGCGACCTCATGGAACCACTGTTATCAAAAGGACGCCCTTGTGAGTGAGAGAGTGTAAGATACTAGATCCATTCGATCCTGAATCCTTTTATATGGGGGCATAACATAATGTGATGCTGTATAGGGTTGCTAATGATCTGATCAGTTTCATTTAATGGCTGCTGTGTAGTGTGCGGTGATCTGCTCAGACCTGAACAACGAGACAGTGCGGGGATGCTGCTCCCCAATCCGGGCGTCACTGGTGACAACGGGCTGTCGCCATGGTAATCTGCAACAGCAAGTCAATGTGCGCCACTTAACCACGCCTGTCTTGGTTAATGGTCCAGTCGCATTCTTCTTTGCAGGACAAAACCAGTGTCTTGGGCCGCCGTTAGAGGCTGTTTTCCTTTGCGCATCCATTCATTGTCATCGCTACATATGCAGAAAATGCAAGGCAAGTAGAATAAAAGCTGTCGAAAGAGGCTGGCGGATGGCTTTTTTTTTTGGTGAGAAAGTCACACTCGCAAACATGTCGGAGACAAATGGGTGTAGAGGTTGAGAACCACAAGGCCCAGCAGGTAGAACGAGGATTAGCGACTAAAAACTATCAAAGCCAATATCCACCAGCTTAACTTTTAATAGGGGAGGGGTCAGGGACAGGGGTGTATAAAGGGACACGGCCACAGGGACACTGGTCCCAGCTGAATGCTGATTGGCCTCTGGAGGGCCCCCTCCCCTGTCACTCACCATTTAAAAGAATATCATCGGCCAATGATAAGATTGGCCCCTCTGTATGAATTATGGTCCCCCCATATATAAGGATAAAGTGATGATTATTATTATTATTATTTAAGCCCCCCACCTTAAAAAAATAATTGAATCTTCCCTGGTCAGAGAGTGTGTTGGTGCTTCCTTCTGCCTTCCTTTCATTTCTTTTTCTTCTTTAAAGCTGATGGAGCAGCTTGAAGCGAATGATGATAATTGGAGTGAAAGTGCCCGTCGTTGTCTGACCAATCATCTCACACTACAATCACCAAATTGTTCCAGAGACCCGGTGACACAGCGACCTCGGCCTGTGAATTCTGTGCCATAATTAGCAAGTGGTCGCTGTAGTGCATGTCAGAGAAGGTTATGTGCAAACTGTAAAGATGTATGG
>JAODLC010000001.1:19752680-19772971 GCA_026781145.1 Hippopotamyrus pictus
GGTCCTCCCGTGGTCATATTTCCTGAGTGTGGTCCTCCCGTGGTCATATTTCCTGAGTGTGGTCCTCCCGTGGTCATATTTCCTGAGTGTGGTCCTCCCGTGGTCATGTTTCCTGAGTGTAATCCACCCGTGGTCATGTTTCCTGAGTGTGGTCCTGAATTCATATGTTTCCTCTGAGATCCCACAGTGAACATGCTGCTAGCCTGTCGTGGCTCGCCCCTTTCCCAGGAGCTGGGCGCCTCAGGTACCATAATTATCATTACCTTTCGAAGGAATGCGGTCGGAATCAAAGCAGCTCCAGACAGGAGAAGGGGAAGCGCCCAGTGACACGTCCAGCCCCTTTTATCTTCCATGCCAGAACGAGCGCAGTGCTGTGGGGATTATATGTCACCTCTGACGCCCTGTGACCAATTGAATATGCGCTCTTCTCCTCCACCACTGACCTGGAATAATACTAGCGACAACCTCCCCAAATCACCCATTTGGGCTGGAAATGGGGAGGTCTACGCGGGTTAATCTGGGGTGTGGTCCAGATTGGGTGTGTAGGGTGTGTCTGTGTGTGGTCTCAGGGTGTGTTTGTGTCCATGGTGGGGGGTGGGCAGGGACTCATTTATACTCTAAGAAATAAATCAAGTGAATCTTTTTGACTGATTATTGGGGGGGGGTCTGATTCCTCTGGCTGAATGTGCTTAACATCCAGGATGTTATGGTGGGTTGGGCAATTTCTGTTATATTTCATGATGTCCTATGTTATTAGAACCAGGCAGAAAGTGCCACCTGTATAGACAGCAAGAAGACTCTCCCAAACAAAGCCCCCCACCCCATCTTGTTCCCCCTTCATCTCCCTCACTTAATACTCAGCCTGCCCACCCCCCACCCCCACTGGCAAATAAATAAATAAAGGTAAGAGGCCATGCTGTCCCATTGTCAGGCAGCAGGTTGGCTCCACAGAACCAAATAATCAATGGGTCAGCCCCCGCCTGGATGTGGCAGGCACACATTAATGCCGTTGCCCCCCCCACCGCCTTGCGCGCCACCATGGTAGACACGAAAATTGATTGGCGGGAGAGACCTTTAACTGAGTCAATATGACTTGGGCAGAAAATTGATTTTGGAGGCCAAAGGAAGAGCAAAGGACACGGAACATCGATATCGAGATTCCACCCGGGCCCATTCCATGTTAATCATTCCCTGGACCGCCGATAAAGTATCCCAGGAGCGGCCAGTTTCACTCGAAAGCACGTTGACCACCCGGTACAGTATTAAATACATACTACAGTAATAGGAGAAAATGAATCTTAAATATTTATGCATTATTAGATATTAATTCAAAATTGAAAAACATGTCAAAAACATTTAATACACTATAAGGTTGCATGGTGCTTAAACAGCTTTACGGATCTCATAATTCTGGGGTTGAGGGTGTAAATTCTGCCCTGCTCTGTGTGTGTGTAGTGTGTGTGACCTCACAGTGTTTGCATGGGATGCCTTGGGGATTTTCTACAGCAGTCAAAAAACATGCAGTTAGGTGAAATGGTGTCAATAAATTGCCATTTGTGTTTTTGCAATGGGCTGGCATCCCATCTAGTGAAGGCCTCTTCCTCATTCTCTGTGCTGCCTGGGATAGGCTCCAGGGCCCCCAGCAACCCTGAGTAGGGTCCGCAATCAGAGGACCGATGGATGGATGGATGGATGGAACTCCATGTGCTTCTAAGGTGTTGTAAGAGGTGCTGTAATGGTACAGGCTGTACCGTGCACTGAAGAATTAAAAGTTCACATGATGTTTGGGGCCAAATCGTGTATAAGCTAGCGGCAACTGAGATGTTTAGATATTCCCTGTCTAATTAATCAAAACACAATAAATAAACAATGAAGACAAACTTTACAGTCAAGAACTTCTTGTATATCAAAAGCCCCGTTATGCCAGCAAATATGTTATGTCTACCCCAGATCTTGCTGACTTTATTAGTTGTCGCTCGCATCTCCTGTAAACAATCCACCTCATCTATTGAGAAGAACCAAACTGCCAAGCTGATGACAGCAGCCAGCCTCAGCCGGCAGAGAAAACGGAGCTAAAAGCTGCTCTTAAGTGGCAGAGAGATGGAAGGAAGCACTTCTGGGTGAGATGGGTGCACTTCCTGTGGAGATACAGCAAATATAAACATCAAGGCTTTCCCCAGGCTTTCCAATCAAGAAAGAAAGCAGAAGGTACTTTGTGGTGTTTTATTAGTCAAATTAGAATGAGACTACTGTCCACACTGCTGTATCTTCAAAGCCATTAGTCTCTGTTTTCGCCTTTCATCCACAGTACCCAGGAGTTTTCAACCCCCAAAAACAGATTCTGAAAAAGCATCCCAATTGGTCCCTGTTCATCACATGCTCCTTCCCTGATTTGATCCCGTTACTTACAACCTCTCATTGTCTGATTGGTCACCTGCTCACCCTACATGGAAGTAAACAGGGATGGGCGATACCACTGATTTTTTTCTTTTCGATTTAATTTGATCCATTACCAAGGTTGGTATCACAGAAACCAGTCCCAGTACTGCAACTCGATGCTAATGCTACTCCTGATGATAAAATGAGCCAAGGAGGCAGCAGGTACCAGTGAATTGTTCGTTCCATTTCCATACTCACTAGTGGTAACGGAGTTACTTTCATAAATATGTGAAAAGACGTGCTTAGAAGGAGATCTACCCAGGCGTAGCAGTGCGGACGACGCCATTTTCCTGGTCTTAAGGTCCTCCTGATTGGCCCACTCGGCCAATAAAAGCATAGATCTGTAAATTACTTTGTGCATTTAGTTAATAAAATTGTCCCATTTAAATAAAAAATGTTCTATAAAAACACTGTTTCACATACACCAACACACAATGTTTTTACTCTTAGTAAATTTATCATGCTATTAGTAGCCCGTTTTTCCCAAAGGACATTTATGCCAGCTTTTAGTGTAAACAAAAGGAGAGGTTCCTAAATGTTCTCACAAACTTCCAAACACTCATAGCATGTAAGTGTATCCGACTTCAGATGCAGTTGCTCATTTGTTTATGAGTATCAGATAAGACTAAACATCCATTGACTAGTAACAGAAAGTACCAGAAGACGGAGACGGGAATGGAATGGTCCTGTCAGTGAGGATGTATTCTATTCATTCCCAATGTTTTTTTTTTGACTGTTATGGATTCTTTGTTTCATTCACAAGGGGCCAAGTTAAGCACAGTACATTGTGAGATCTAGAAGATTCTCTGCAGCTGCTCCTTTTGTGACAGGGAATATCTGCAGCATGCTCTATCCTGGATGGATTACATCCTATACACCTATAGAACATTCAATGATGAAAACACTGAAACCATATATATTTGGTTTATGTTTTTACAGTAGGTTCCCCTGGGGGCTGTCAGGCTGTGAGCTTGTGTCCTTAAAGACTATGCCACCTGCTGGCCACATACAGCAATGGGACAAGCTTAAATTTTCCTACAGATTCAGTTTCCACACCCTGGACCAATTAAAAAACCCACCCATTTTTCATAACTAGCTCAGGGTCATGGCATGAGGCACAGGGCATGAGGTGGAGGACAGCCCAGACAGGATGTCACTGCAAAAAAATAACAAATGGTCCTTATTCTCATCTTAGGCTGGCACACCGTGACCAAGACTCACCAGTATTGAGAGACACCCTGCAGGGCAATATACAGGGGTGGAACCACAGGGCCACAGGGGAAAGCTGATTGGCCCCTGGACTGTCACCTCCCCTGTTATTCACTGAATCAAAATCATTGGCTAATGATATGGTTAGCCTCTCAGTATGAATTATGGCATCTCTTTTGCCTCTCCACCTTAAAAAAATCCTAGAATTGCCCCGACGCCCCAAAACGTGGCCACATAGAGTACGCTCTGTTCGCTCGTCCCATTTGGTGGCTCCGGGTGAACAGACATTCCTCGAACAGGTGACCACGGGCAGCTGCGGCAGCGGGCATTTTTTATTTTTTTTTTGCATGCCTGGCTCCAACCAAATGTCATTTGGAGACAGAAAAATAAATTAGGCCAATAAGATTGGTCTTGATAAAGCGGTAACGGCGGGGTGAACGTGTGCATTGTGGGAGATTAGATAAGGCCATCCTGGAGAGACGTCTGCCAGTCCTAGATGCGGCATGTCACGCTAATGCTAATCACGCTAACTCGATCAGATGTGGGTCGTCCCTCTGCCGTGTGCCTAATTGATGGGTGTGTTTCGGTACTCAGCCGAGGAAAAGCAAACAACTTCTGCCGCAAAAATCATCATTTCTTTCACACTGATGTGTCTTCCTGCTGGAGTAAAAAAAAATAAATAAACCCCCTAACTTTGAGTTCCTGGCTCATTGTGCCACATTAAAAGGGCCAGGCTGGTTAATCCAATGGATGATCAGGGTGTAGAGAGAGGCTTAAAGCCCCTGGCCCTTCTACACTCCCTATCACCTGCCTGTCAGGATGTGCAGGGGGTGGGATGAAAATCAGACAGTAAAGAACGGGCTTTTAATGGGGGAGGGGTCGGTGATAGTGAGGTGTTGCCCGGACAGGAACCATAGTATTTAAGACAGAGGTCAGAAAATGACTTTTGATCCACCCCCTGGCTTCCCCTCCTGCCCACCCAAGTCCCCCTGCCTCTGAGCCTCTGTGTCCAATCATCTCGGGCGGGGGGGCAATCTATCATTGAACTCACGGGACAAATATGATAAGAGGTTAATGGCAGAAAACGCAACAGGAAGCTGATATTTTCCAGCTTAGGAAAAGGGATTCTTAGTGTGAAGAGAGAGGGAATTCAGTAAGTTGATTCTTTATTTATCCATTACATAGAAACTTCTGCATGGTTTGCATACCTATTAAGGCCTGGGGATGCCTTGGCATCCACTACCAGGCAGATTTTGTCAGTGTTTCCTACTGGTGTGTGGCTCATTGGGTTGAACAAGACCATTAGCTGCACCTTTGTCCCATGGTGTGGCTGGCCCAATTTCCTCAGTTGTAGTTACAGTTAGCTGCTATATAAAAAAACATAAATTCTATTCACACATCAAATATCCAGGAAGGAGTCCAGAAAAAGTAACAATTATCAGAAAAGCAGTCTATCCAAACAATAATATTTGTAATTAGGAGCCAAGATGTCACCTTGAGGCCCTGAACCCGCCCACTTTTCCCGCTGGCCCCAAAAATGTCCAACATCAGAGGGGTTAATCAGGGAAATGTGAGGAGGATTAAGACCATGCTGTGAGGGTGTGGATGTTTGGGGAGGGCAGGCTCTTCTGCTCTCCTGTAATCCATCGCTCTCAGGGGATTTCCAGGTGGCTGTTTTTCGGTTGTTTTGCTCGTTTGCTCAGGTTGCCTCGCTGTTAGTGGGGGTAGAATCTGGCCCGCTCCATCCTGCAGGACCCCAAAGGAGGAGGGGCATTTCCTGTACCGGTACACACACGCACACACACACACACACACACACACACACACACACACACACACAAACATACACACATGCATGTGCATGCATGCACGCACATAAACACACATGCATGTGCATACACACACACACACGCATGCATGCACACAGCACCCCCCACCCCACAATTCTGCCCCCAGTTCCAGACGGCACCAGGATCAGCCTGCCATCTTTCACCCCCATGACCCCAAGATGGCATTTCCTCTCTGCCTGGGCCTAAAAATAATGGAGGTGTTTATTAACTGACAGTCCGGTGCATTATCTTGCTGACTGTTGCTTGTTGCTGGGGGGTGGGGGGCACTGATGTGTCTGTCCACTCATGTCTGACTCCTGATGTAGTTTATGTGTCGGTGAAGGGGGGGAGTTGGCGGGAGGAGTCCGGTGGGTTAGGGACTGTGTGTGATCTGAGCTGCATGTCGAACACCCAACATACTGTAGAACCACAACACACCAGGTTAGCTTTCCTTTATCCAAAGCTTGGCTTATTTTTGTAGTTATTTCACCAGTGGGAAAAATCCAAGTATCATATAGTTTGTCTCTGCTTGCCAATATCTTACTGGCAATATATTGCATATACTGTGTTTTATTATCTTACCGTACGTATTCTGATATTTGCTACAGTATATTATTAATCTGACGTGCTGATAGGTGAGGATGCCTAGATTTTGCTGGTGTTTGTGTCAGTTCTAAATGGGGATGTCCCTCTGTGATGGGACGGCCTCCTGTCCAGGATCTCCACTGACCTTTGACCTTCACTTCCTGGTTTAGGCTCCGGAGGGCCAAGGCAGTCACTAGTTATGTGGTAAAGTTTTTACTAACTATCATTCCTGACAGTTCTTTAGCCCATTACAGCTAGGATTGTTTTATGATGAATGCATGAACATAAGCACACGCCTAAACCACATTTTTAATTTTTTCCCAGTGATTTATTCAAACGGCCTTCGCTGTCCCTGGATCTGCTTCACACTCATCCCTTAATCTGCCCTGAGACAAAGGAAACAGTATGCTCTGCAAGGTCGTTGTGCTCCTGCCGGACGGGCTGGTGCCAGAAAGAACTGCACAGGCGGGCCCCGGGGCCCGGGGCCGCGACCACAGCCCAGCCAAGCCCTAGGCTGCAGCATCAGGCATCTTGCAAAACAATCTGCCTGTTGTGAGACATCTGCACTGGTTCCTCCAGTGTCCGTGGCTGCCCCTCTTCCAGCCAGCCCCAAAAAGTAAAAACACCATCCCTTGTTGTCGATGAGATGAGAACCAACACCCTTACCGAAGTTTTCATTTCCAGTGAGAAGGAACCAGAGGTCATTGAAGAGGACTTTCTGTGTGGTTTATTACGCCAGGAGATTAAATAGTGGAATTGCTCAGCAGGAAATGGAGCAGGGACCACCAATACAGAGAGAGGAAGCCTGAACTATCTCTCAAAAGCGAAGAAGAGTAGATGTAAGGATAAATACACCATGTTCTAACCATGTTTTTCACAATCTTGGCAGTACACCTGGGCTCCAGGCGTTCAGGTTCTGTATGTTGGCACACACACATATCCCAACAACCCCCCTGCCCTGGATTTCTGCACGTTCCCACCGCAGCCAGAGAGCCGGTCATAGTGCCTCACGTGCAACTGCACTGTTACTGCTTGCGATTATGAGAAAACCACTCGATGCAGGAATGCTGCAGCAAACGGTGATTAACTGTGACTCAGGTGGTAATTAATAATTACGACTGACGACTTTTCAACACCCCCTCGCTGAGTATGTATGAGAACACACGAGGGTCATTCCACCCCGCTTGTCTTCCATTTTTCCCAGATAGTAGCAGGGCAAATCGATCTTCCATGCCCCCCCCCCCCCAAAAAAAAAATATCCAGCAGCCCCAGAACTGTCCCCAGTGTCTCAGACTAACATCAACCTCTCTTGCCTCAAGGCTGATTTAAACATATAAACTGAAGACTATACAGTAGCAACTAAGGGCAGAAGCAAGGGCGTATACTGGGGCACTGGCCCCAGCTGAAAACTGATTGGCCCCTGGAGTGCCCTCTCCTCTGTCAATCACCGATTCAAAACATATCATTGGCTAATGATAATGTTGCCCTTCTGTATGAATTATGGCCTCTATTATGTCCTCCACTTTAAAAAAGTCCCATTATTGCCCCTAGGGGGAGGCTACGTACATAGGAAATACTGGGGCAAGCAAAAGGTAGCCCTGGCTGGGGGGCATCACCCAGCTACCAGGGGCCCTCCCCATTCCCTCCATCTTCTCAGCACACTGGCGATCAGCAAAGACAGGATTTGCAGGTTCCTCCCGAAGGCAGAGGCTTGGTGCTAGAAGAGGGATTTTCACTTTAGCTTGGTCAGTGAAGCATTTAACGCGTAACCATGGGAATGTAGGACAAGCATGATTCATACGGCTATCATGCCACCGAGAGGGAAAGGGAAAGCAGGGGTGGGGGGGCGCTAACTCGGGGGCGAGGCATCTGTAAAGAAAAGTTCATATATAACAGGTCATGTGACCAAATCATGAGTTCAGACCTGTGATCAATAGATTGATTGATAAATGATGGATGGATGGATGGATGGATGGATGGATGGATGGATGGATGGATAATCTGTCCCAAGGCAACAGTGTGTCCCAAGTGTTACAACTGAGCTCATGGCAACAACAAAATTCATCACATGTTTTCTTATCACCAGTAATTTGTGAAATTCTCTTTTACGTCTTTAATCTTCCTTAGGACTTTGGACTTTGGCTTTGCGTAATCAACTTTGGATTCAGTATTACAGTATTTAACTATCTGCTTTTTGTCAGGCGTACATACTGCATAATTAGAGTGATTAGTAATACCATAGTAATAATACTCCGGAGGTTGTGTGAACATTGGAATTCAGAAAAAGGGTATTTTTGCTACTTTGGCTAAAATAGGCTGGTCCTCAGCCACACCATCTTTAAAAAGCCATGTCAACAGGATTGTACGGAGGCTTTGTTTCCTGTTAAGTCTGCCCCCCAATACAAATTCTGTAAACTGTTTTCTTACTTAATGCCACATGGGTATCAGAAGGATTGTGAGGATGCGTTTGCATGAGTTTGTCATTGACTTTGTGTACGAGCTGATGAAAGGTGACGTCAGCCAATGAAAAAACAAGGGCTGGACCTGGAAGGAATAGTGTTGGCACCTGTATCATCAGTGACTATGAGTTTAACTATAAAAAATGCTACGTCCTGGGGGGGACAACAGAGTGTTGGTGAAGGACCACATGGCCTTTGGGGGGTTGTGGTGGACGGTCACCAAAAGCAGCTGCAGAAATACCCCAACAAAAAGGTGGCTTTCAAATGTGCATTTGAGTCTACGGATTTTTGCCCTGTGAGCTTGTTCAGGATGCCTGGATGGTGTGGTCAACACCAACCCCCCCCCCCCCCAAACTACTCACCATCTCACCAATCTCATTTCCCTCCTGTTACTCCATGTCTTCTTCTGGTTTTGTGTGTGTGTTTTTCTTTAATCTCAGAAGCTAAGAAGCTTGAGATCTACAGCTGAGCCCTCAGAGGGACACGTCCCGGTCCTCGCCGGCAGGGACAAGCCCCTACCAGGCCAGCTTTTACATACTGCTCAGACGATACAGCTAAAAGCCCATTAAGAAGATCCGGCGGTGTCCTCCTGAGCCCAGGTGGTCCCAGGCTGCACCAGGTAATGGGGTGACTCTGTTAAAGGAGCTCTAGTCGTGCTGCCCTGTTTGCATCTTCGACACGACCCAAGCAAGAGCCAGGGGGCCAAAACCCAACAATCCGAAGTTTAGGGTAAGATAAGAAAAGAAGAACCTCTGGAGATAATTCTGAGGTTCTTTTAGCTGCAGCCTGGCCATCACACATGAGAGAAAGAACGACAAAATCAGTTTGGTGTTATCTTCTTGTCACGGGGCAGAAACCCTTTGGGCCATCCTCTAGACCGGGCCTGCTGCCAGCAAACAGCAACAGTGGGGAAAAAAATGCTAAAAAAACATAAACAGGGATGTAAAAAAAGAGCTAAAAGTATAGAAGAATTGCAGAGCAAATGGAGATTTGAGGATGCCCTTTTCAGAGAGACGTTGGAGAGAGAGAGGCAGGGAGAGGGAGCTGTACCAAGACTCTAGGGCTTTACAGAGTGCATGTAACTGCATGTACATTTCAGGCTCTGGCTGTCATTAGGAGCCTCCTGAAAGCCGAACGGAGGACCACTTAAATGCAACCGCGTGGTGGCAATGCCGAGTGAGAGGAATGTAAAACTATCTCACCCTGATTAATAAGTCACCATAGTGCCGACGTTATGACGACACCCACAGGAAGACGAACTATCAGACGCCACCAGGCTGGATGAGCGATAGCCGTGAAATGTTTACAGCTGTTCCTCGGCACTGATGGTTCACGCTGTATTTATCTAAGGATAACGTTTATTGCCTTTGTGGCTCTGACTAAAGCAATTAGCCATCTGAAGTCAGTCACAGAGTTTTACTAGTCCGTCATTCTGCTTGGTTTTGCCCAGCCTCGTTAGGGTAATCGCACTCTTCTGGTTGTGCCATTTTCCTTGACTCCAGACTGGAAACTTCCATCATCCAGCAGGGAATTGATGCAAATGCTCTGGGGACCTGTAGGTGGTCTTGTGTCGGAGCAGTGGCCTGCAAAGATGAAGCTGTCTGTCCCCAGCATAGCGGTGGGCTAGGAATGGGGGGACGGGTAACATGGAACTGTGGGAATTGTGTGGGGGTGGTCCTCTTTGTTGTTCCCTTGCTGGTACCGGGGGGAGGGGAGGGGTGGTAGTTGTTAGCATAAGGAGCTGGCCCAAGAATTCCTCTAGGCTAAGTCCAAGGATCAACCTTGCTGAATGTAGGAATGTGAGTTTCTCAGAAAGAAATATATAGGTTGATAAAACATGTGACATTGTAAGGTATCTTGTTTAAAACCATACAGACTAGTCAATTGGTTAAATTGGTGATAATTAAATTGATACCTTCAGTGTGAGTCAAACCTTTTGCTCACTTGAGCTGAACAGGAGAAATCAGATAGTATGTGAGTGTCACGCCCTGTCTCCCTGCCCCTCTCGTTCTCCCCTAGTGTGGCTCTAACGAGCCACGCCTGTTGCTTGTTTGGTCTTACCTCTCGTTCCAGCCCTCATCATGATGTACGATCTGCATATATGCCTGAGTCCTTCCTTGTTCTGCTTCCCCTGTTTCCTGACCCCTCCTGGTCTGCCACGTTTGTGAGGCCCTGTTTTAGTTAAAGTCCCTTTCATTTTCCCCAACTCCTGCTGCTGACTCCATCTGTTCAGATATGAGAGTGAGCACAACAAAAACAATGCTAAACGTATTACTTACATTATCTGTGAAAACTTTTTCCCATCACGATTTTAATAATGCAGTTTATTAAAAAAATCATAATCAAGTATAAACGCTAGTGGTTCTCACAGACAGCATAATAAGTTATAATAACAGCAAGTATTTTCCGTTCAATCTGCCTTTTTTTTTGTGGCCTACAGTCTGTGTTTATGTTAAAACCACAGTCGGGCCCAAAGTGAGTTTGGTCTCTAGGGAAGGGGTCCAAACATCATGTTGATGTCCTGTAACCTGCCTTTGTGGTGAAGGGAGCGGTTCCCTTTACTCTAAATGGTTTTGGACCACGCTAATGTACGGATATTTCCAAGGGACGAAACAGAAAAATTATATAAATACGTCAAATACAACCACCCCATTGCAAAAATCTCAGGAAGTCTCTTATTGTTAGAGAAAACCATTTTTTATTTACATAATACATCAACAGTTTCCATATGTGGTTTTACTGCCTTTATGTTTATATAGTCACAGCATTCAATTCTATAAAAAACAATTACTGTTGTCCATAATAACATTATACACAGTTGTATGACGTATAATTTTATCTAGGTAAGGCATTCAAATGCGTTTTATTTTCTCGAAAATGTGCTTCCGCTATCGGATAACATGGATAATAAGTACGATATCCAGCTGGGGTCTGTGGCTATCTGCTGGTTAGGGTGTCACAGTCCTGCTGTGTTCCTGTCCAGTTGGGGTGCTTAGGGGTGTGTGTGTGTGAGTGTGTGTGAGAGAGATATACATTACACTGTGGAAACCAAATATCCCCACATTGTGATAAAAACCTGTTATTTTGACATTGTGCAGGCCATTTTTTTGGTCCCCACAATCTGTGACTGCAATCAAAAAACTAAAAATACCAAAAGACTTGAATTTTGTATTTTACTTATGGTTAAGGTTAAGACTGGGTGGGGGTTAAGGTTGTCATTTTTGGATTCTGATTTTTGCCATAGACATGAATGGAAGGTCCCCACAAAGATATGAGTACAGGTCTGTGTGTGTGTGTGTGTGTGTGTGTGTGGGTGTGTATATATACACAAAGGCAGGGGAGCAGTCCTACTGTGGATGCTGCCCCCCTCTCAGACAGCCCCAGGGCCTGCCGCTCTTATCGTCTACCCCCTCTCGGGATTCCAGCCCCCCCCACCTTCAAAGGCCCTTCCATCTGCCCTACCCAGAGGTAAAGGGAGGGGTCTCTTGGAGACGACCGGTCAGGCGCTGGTGGCTCCATCCGCCGTCCAGCGCCCCCGCACCTCCCCCCCAAAGCCCAGGCATCTGTCTCCCTCAGTCAGGCGGGACCCGGCTGAGCGGCTGCCTGCTGCGTCACATTAACGCCTATCTGACGCTCCCCTTGACTCCTTTCAGGGCTCCAAGTTCATTCAGCCAGACACAGACGTAACGGGGTAACAGCTAATGGGGCTATTAATCACAGTCTGGAGGTTGGAAAAAGGGCCTGCAAGCCCAAACAATTCCAATTTCTGGAGAATAGATATTCAGTAATATGTTCGTTCGGTATGTTTGTTTGTGCAATATACGAAAGAGGCGGTGGCCTCTTTGTCCTGCCTTGGGCACATTTTCAGCATAAAGAGCTATTTGCTATACAGAAGCGGAGTTTAGGATTCAAAAAGTATTCAAAGGCTTTATCGTCAGATGTACAAGTAAAAATACAACAAAATACTTTATTGCATCCCTGCAGACTTAACATGTAATGATAAAAAACAATAAATAGCAAATAGCAGAATAGTGAAAACAATAACATATACAGTCTATATATAATAAATTTGCAATATTTTATAACATACAAATAGAACAACAAGGAGCAGAGGCTTCATGTCAGCAGAGTTAGCTACCTTCCTTCTGCCTGCAAATTATTAACCAAAAACACTTAAAGACCATGAGAGAGAGAAGCGTCAGTAAGGGACTAGCTGGGCTGAGTCTGCATGAATGCGCAGGGCAAACAGAGAGATGGTCCTGTGCTCACTTAAGCTTTAATTAATAACGAGGGCCATAAAGTGAATGTGTGTGTGTTTGGAATTTAAACTGTTTGCTTGGGATTTTATATGGGCCGTGAAGTAAAGCTTTTTCCATGGAAGCCGGGTCCTTATGAATCCCGGACGCCAAAGCTCTGCAGGGCGTCACGAGTTTGGCACGCATGTGTTATGATGGCCTTTCGACGGCCAAATGCACAGGTCGGGAGATAGGAGACGTTGGAGAAGCTCACCTTCAGAACGTACCTGCTGTTTCATCCAGCAGCATAATCTGGAAGCTCCTTCTTCGAGTTCTCATCCGCTATCATACAGGGTAAATCAAAGTAATTTCATTGAAAGCCTCCCCATCCCTGCTTGACCCTGTGGAAATCTCCATCCTGCCCTCCAGGTGAGAAGGGTCATTTGGGATCTGTTTAGATGTCAGTCTCAGGAGAACTGACCTGTTACCCCAGCAGCCCCTATTTTAAGAATAGCCCCCCCGACACCCCTCCAGCCTTTAATGGTACTCTCAAAGGCACAACCAAGGGTTGTCTATCTGCGTCTTCTCCTGCGATTCCTCTGACTGACCTCTTGGAGTATGAGGTCATAGGCCGTCGGTCACTCAGATAGTCATCTTGGATACGAGAGGGGCACCTCAGAGACCGGTAATGGGGGCTGAAGAGAAAGGATGTATTTTGGAACAGCGGTGGAGATTTCAGCAAAGTAGGATTTGGTAAACTGACCATCCCCATAGGCAAGACCTCTTCTGGAGGCCCGTTGGGACCTTTTGGTAGAACCAACAGCAGCTGTTTCCATAGGCGATGAGGACCAGAGATGGAGCTGCCCAAACTCACCCACTCATGCTGTCCATAAAGCTCTTGTGTGCTGGGAGATAATCCCTGCCTCTGGGCCCCCTAGCTGACAGCTGAGACCCGTCGCCCAGTTTGGGGGGAGGGAGGGAGTGTCAGACAAGGTCCACCCAGATTTTGAGGGAGTGCAACATCTAGGAAAGTGTGTCAACATGTCACGTTCCACCTACCACATTACCTCTCCCCATCCCAGCCCCAGTCTTCATTTCACGTCCTTTGGGGTTACACGTGTGGATGCGCGTTAGTGATACTAGACTGTCTGGGGTTTCTGCAAGGGAGCCAATAGCCTCGCTACCTGCCCTCCAGCCCTGCACTGCCTCCCACGACACCCCCTCACAGAGTTGCCTTATCTCCAGATCCAGAATAAGGGCTTCCAGGCCCTACCTCCTTCCACCCTCCACCCCGCAGACACACACACACACACACGCTCACGGGAAAGTGCACTGCTCCATGGTTACAGGCATGTATCCAATTGCACCCTCAACCTAAACTACATCCCCCCCTGGGGACCCGCGGCGGGGACGCCGGGGGTGAAAAAACACATAACCGCCACTTTCTCTGCCACCTCAGGCACTGAGCAGCGCCGCCTAGGAGACGAAAATAGCGCGTGAGGTCTGGCACGAGCAGACAGGCCATCTCAGCACAGTCACGCGGACGAATCTACCCCTTGAGCGAAGCTAGACGTGTCAAACACACCATCACACACCCACCTCTGCTGCTAATGTAGACTCACTGGGTCACCTAAATAGTCATACATACTTATATACATATTTGTTTCCTTGTCATGTGTCTTGTAAGTGCCTAAGGACAAGTTTTCATAGGGAATCAGGGCGAAGAAAGCTCTATACCAGTGGATCTCTGGTTCTTAGCCTCTCCTCCCAGTCAATCGACATTCTTGATTTCGATTCTACAGATCTACAGGCCGATTGGCCAATTCGTTATTAGAATACCTGGCTCACCCTAATGAGCAACCAGTATCAATTACAGGGTTTAGCTGCTATCTTGGTTACCTCATCGGGGAGTTTCCTGGAGAAGAATTCCGACCAGCAATGAAGCAGACTGTTTCAGAACTATTTTTTAACATTCATTTGCTCGGAGGGAACAGTAAAAATTCATAAACTGAAATGCAAATGAAAGGACCAAGCATTTTGAGAGACTCAAAAAACAAAAAAAGAACTGCTTGTGATGTATTGAACAATGGTTTATGATTTGGAGAAGCCAACTGAAAATATCTGCCAGCATATTTTTTAAATGCGTGTAAAGCCAAGGCAGTAAAAAAAAGGTAGTTTCAGGGAAGGAGAGTATTCCTGGAGCCACCCTAAAACTTGGCACTCAAAGCAGATGTGGGTTTGGGCCTGCAGTGGGTAGGACCAGTGCCGGTCGACCCATTAGAAGTTTGCTGGGGGGGTGAAATCTAGCGTATCAAATGGGCTTCGACTGGCATTGGTCAGAACCCATTGAGTCACAACACAACCAGCTGCTAATCACTGGACATTGTTTCTCAATCCTCTCCTCATACAAGTCCTACGGGATCATAAGATCCCCCCCAGCTGCCAAACTCCCAGGATCTACCCACCAAAGTTACATATGAAGTTTGTGCCACAAAGACCAGGATGTTTTTCGCTCATTGATGTTTTTCTTCAGTTCCATTTCAGAGCCATTTTAATATGTCTTTTTCCTAAGCGCACAAAACCACAAGATGATGAACACTGGAAGTGAGGTTTGAAAACGACCTATACTCATGTCACAGATGTGATTAATTCCTTGTTGAGGGAATCGGCCATTTACGCAACATTACTGCTGTATCAGGTTTTCAAATGTATACGTTTCACATGGATCTTGTCTCTTCATTTTTGTGTCAAAGTGAGAACAGGCTTGGGGGATTGGGGGACAGGCTGCCATTTGTACTGCAGTAACCAAAAACTGGAAACAGAAGAACAGATAAATATTTATCCTTTATCTGTTAGCTTTCGTGACAGTAAGCCTGTAAAATTGAGGTTTAAGATATCGTGCAAAAGTTTAACAATTGAATTTAATGAGATCCTTTCAAGGATCATGTGCAACTTTTAGTCTATAAAAATATTTAAATGGTTTGAATGTTTAGTCATTTGTACTCAGAAAATGAAAGCTGGACAAAATAGATGAACAATACTCAGAAAATGGCAAATATTGTCTTCCTCCTCATGTCCTCATGTCTTGATGATTATCTCTCTTTAGCTGGGAGCCTGTAGGCATGTTATGTTTCTGAAGAGCATAATGGAACATGACTGTGAGCTAAAAAGCTTCATGTATCATTAATTAAAGGGCCGCGTAGAAAACATGGAATGCTTGTCTGTGTGTCCATGGTAACCCTGGGGCATTCTGGAACTAATGGAGGACTCCAGTCAAAGGGAGACTGACATCTACAGTGTAACAGACATCTACAGAGCTGGACATCCAGACTCCATTTGAATTAAATTTTACATACATTTACATCGCATCTCATGATCTCGTGTTTCCAATATAAACTATTCATTCTAAGCGATCCAAAATGTATGGAATTCATTTTTCCATGAAGTCAAACTTTAAATGAAATGAAGATGTAATGGTTTATTACTTATGACAAGCCAACAAAAGTTCAATGCTTCCAAGTATGACTATTGCTGAGAAATTCCTTTAGGATGCATAAACAATGTAGAAATTATTCTGAATACAATAAATTCTTTGAGGCACTTTGCAATCACATACTTCAATTAGTGAAGTCCTATAATTCATCTAAGCTCAGTAATTACTATTATTATTATTTTATTATTATTTTGAATAACACAATACATTGGAACTAATGTTAAAGTAGCAGCGATGTTTACAGGGTTACATCATAATTTTACAGTTCAAGAAGGTGAGTAGAGGTTGTAATTCAAGAATCATGAGAGATGCAATGTACTCGTTCTTTCATCAGTAGGAGGCAATGGTCGATGATAAGGGCAATCTGCTGGGGGGGGGGGTGGGGTGGGGAGAGGGTCAGGGGAACTCTGAAACTCTCTTACTGTTTGAGAAAAATCAGGTTAGGCATGGCAAGTCAAAACCCAGGGTCCTACACAAAATCAAGACAACATTAGCTTTAAAGCATCGATTTTCACTCCCCTGGTGATTTCTATGTTTACCTCTAAACATTGATGTCTGTTTTATTCACAGTGCAGATGTTTACAGTTGGTCTTGAACCATACATGGATGCTGTTAGGATCAGGGTCAGTTTTGCCGATCACTGTGTCGTGGGAACGGTGTTTGAGCCGTGCCCAGTGTCTGTCCTGCCATCAGGCGACACAAATGGCCACCTGTCAGCCAGGAGATGCTGGCTTAGCCAGCCGATTTCACTTCTTCTCAGATAGGCGGTGAAGCTTGCCTCGGGTGCCACATGTGCCGCTGCCCATTCTTGCTGGATCCTGGGCCTATGAGACGTTAGTTTCAATGGGCCCTTTGTCGAACCTCAGAGACTCAGAGGGGGTGTTGTCGACTCCAAAGAGACGACATGTGTGACCTTCCCACCCTTACACCACGCCCGGCTGACCCCCAAACCACACTTCCGGCCAGCCGCCACACGACCAGGATAATGGCAGCCCATCCCCAATGAAGAATGAGCACAGCCGATCCATTATCCTTCCGATCCTGCCCCCCTCCTGGAGCTCGCATCTTGTTCCCCTCCCTCAAATCTGCACTTCCCGTGAAAGGACTTGGCAGAGTCCTGCCGTTGTGAATTGCGTCGCTAACCACACACAGCGAAGCCAGGCTCCCGTTTCCATCCGCTTTACACGTCCCGCCTTCAGTCCTGGTTTCCGGAACATGCCGTGCCCTCGAATCTGCCCCGTAAACTCCCTCTCCCTGAATTAACAACAAAACCACCATTGTTTCATGCCGACTGACTTTGTTGTTATACTGGACCACGTTATAGATAATCTATCCTGTGATAGATCGCACAAGAAAAGCAACAGACTACACACAAAGACAAATGTTTACTGTAAAGCTAACAAATCAGATAGTGAATCCAGGCTTTTTCACATGATGCTGATTTGGTGCAATATCCTTTCGTGAATGATATAGTTGCCTGGTGTGTATGAAAAACCCAAATGAATCACTTGGGATAAAAGCAAACTGTACTGTGTAAAGTAAGAGCTGCTTCTAAAAATCATTGAATCCAGCTGCATATAGATGATGCTTGAAATTACAGTGTATTTAGCAGACACTTTTATACAAAGCAACGTGCATTTTTCAGGAAGCAGGGTAAGCCAGTTCCTGGGACCATAAGGGGTTATCTGTCTCAGCTCTGGGATTTCAGCCAGTGACCTTCGGATCACACAGACAGCATCTTAACCCACCAAGCCACACACCAATATTGCCAAAGTAATAAAGGTATAAATTGATAAATTGGCATGCATAGATGAAGCAGGACTAAAACATATTCCTGGACTTTGGGGTCCCCCATAGCCCCATGGTAAAATTTGCTCACTGGGGGGACGGGGTGTTCCATGGTAAGTGATTAATTTTGCCAAAAATGCCCAGTATGCCAGATGGCCAGTCCATCGCTGTTGGCATCCCAGACAAGGAAAGCCCCAGTCTTGTGTCCCCCTGCCCTACAACCCTGACTTGGATGAGCAGTTGGAAAACAGATGTATAGATGGATGTTAATTAGAACAAATCCTGCTCAAATGAGGGACTCCTCCCATTTAAATATCTTTTTTGCTTATGCTGAAATCTAGCTTCTGGCAGTAGCATCGGCTGCCATTTTAAGGGAGGCAACAGACCAGATATTAGTGTGACCTACTGCTAAAGATCTAGTTGAAATCTACAGAAAACCCTCACCTTTCACATAAATACAATATTACATCATGCTAGCATTGATTTTTTTTCTGGGGGATTCTAAGAACCATGACATGGGAATAGGGCTATATTTTTGGCCTAGCTGTACCAGGACTTAATCACCCAGACAAGTTCAATTAAGAGGGGTCCTGAAGGTCTCTTTGCCACTTTTTTTTCCTCCCTCTTCCTTTTCCTGTCTTCCACACACACTCAGTCAGTCACTCAGCCACGCTTCATCACATAAGCCCTGCAAATAGTGACACAATGTCAGGTAAACAATGACTGACCCTTCCTCCCGCTGTCACCCTTCCTCCCGCCCTTCCTCCCGCCGTCACCCTTCCTCCCGCCGTCACCCTTCCTCCCACCCTTCATCCATTGCCAGTCTCCCGGAATTCCAAGTGGCTGGGGCTAGATTTCAGGAATAGTTGTGAAATTAGGTTTTTCCAAGCACGTTCCCAGGACTGGGTTGTTCCCACACTGGGGTGTCACAGTACGCCCTGTCTGCCCCTCTTCGCTGCGTAGTTGACAGGCAGATTCATACTATAATATGTGCTGTAAGATATCTGATGCATGTGAAATAGGGGAAGATGTTGGCACTTCAAGGGGAAAGGAGTGGAGTCAGGCAGCACAAGGAAAGAACAGGGGGCAGAGTAATGCTGCGTTGCATTTGTACTAGGAAGTCGGAATTTCCTAGTTTGTAGTCGGAAATTTCAACTAGAACACCCCCTGAAGTCAGAGTTCCAAGGAACCTGTGCAACCCTGACCTCAGAATTCAAGATGGCGGCGCCCTTCATCAACGAAAGTGATAGCTAGTAGTTATATATACTGTTTATTAGCACTTTCTTATTTAAGCCTCATTAAACTGACTGTACACACAGTTTGGTCCAACCTCAATCTGTGGTCATGTTGCTCTGGATTTTGTATGCATAAAATACTGCCTAATGCATTATTATGATCTGGTATTGCTAACAATGGCTAACAATTTAACAGGCCTGACCTGGTATTGCTAAATTGCTTCTGACTTGTTCTATTGGAATGCGGTTAGTGGGGTCAGGCAACAAGTGGAAAGGGGAGAGTAAGGCAACAAGGGGAAGGGGCGGAGTCAAGCAACAAGGGGAAAGGGGGTGGGGTCAGGCTACTAGGGGAAGGGGCGGAGTCAGGAAAAAAGAGAATGGGATGGAAGGGGTGGGGTCAGGCAACAAGCCCCTCATCTGCAATAAATTTATAATTACTGGTTGCAGTAATAATACTGGTTAATAGCAGGGTTGTGCTTTAAAGGGGAAGTACATTCTGTCAGATTAAAAAAAGCTTCTCAGTGAAACCACTTATTTTTCATCATAGAACAGACGACTTTGAGGTATCTAAGGTTTCTGCCTGTCAGTCTTACCCGTAATGCTCCATTAAAAGCATTATTTACATACATAGCTAAACGTACACATCATTGAATGTACCCATGCTCATTCATTCACATGCACACATCACTGGAAGTACCCATGCTCATTCATTCACATGTACACATCATTGGATGTAGCTATGCTCATTCATTCACATGTACACATCACTGGATGAACCCATGCTCATTCATTCACATGTACGCATCATTGAATGTACCCGTGCTCATTCATTTACATGTACACATCATTGAATGTACCCGTGCTCATTCGTTCACATGTACGCATCATTGAATGTACCCATGCTCATTCGTTCACATGTACGCATCATTGAATGTACCCGTGCTCATTCATTTACATGTACACATCATTGAATGTACCCGTGCTCATTCGTTCACATGTACGCATCATTGAATGTACCC
>JAODLC010000001.1:19773572-19788415 GCA_026781145.1 Hippopotamyrus pictus
TCATTGAATGTACCCGTGCTCATTCATTCACATGTACACATCATTGAATGTACCCATGCTCATTCATTCACATGTACGCATCATTGGATGTACCTATGCTCATTCCTTCACATGTACACATCATTGAATGTACCCATGCTCATTCATTCACATATATACATCATTGAATGTACCCATGCTCATTCCTTCACATGTACACATCATTGAATGTGCCCATGCTCATTCGTTCACATGTACGCATCATTGAATGTACCCGTGCTCATTCCTTCACATGTACGCATCATTGAATGTACCCGTGTTCATTCATTCACATGTACACATCATTGAATGTACCCATGCTCATTCGTTCACATGTACGCATCATTGAATGTACCCGTGCTCATTCACATGTACACATCATTGGATGTACCCATGCTCATTCCTTCACATGTACACATCATCGAATGTACCCGTGCTCATTCATTCACATGTACACATCAACACATCATTGAATGTACCCATGCTCATTCATTCACATGTACACATCATTGAATGTACCCGTGCTCATTCATTCACATGTACACATCATTGAATGTACCCATGCTCATTCATTCACATGTACACATCATTGAATGTACCCATGCTCATTCGTTCACATGTACACATCATTGAATGTACCCATGCTCATTCATTCACATGTACACATCATTGAATGTACCCATGCTCATTCGTTCACATGTACACATCATTGAATGTACCCATGCTCATTCATTCACATGTACACATCCTTTAATACAGTATATCCATATTCATGCATTCACATGAGAGACGAGTCTGTGCTCTGGGTTCATAGGAGCGCATCAGCAGGGGGTCCTACATATTTCTGTGTAATTACAGAGCTTACTAACTCCCCCCGCCACCACCCTCACCCAGCGCCTAGATCGGCTTGTATTTCCCGTTCTCAGTTTCTCACATGTCGTTCATGACAAAGCTTCATATTTTGGCCGCCATGTTTAATTTCAATAAGTGCTGAACCTGAATGACAGGGGCTTTTGAGGCAGGACTGAAGACAAAAAAAAGAAAAATGCCTCACTGTTTCCATTTGTATATACCCAGGAGGGCGGGGGGCTCTGTAATAGGCCCGTTTACTGTTCCATGTCAGATGGTGACTGTCATGGACTGGATTAAAGGTAACGATATGAAGGTGACCACATGTTATGTTTATAAAATGCCGGCAAATTAATATTATTCTGTAAACATAATCATGGCATAGTTGCTTATAACATATGAATTTAACTTCATGTAGATTTATTTATAATATGACCATGATTATCCTACGTTTTGTTTAGATTTTGCGTGTAACTTTTTTTTAGTTTTCACGCATTATTAATAATTTCCAGCTTTGGCTTGCCTGTCAACAAGACCAAGTGCAATATATATACTTGTACTGATTGTTGAACGGGATTAAGTCTAGGAACCTGAACATCAGCCAAGTGTTTTCTTCCTGATGTATTTGTGAACCTGAGGGGATGCTACCATTATACTTTTGTGACGGGGGTGTTCACAATCTGATGAGTAAAACCAAGTTGTTAGGGAGGGTTATTGCAGGCTATAAAAATAGATTTTCTGAATAAATTTGAATAAAATAGTATTTTGAAATTGTATATTTTATAACTGCTAATATGGGATGTTTAGTATTGAGAATGTTAATTGTTTCTTGGGGTAATTGCTCCAATGGGAGGGGCTAAAGTGTATAGAGACCCTGTGGAGGCCTTTACTGGAAGAAGAATGTGCTAATTGGTATGGCTGTTACTCTTGCAGGGTTTGCCGATATAACCTGCCTTGGGTGATTATTTCTGGTTTCATTTTTATTAATATTATGCATTGTCAAGCATAAGAATAAAAGTTTTGCACAACGTTGCTGCCTCTGTTTTTTGGAACCTCCAGCCACTCAGCCATTCGTAACAGCGATGTACCTTTTTCACATGGTGGCACATCCTCAAGCACCACATCTGCAGGCACTACATCCGCAGGCACCGCATCTGCAGGCACCACATCTACAGGCACCACATCCCCAGGCACCACATACCCAGGCCCCACGTCCGCAGGCACCACATCTACAGGCACCGTGTCCCCAGGCACCACATCTACAGGCACCGTGTCCCCAGGCACCACATCCACAGGCACCGCATCCCCAGGCACTAAATTCCCAGGCACCACATCAGCTCCTAATCATCCTTCGGGGTCGCCAATCACATTTGCCAAGCCGGACGGGTCACGCAGGCACCAGGAAGGAGGTACCGATTCCATCATCTTAGATGATTCCCTCAAGCACAACCTGAGCCACAGCCAAATATCACAAATTTACTGAAATTCCTCTGTTTGAATCACTCTTTTCTTTTGCACATTTAAGGGATTTCATTCCAAGTGAAATGAAAACAGTCCTACATGTACGACTTGAAAACAGCACAGTAAATATTTTCTTTCACCACATCTAACATCTGAGTAGTGAAAATCCCATCTAAGTTTGTAACTACTAATATTATACTGCAACTCAACTGAGTCTTTGAATACTGACTACTCACCCATCCTAGCTAGTGACAATACTCACTAACTACTCAAAACAAATATTTACATGCCCCCCCTAGACTGGCCCCCGGTTGACCACAAACAGTCGCTATACTAAACATGAAATAAATGCATTTATCATTTAGGAAATGCGGACGTAGCATGTTCTGCCTACGGGCTAGCTACAGTAGCTATGATCTTCTGACTCTACTTGTCAGCTGTTGATTTCATTTTTAAAACATCTCGGGGGAGAGGGGGGGTGACTTTTTGAGTAGGGTCCCAGGAACAGCAAACCCCCTCCTATCTAGCTACTGCTTTTTTACTGTTGAGTGGTTAAAAATGTCCATATCCATTTAAGGAATGTGGCTGCACTTTGATTTGAATTGAATTTTATTTTTTTCTGAAAAGGTTAATAATATTAGGGATAATTGCAAGATGTGTAGTCATGGCGTTAGTAAGCCATTCCTGAAAGTGACGAACTTCATTAGGGACTCAGAGTTAGAATCCCATTAAACTCTGTATTTTCCACTGTCCAGCCATATCAGATACCCTGGGACAGCTGGACTTATTTGCCATGATGATTTCCTTGTCAGTGTTTGACGCAGATCAGTCTGAAGTGCGTCACATGATCCGTTGGGGTCCTGCCACTTCCTTTCACAAACACTCACCTAAGTAAGTACCCCGGGGGGCTGCAGTGAAAAATCCGTAGCGGTTTCGGTGAAGTAAACACTTTGTCTGAGAAGAAGCCTTTACCCAGTTACAAAACGCAGCGCCCCAGGGCAGCTTGCTTGCCTACAGGATAAGTATCGGTCCCAGAAACAAAAAGGAACAAACTTTCGACGTTTTAAAAAACATGTTCGTGGCCACAGAGGAAGAAAGAGAAGTGACTGTGTGGGAATAAACAGCAGCATTGCATTTCAGCACATAAACAGTATATTCCCTACAGTTCTGCATCACTCAGGAAGTTTGCTAAACCGACTCTCAGAGCAAAATAAAGTTTTCCTTTATTCTCAAGTCAATTCCTGTCATCTCACCACAGGGCAAAGGTGCTGAATTCTGGGTAATCTTAGCGCTGACCGAGGGTGTGTAATTCTGGGTAATTCATCCCAGCGCAGGCCCAGGGTGGAGAATTCTGTGTGACTCATTGTAGAGTGTTGCTCCTGGTGTAATAAGTGCGATAATCTTGTTGTTCTTCGACTGGTCTTGTAATCCTGGTATCAGTTGAGGACAGCAGTGCGATTTAACGCCTCAGTGCTCATCTGCTATGTGTCACACGCTGCACTATGGGGACAGAAATGTGTTCAGAAACATTGACATACCTCCATCCATGATGGGGTGAGGCCAGGTATTTGCAAGACAAACAAATGTATTCATTTTTATGCTTAATTAGCTTCTGTTATGTCTGACTGGGGTTATTCTTATTTTAAGGCACTTGGGAAAGGCACTATATCAAGATAAACTCAACAGAGTGTTTACTATGAACTCAGCTAAAACTTCTAGTCAATTTCTTCTTTCTTGTGATAGGAAAATCCATCCATCTAATTTTGATTGTTCTTATTTAATATAGGGTTTTGTCAGCATGAGAGAAATTATGAGACATGCAAGGAAAGGGAAACACTGAGGTGGAGTTACAACAGGAATGTCGTAAAACAGACTACATTGTTATAAATGCTGAAGGGGACTCAGTGCTCACTGGGTCCTCAGCTGGGACATCAGGTATGTTCAGGAAAACAAAATGGAATTAAAACCCACAACCTGCTGAGGTTTAAAGTGTGCGATCCATGTGAGAGTAGTAGGCAGGGGGTTAGGTCGCTGTGATCAGGAGCTTGTCGGTTCAAAGAGCTTGTCGGCAGAGTGACTTCACTAACCCTTAACCCCCAGTTGCTCCAGAGACTAACTGATTCTGCTTTCTGAAGCCTATGTTGCTCTGAATAAAAGCATCTGCGAAATAAATAACTGTAAAAGGTCTCCAAGTGTCTGTATGTTCCTGCAATATCAAAGTAGTGAACCTTATTTTTAAAGATCCGGCGGTAAGAAGCATCTTCCAGAAATGTCCTGATGAGGAAGACAGCCTCGACCAGCTGTCAGCTGCAGCGGTGGACCTGACCAGAGCGGACCTAAAATAGTCGATTCCGACCGGACTTTCCGTTCCTCTGATGGGCTGGAGGGAAGTTATGAACTCTCCTAATTATCAAAAAATGCCGTCCTCAGGAGCCAGGCTGCGGAAAGGCGTCGGGTTGGAGTGCGTCACAGCTGGCTTCTCGTCTTCCGTGCTTCCGCGGTTGATCTGCAACTGCTAGGTCAGTGGTGGGCAACAGCAGGCCGCGGGACATTTAGACCAAGCTCCTGATTGGCCAGACTTGATCACATAATTTAGATCACATGAAGAGAGCTCGCTGTCATTCTCCAGCTTGATTTCTGCTAGGAATAGCTACTTAATTCTTTTGTGTTTCGTAAATCGAACAGGGGCCTCACCCATTATCTGTTTACTTAATAATTAGTTGCCCATTCTTCTAAAGCAATGAGTCATTCAGCAATTATAAATTTCTTGCTTTAAAATGCAAATAAGATAAATGTGCTGATATGATGACTGGTTCCACATCACACGCAGCTGCAACCAATAGCCGGCAAATGGCAGATACCTTTGGTGACAGGGTTAACGTGACGATCCATCTATCCTTTTTTGTGATGCCTCGACTGGTGAGGAAAGTGTGAAGGATCTGAACGTGTAGCCTAAATATTATCCTTTCCTCTGGAATGGAGAATCCCCCCTCCAATTTATCAATCCAGGGACTTTTGCATTTTTTTTTCTTCAGCATAACCAATGAACTTGGCTGCTACCATCTCACAGATCCTGTGCCAGTGGAGGAGATTTTTCTCTCCCCCCGTCTAACACAGAGGGCCCTGGAGAATCAGCGGGCTGGGTGTCCTCGCTCGTGCCTCATGGCTTTGGCATTGTCCCCCCGTTTTTTTTTTCTATCTTTCCCGGCTCGTGCTGAATCAGCACAGCCGAAAACGGGAATGTGCCGGCCCGGAGTCCGTGTGGGCTCCCCCCCCCACCCCGCGGACTGGAACCTGGGGATGCATCCGCTTGCCGCTTCTACTTATAGAGTCATATAGCGGCGGCGAAGGAAGCCTGCGGTGGTAAACATTGCCCATGGCGGCCCCTGTCGCGGCCAGAGGGACGTCAGCGTGGCTTGGAAACCAGATCAGCAATCTGGAGAATTATAGGGTATGTGTTATTCGACGGCTCGAGGCAGCCTCTTTGTCTGTCTTTTTTTTTGTCTTTTCCGTTTGCTCAGTTGCTTAAAATACTTGCAGGCAAGAATTTGTGTCCCCCCCATCTCTCATACAGTAAATAGTTTTAATAGAAAAAGCTAAGGGTGGCATTTCAGTAACATGTTAGCTGACTTGGACCTAAACAGGCTTTTGTAATTTACCCAGCTGGTTTCGGAATCTGGCCCAGTCAAAACCACACACAGAAGGGTAGGATAGAAGATCGAACCCAGTAAGAGCTCAGGGGCAGGTCTGACTTGTCCCGCTTCTGGTTGGGTCGTAAATTAAATATTTACATCCGTAAGCTTGGCCTGCCAGGGTAACTTGAGCTGTTAAGTTGTGATTCACAGGGGTCAGGCAGTGGTGCCTGACAGGAGAGGAGCAGCGGGGCCCGGTCATCCCAACGCCATGCTGCTTCGCTGGCCGTAACGGGTGTGGGATCCGCTCCTGCTGAAGTAGCTGGGCACTTCTGCTCCTTCTCCTAGGAAACGCGTCCCAGCTGGTGCGTCCCCCTTTGCCTTGTCGGGGCCGTGGGGTCAGGCGATTGCTGGGAGAGGGGTGAAAAATGAGGGATAGTCTGGAAAAACAGTAGATAATCCCCCCATCTTGTGCCCCACCCCCACACACTTTATCAGATAGAGCACTTGCACGCAGCTTCAGCCTCCACCTTGGACCCCTGAAGAGCACCTGGGGGCCACGGCCTGCGTTTGACCGATAAGGATGCCGAAGGTCTGGCTGGTCAGAACCTGCCTTTCAAAGAGACGAACCTGACATTTCTCAACAGAAAAGAAAAAGGTCTAAAAAACCTACAATCAAACAACATGTGTCTGTCAAATGCTATAATAGATGTACCTTTAATACGGTAAAACAGTAACAACCTTTAGTAAATAAATACTTTGGTTTGTTTGGTTTGCATCCGAGTAGTTACTCTGTATCGAGTCAGCTCAACACAATTTACCAGATGGACTCGTGATCTATCGGTTAGTAGAAGATTTGGGTGTAGTGTGTTTCTGCAGATTAGAATGCTGTGCTTGTGATCAGAAGGTTGCTGGTTCAAATCCCATGGTCATCAAACTGGTTTTACCATTGGGCCCCGGAACAAGGTCAATTGTACTTGACTTTGGATAAAGAGCTCTGCTAAATAAATTGCCTGTAAATATGATTTATTGCAACAAGAAGAATCCTACAGAACCCCTTAGATGGCATGTTAGAAATTAAGTATTATGTCATAGTAATGTATGCTCTCGAATTAGTAATTTATGCTCTCAGGTTAATAAAGTTACTAATTTATGCTTTTGAGTTGATAATTCATGCTCTCATGTTAGTGATTTGTGCTCTCGAGTTACAAATTTGTACACTCAAGTTAATAATAGTTGAGTTACTAATCCATACTCTCTGGTGATTAATTCAAGCACACGAATTACTAACTTAAGCGTACTAATTACTAACTCGGGAGCATGAATTAGTAACTTGAGCACACCAATTAGCAACTCTAGAGCACGAATTAGTAACTCGAGTGCAGAACTTAGTAACTTGAGAGCACAAATTAGTAACTTGAGCTCACGAATTAGTAATTCAAGAGCACAAATTAGTAACTCAAGTGCACAAATTAGTAATTCAAGAGCACAAATTAATAACTCGAGCCCACAAATTAGTAACCCGAGTGCACAAATTAATAACTCGAGCGCACAAATTGGTAACTCAAGCACACAAATTAGTAACTCGAGAGCACTAATTACTAACCCAAGAGCATGAATTATTAACTCGAGAGCACAAATTCTATGACATATATTTTTCTATCTACGATGACACCTGAGGGGCTCCGTAGAATCCTATTGCTGGTTTTTAAACCAATCTCAGGTCAGGAATAATGTGGGTGTTTCCTAAAGACTTATAGCCTAGAGCGGTGGTCTCCAACTCCGGTCCTGGAGAGCTACCGTCCAGTAGGTTTTCTATCATACCCAGCTTCTGATTAGCCACACCTGTTCTCAGGTAAATACCAGGAACAGCTGTGGCTCATCAGAAGCCAAGTGGGATAGAAAACCTACTGGATAGTAGCTCTCAAGGACTGGAGTTGGAGACCCCTGATCTAGAGGCAACTGATAAATAATAAATGTTATGCTAAACCCGAACTCCAAAAACACAGACGATTAGACAGCATTCTCCAGTGTAGCAGCGTAGCAGTGTAGCTGATCACATGTGGCCGAGAAACAGACCAGGCCATCTGCGTTTGGCGAGTGTTTTTTTTTTGGGTTTAACGCTACTGGCAGATATTACAAGCCACAGGGCATCGCTTTGCAGGAATGTAGGGAGAAACGTAGTAATTTAATTCGCTATGAATAGAGTGGGTGGGGACGGAGGGGATCTTTTTATTCCAGGGAGTGCAGCAGAGGGGTGGAGGAAGGATAGAAAAAGGAGGAGTTGCAAGTCCAAGGAAAGCTAATATTTACCGCTGCATGGGTTCACATGGTCATGTGACTCAGACCTTATTTCCTAATACTGGCTGTGAATCCAGTACTCTGGCAATACATACCGAACATGCAAGTAACACGAGGAAGCCAAAACAGTTCTGCTTCCCTGATACCCAGCCCATGGACACAATATTTAACTGCAAAGTATTCAAATGAAGGCTTGCAGTTACCAGTTAAGAATGTATCTTCAAAATGGATGTGTTTGGGATTTTCAGCCATTTTCAGGAAGTCATTGGCAGGGAAGTACAGGGGTGGGGCCACAGGGGTACTGGCCCCAGCTGAAAGCTGATTGGCTCCCAAAATGCTCCCTCCCCTGTCACTCACTTATTCAAGATATATATTTGGCTAATAATAAGGTTGGCCCCTCTGTATGAATTATGGCCCCTCTTATTCCTCCCACCGTAAAAAGTTATAGAATTGCCCCTGGTTGGAAGTGCACGTTAGCTAGCTGCTAAATGCTAAAATGTTTTATTGAACTTTGAAATTGGTGTTAGCCATCAGCATAGGTCAGGCCCAGCGGCTGATATCTGCTTTCCTCTTAATGTTTAAACACATCGTAAAGTCAGTCTCTTTATTGGTTTCTGCCCTATTTGGGGTAGAACCAAGCCATATAGGCCAATTAGAAAAGGGTTAAATACCTAGTTTGACAGCCAGGCTCTTGGACTCATGTCATACAGTGATTATAGAGTCTGAGTTGGAATCGGTACCTAGTTAAAATCAGAGAGTTTAAGTCCACTTCTGTTATACAGTTAGCCTGCAGCCTATATATTTATGGTAATATAATCTGGTAATACACAGTCCCCTAGCTATGTGAAGTACAGTTACATCATCATTAATTACATGGGACTTAGACTCCCTGTGGACCCTGTATTTAATACTGTACCGGTAGTTGCATTTCTCCAGATCACATAATACTTTCTGTCCGTAAAACAGTATCTGTGAATGGGCATGGTAAATCTAGGAGTGGATATTGCAGATCGATAGATGGATATTTACTCATATCTGCAATTTATGTGCTTATTTGTTTCACCCTTTATTGAATTCCATGTTGTTTCTGACTGTAGGTAGACAGTCTACTGCAAAAAGTATGTGAATATGTAAATTGTCTTGCAGTTGTCTTGCATGTTATAGGTTATACTTGAGTACATACATCCCAAGACAAAGTCTTTGTATGTTTAACATACATCAACAGTGAAGATCTTCCTGATTCTAATTATGGATTCTTTATCGTTGGAATCGCAGCCACTGAGGCTTGGATTCATTTTAACCTGCGTTTGGAGCAATTATGTGGTTCACAGATTCTCCTCTGCATTTCTGATACATCTGACTTCACCCACAGCACAAATGACATCATAATAGAAAAGCAAATACAAAGACTCCTCATTTAGCAACTGAGTTCCATTCAAACATCCAGGTCCTCAGGCAAAAAGGTCACTAAGTGAAAAAGCACATTAGTCTAGGTGACAGCGACCGTGCTTACAGCTTTACTCCAGCCTTCCATACTCGGTTGCTGTAATCCTTCAAGGAGTGGACATTTTTAATAACATTTTGTACAATCTTCTTCAAAGATTTCTCAAAATGATGTGCGTTGTTGTGGGGCATACAAAATTTGGATCTAAATGCAAGAAAATGAATTTTTTTTTGTCGCCATTGTTTTTGAAAATGGTCGCTACCAGAGGCAGCTGCTAAATGAGGAATGGCTACACTGATAACGGCTGAATACAATGAATAGTCACTGATGAGGTCACAGGGCACTGAAGTTCCACTTCAAAAATGTCAGACAGAAAAATACAGTACAGCATGCTGGGAAAAAACTGAGTGACGGGCGGCAGAGCCTCAGCTGGCAGGGCCGGAAGCCCATGGGGATCCCGAGGACGTTACATTTAGTATTCTGACCGCCTCTTGTAAGGGGATCTGCTTCCTTTGTCTGCCTGGGTAGCCCATGCTTCAGTTCAAAGGGATCAGTTGGCTGACAGGCTTACCAGTTTGTACAGGTGAATACCTATTAAAGCAATTCAGCTGAAGTGTCTTGCTCCGCAGCACAATAGCACACAGGCCCCTCCTGGGACTTGAACTTCAGTCACCCAACCCCCTTACAGGCTGTTTTTTATTATTTTTAGATCTGAGCCCTCCAGTAGGATAACCAGAACTAGCAAAGTGGCTTTCAAGCTTAACACATTTTTAACACAGAAATGAACAACAAAAAATACAATATGACAACTGCATTTTGCTTAACTGTTGAAGACTCTTCAAAATCAGAATTAATGGCTTTTTAAATGATCAGTGTTGGGGCAAATGTGTTAGGAATCACATGATTACTGTTAAACAAACCCCCCCCCCCCCCAAAAAAAAAAAAAAAATCCCCAAACAAAACAAGTCATGCTTAGAAACGAAGAGATTTAACAGGAATTGGCAATTTAAAAATTACAATGTTTGAGAGCATCTGACAGTAATGGAAATTCTTGCGTGTGGCTCAATGGATTATGCCTATGATCAGAAGGCTACCAGTTTGAATCCTGTGCTGGCAGAATATTAGCATCTCTGCTGGGACCTTCAGCAAAGCCCTTAACTCCTTGATCCCGGAGCACAGGCTGATTCTCAGTTGTATACCACAAAATAAATGAACGTGTGACTGTAAAAAGTCTGATATTTAACAATATTATTTCTGTCAAACTTCAATCCATTGACATCAAGTAACATGTTGCGAAAACGGATAGAAACTGACTATGTATGTATCATTTGGGTTTTAATTTAAAGCCTGATTCTCAAGATTCTCCGTAACATGCAATCAAGTGTTTACCTACAACATGAAACATTTCATCGAATGTCACAAATTAGTTAACAGATCAGTTGTTCACATTGATTTTTTAAATTAATGGCATAATTCCAGCTTGTCACCCACTGCAGCTGTGGTGCATTTTATTAATAACAGAAAGTGAGTCAGAGTTTGGATTTTTTTTTTTATCTCTGTCCACTGGAAGAGGAACACTCGCCTCTGGCGGGAGGGTAATGGTTTTTCATGCGTCTACCGCAGAATACAACGAGAGATTCAGTAACAAGCCCAAAGGCGGAGGGAGCCGGGAGCGCAGCAGTGAAAGAACACTTTTCCACAACAGAAGGATTCCATTTGTTATAAACAGCCTCTTCGCTTCAGCTCTCTGCCAGGTTTCTGAGGTTTCTGAGGACCGATTCCGCAGTGGACGCACTGCCAGGGTCCAGCAGGGCTTATTGACACGCACTATAGTTAAAAGTGTCATGTTCAGAATTCATTTTACTGGCCAGGTACGGCTGCATGTACTAGGAATTTGTTCTGGCAGTATTGATGCTTACATTGACAAATAACATAGAACATACACTAAGAAAAACAGAATAAGTAGAAATAAAATAGTATAATAAAATAGTATAAACAGTGCAAAGCTGTGCAATTACTATCAAATTATATATATGAACTTAAAGGGAAAGGAGATATACTGACAAATGAGATATAAAAATATATGATGCCCAATAGAATAGACAGATGAAACAGATGCATACAGTGCCATTGGGTGAGGATAGAGGTAAGGGCTATGCAAGCGGGGGTCAGGGCGCTTGCTGATGATATCAGCTGCTGAAGGGAAGAAGCTGTTATTGTGCCGTGTGGTTCTGGTCTTGACAGACCTCAGTCTATTGCCACAGGGTAGCGTTTTAAACGGTCCATCTCCCAGGAGGGAGGGGTCGGCCACAATCTTTCCTGCTCGTGACAGGATCCTGGAGGGATGCAGGTGCTGGAGGGATGAGAGATTGCAGCCAATCAGCTTCTCTGCACAGCAGATGATACGCTGCAGTCTGCCCTTGTCCTCGGGAGCGGCGTCAGCATGCAAGATGGTGACGGAGCAGGTGCACAGCCATAATAAGTACATCCTCTGTTCAGTTTCCACGTGAGATCCTGGGAGATGATGATGCCCAGAGAGTGGAAGGACTCTGCTGTATTCACCGGAGAGTCACACACACCATAACTTTAAGAAATGCCACAAGATCCATGTGTTCCTGAACACATCAACTAGCTCATCCAGTGACTGACATCTACCATGACTGGTCTCATGTGTATCCTAAATGCTCTCATTTTTTGTCTTTGTTTTGAAGATCTCCCTTATTAGCTTTTTGATATACAGGAATCCATCAATTAGGTTTGGGTTTTGTCCTGGAATTGAGGCTGTAAGTCAGTCTGTATACTGTATAACATAAGAGGCAACATCAATCAATCAATCAAATAATCAGACTTGATTTATATAGCACTTTTACTGCAAACGCAATGCAACACAATGTGCATTAGACAATAGAATAAAATACAATACGAACAATATCAACCCATCCCTACTGCAACCTTCACCCAAACTATGTAAAATAAAGGGACAAATGACATGAAACACAATTATAAATATATAAATAAATAAATAAACAATTAAATAGATAAGTTAATAATAAAAGAATAGACGCCACAATAAAACAGGAACTGATAATAAAAACAGGAACCTAGGAAACAGGAACTTAGGAAACACTATCATGGATCTCAGAAATTTGCATAAGGAAACGCTAGAGACAGGATAAAATATAGTGAGTAAAATTATAAACGGTGAGTTCTTAAAAAGGAAAAAGGAAATGAGAAAATTATGATAGATAAATATGATAACGATAAATAAAGGAAGAGAAGTATAAACTAAACTAAAACATGATAGAATAAAAGTGGACAATCCCAGATAATAAAATAGACAAATATATACATAAGTAGACAAATAAGTAACAAATAAAGTTCACATATACTAATTAAGCAAACAGATAAAAAATAGTTTGATAAAACAATAGAACTCAAGCAAAATCCTGATTGAAAAGTTAAGTCTTAAGTCTGCTTTTGAAAACCCTCTGATGCCCTCAGATCTTCAGGAAGACTGTTCCACAGATGTGGACCGTAGTAGCAAAAGGATGCTTCACCATGGGTTTTAGTTCAGATTTTAGGGATAATTAAAAGGCCACAACCTGAAGACCTGAGACTTCTAGAGGGCTCATAGGATAAAAGTAAATCTGATAAGTAGGTAGGTCCAAGACCATTAAGAGCTTTGTAAACCAGTAAAAGAATCCAGAGATCAATTCTGAAGCAGACTGGTAGCCAGCGCAGAGACTTTAAAATTGGTGTAATGTGTGCTCTCTTTCTGGTCTTAGTTAATGCACGTGCAGCTGAGATTTGAAGGAATTTTAGTAGAGATATATTCTACCGAGGGAGACCGTAAAGTAAAGCATTATAGTGGTCAATCCTGCAAGTAATAAAAGCATGAACTAGTGTCTCTGTGTTTCTCTTGAGAGAGAAATGGATGCACTCTGGGAGTGTTCTTAAAATGATAGAATGCACTCTAAGTTATGGTTCTAATGTGAGGCACAAAACTGAGATCTGAGTCAAAGATGACGCCCAGGTTTTTTACTTGTTTGCAAGGGTAAAAGGCCAGTGCTTATACATAGAGATTCTCTCTCTCTGAGCTTTAGTACCAATAACCAAGATCTCCGTTTTGTCCTGATTGAGCTGTAGAAAGGTCTTGGTCATCCTTGACTTGATATCTAAAATGCAGTTAAAGGGGCTTCTATATAGGCCCTGGGTCATCAGGGGACACAGCGATGTAAAGTCGTGTGTCACCGGCATAACTATGGAAACCGATGTCATGTCTCCTGATGACATCTCCAAGTGGCAGCATGTAGATATCAAAAAGTGTAGGACCTAAAATTGATCCTTGAGGAACACCACAGTTCATTTTATGACTTGTAGATCATTCATCAGTGCTTAAAAAAAATTCTCTATCAGTAAAATATGATTTGACCCCATTAAAAACAGTAACAGAGAGGCCAATCATATTGTAAAGTCTAGCTAAAAGAATCGAATGATCTACTGTATCAAAGCATTTAGATCAAGTAGTATTAGTACTGAGAGTAATCTTGCATCCGTATTGTACCTGAGATCATTTACAGTCTGACTAGTGCTGTCTTGGTACTATGGTTGGTCTGAAAACTAGATTGGTATTTTTCATAAATATTGTGAGTATTAATAAAATCATTTAACTGACTAAAACAAGCTTCTCTAAAATTTTATTTAAAATAGCAGATTGGATACTGGTCTTTAGTTATTAAGACATGTGGCATGTACATTGTTTCTCTTCAGAAGAGGTTCAACCATGACAGTTTTACAGGAATATAGGAAGACACCCATGTGAAGAGAATAATTAACAATGGTGAGTAAATTTTCAGTAATAAAGTAACAAAATGTCTTTTATTACAGATGTGGGAATAGGGTCTAGAGAGCAGGTTTCTGAATTCAATTGTGAAATAACTGTACACTCAAGCAGATGCTTATGTGCAAGTCTCAGCTATATCATACATTAACGGTTGCTTATGTCATGATTAACAAAATTCCTTGTACTAGCCCTCTTTTCATAGTCTTACACTCCAGACGAACTTGTCATTTTGTCATTGTGTAAGTCATTGCAGTCAAAAGTATTGAACAAGATATCATTGGCTATCAAGTGTATT
>JAODLC010000001.1:19792881-19807154 GCA_026781145.1 Hippopotamyrus pictus
GGTTTTTCCCATAGAAATGAATGGACGGTCCCCATTTAGATAGGAAGACCAACATGCGTGTGTGTGTGTGTGTGTGTTTGTGTGTGTGTGTGCACCTTGTGTTTATGAGGGTTTCCTTCAGGGGCCCTGTTTTCTTTTAACAGCTGAAATACATGCAGTTTACATAAATTTGTTTGTAAATTATTCTTTATGTCTATTGCAGTGGATTGGCTTCTTGTCCAGGGCTTTCCGTGCCTCCTGGGATAAGCTCAAGGCCCCGACTCTGCCTTTGTATTCACACTGTTCAGGTGTTTTAGATCCTAGAAGTCAATAGTAAATCATCAGCAATAAAATTAGAGATCAAGTAGACACGTAATTATCTTAAAGTGACACATCATAAATAAAACACCACTATAAATTCACCACTTTTTTTTCATAATTATGAATAGCAGCCACGTCATGGACATTACATTTTATTTATTTAGCAGATGCTTTTATCCAAAGCGATGTACATATTTGAGAAAGCAGGATCAGACAGACACTGGAGCAATTGTGGGTGAAGGGCCCTGGGCAGGAGCCCAATGGTGACATCATTTCTCTGGTCCTAGGATTCAAACCTGCAACCTTCCAATCACAGACACAGTGCCAAACCTGCTGAGGCAGACACTGTGCCCCACATTAGTTGGATGTTTGCCAACTTCCTGATGGCCTTTAGCAAAGTGACCAGCCATGTCCTGTTCTGTTGACAAGCCTATGGGAGGCAGGCTGGTGGGACAGACTGTTCCATTCTGGCTTCACTCGGGTGGGGGGGGGGGGCAGAGTTCACAGCCAGCCATTACAGGCAACAAGCAAAGGCATGTTCTTCCAAAAGCTCTCTGCTGTGACCTTTGCTGACCCTCCCTGTAAACCTGCCCTTGTCTCTTAACATTTGTGGATTTTTTCTTTTCTTTAAAGCTTCCCTCCTAAGGTCATGGGGGTTTCTGTAGATCACAGTTGTGATTCCCCCAGTCCTGGTCCCTGTTCACTGCTTAGTACATGAACCAGAGAAGGAGGAGAGCGAGGGAGAAAAACAGAGTAAAAGATGCCAGCCTCTGACAAAAGCCAGTCTCCGATGTCACTCTGGGCTCAGAGGTCACCAGCACCGTGATTCAAAGCCCCCCCCCCATTCCGTGCTTTGATGAGCTCTTCCGCCTCAGTCTGCAGTGTTATTACTGTTGACGGCATTATTACACATCTCAATGGACGATTCCCCACGGAGATGAAAAAGTTTAACACGATTCCCTGCAGTTCTGAAAAAAAAAAACAGGCGTGTCATCAGATCAGAGCACGTTGCAGATTCCCCAGCGTGATGTTATGTTACTTCTGTTATGCAATGGGAAAAAAAACACAGGGTGCATTTCAGTTGATATAGCATCTTTTTCTGCGCCTTTATGATAAGACAGAGATGCCTGTTGCCAAGTAATATTTCCCCATTTTGGGATGGGGCATCACTGTATGAATTGCCTCCTATAAGTCCTTCCAGAGAGTTCCCATGATCCCATTAGCACTGGGTAACGGCGCGCCATATTTCACTCCAGTCCCAGCTGTCATGTATCAGTCTGCCTAAGCAACAAACCCCAGTTAGCCTTTTCAAAACGTATTGAATGCCTTCCCATTATCATGATCAAGATACGTTTACTGTTCGCAGATATCCATGTCCAAAGAGATCTCCATAAACATATAAGATAAAAGCTTTGGTGCAGACTTAATTATGATGTGTTATTCTTTTCTGAGTTATTAAGGGTCATGCAGTATGACGCGGTTGGGCTGGCTTGGTGTGGGTTAAATGGAGAAGAGTGCAGTTTGTCTACAAATAGGCATTTGACATTTCACCAAAGGCTCGTGTTTACAAACGCTGGGCATGCACCATATGACAAACGTGTTCTGCACCATATGACCCTTGGGGCTTGTGCCAAAGAACACCAGGGTTTTTCTGCACGTCAGTTTGTTCCAGGTTGGAGTGTTCCATCATCTCCATCTCCCAGCACCTTAGGAGAATGTTGGCTGCAGAAATAATGTTCCTAGTTTTTCTGCCATGGCTCTGGCCAGTTGGGTTCAGCGGACACGGCCGCCAGCAACATTCACAGGATTAATATTTTTGTGGTTTACTTCAAACACCCACGTGGTGGTGTGTGAAATCTGCAGGTTTTCCATTAATATTCGTCAGTGAACTCATCTCACGGAGGATGTGTGTGTTACTTAGCTGGTATTTTGGGGCAAAATTTGGTCTGACTGCGTTTTGTTCAAAGTACACTGTCGGTAAAACTAGATACAAGCTTCCCCGCGTCGCCCGAGAGACAAACTATTCGGGCTGATCCAAGTTTTCCAATTATTTTGTGGGAAAACAGGATGGATATTACAGACTGGTTTGTCTTCCTGCTTCCAAATTCCTATGGAATGTCTATTCATGACTGCCATCTGCAGGGTGGGCATTAAACAGCAAATGGAGCCATTAACAAAGATAGTGAAAAGATTCCAGGCATTACACGCGGCTGAGCTTAGTTTACAACGTGTGAGGCACTATATTACTGCAGTGTGACTTAAGTTTATTATAGCAATTATTAAATTTAAATGTTTACTTGTCAAAACTGAACACAATTATCTAGAAATAAACGTAATTAATAAAAAGACTAAGTAGACAAATTGTTTAATAAGGGTTTTATCATGGTAATAAAAGTTTATGTGTTATTTTAAATTCTACATTGTTTAATTAATGAAAAAAATAACCATTCGAAATGTTAAAATGCATTTTAAATTATTAAAGAGAAATGGTGAAAGAGAGAGAGAGAAAAAATATTTATATATGGGGGGAAAGAGTATCATGCAAAAGATATGAAGTGCTTTTCACAATTTCATTCATACATCACAGTCATTAACAACTGTACCATGTGTTACATACTCTGTACGCTAAAGAAGCCAACCACCCTCCCCCCCCCACCCCAAAAGCAAATCAGTTAAGCTGGGTGTTCTGTATGAGCTTGGTTCGCTTTTGAGGTAAATCCATGAGATAACGTTTATTTGATTTTTAAGGGACTGTTTTGGAGCCACTAAAGCATTTCTTAAATGGCACCTTTATCTGTTAGCTTGTGGTAACCCTTAAGGAAACTAGAACTTCAGGAGAGAGACATGATTTCAGACTCCCTGCGTGCACATGCATAACATGCTGCATGCCCAAGGCGCTGACTGGCATGTGGGCCTGTTTCACTTGAGTCTGCTGCAGTTTCCTTAGGTGGCATTTAGCCGTTTTGACTGTAGCCTTTTCACTTTACTGTCCCTTTGATGATTCCCAGACGCTGGGTAGATAAGCTCGCCTCGTCCTCGCAGTGCTGCAGTTTTGATCTGCTCTAGCTGTCAGTTCAATCCCCCCACCTCGTAAATGCTGTCCATTGGATTGAATCTTGTCTAACAATGTCATATCTCGCATCCCTGCTATGTCTCTTGAGAGTCGCCCCTCAGTCGAGGCGACAGCATAGTTATGACACACTGCTGTTACAGTTGATAGCAACACGTTTCCTTTCCCGCAGTGAGCCGTGGAGAGATTAGCCTAAGTTTGGAGCAATATCACAGTTAGCTGCTCCGCAAGTTGACCTGTTGGCGTAGACATGAAAGAACAATACAAGCATGTGCCTGATTCAAAGTTTGTGGCTGCTAAAGTCAGAAGCCTAAGACGGCATTATGTGATTCAGCCGGGTGATGTCATTCAGACCAGTGAGATTCCCCCTTTCTTATCCAACAGCACCAGCCAAGACTCACAGATTCTGTTAAGAGACTAATGTCTATAGCTTAGACTTTAATATTTTACACTCAAGGTTTGTTCGCAGCCACAGAGTGTCATAACTGAGGAACTTCCAGCCAAAGTGGACAAATGTTGTAACATGTTGGCTCCCATTTCCAGCATCCCCTGCCACAGTGTCTCCAGTCGGCATGAGAGTCCGACCCATGGGCACTCTTCGCTGTCACTGCCACCTTCCCAAGCCTTTTGAGCTCCATATAGTCAAAGATACCCACTGTTCCACCTCCAGGGTGATGACAGAAGCCTGCGACAGTGGCCCAAGAAGGTCAGGTGGGTGCAAGTTGTCAACAGTGAGGAGCTACAGCTGCCACCCCCTGCAGAGTGAGGTGGTTAGAGACATCAGTCAGCAGGGGAGCCCATGGCAACACTAGACATGTTTGTGGTCACACCTGTCGGGTTAATTACGACGCTAACATACCACGCTACCGCTCAACGGCAAGTAAGAGATTTTTCTCAGCATAGCTGACAGTCTAGGCCCAGCATCCCTCCCCAAAGGACACTCTCTGTAGGGTTTCCATGGTTCAGCTGGCACAGTCCCTTTCTGGGAACAGCAGTCCGTTGGCAGCACAAGGATTCCAGGCTCCTTGAGTCCTGCAGTATTTCATTTGGCCTCCACACTGCTACACGATGGTTAGGCGCTGTCTTTAAACAGCCTGACCCTGAAGGGTAAATGCAGTGGTTTGTAATGAAAACATCCAATTGTCGTTTTGTAATTCTGCTAATTGTGTCAAATAGTTTGCTTTATTGCTGCTTCAGAACTAAAGAAAGATTAACCCAAAAACCCAAAATTAAAATGACATCAAAACTAGCAAAAGCTCTACTCTTTACCAACTAAACCAACAAGCAATGCCCACCAAAAAAAACGTGAATACAAAATGTGCTGTTTAGTCTTTTGGGACCAAATATTCATTTCTGTGCTTACGACTTTATATAAAAATAAGAACAGTGTACTTCATTGGACAGGCGTCTGGGAAAATCAAAGTTTAGTCTTGCTCCATTACCCAGAGACACCCTTCCAGCGGGGATTTCTTTAGTCATAGTGGACTATTATTTTCTATACCGTCAAATATGTAATTCGGTCGGAGACTCTGAGTAAACGACTGTGCTCAAAGGCCCCTCGCTGTGAACACAATAAGAGGATCTTATTGAAACAAGGCTGGTATTGAGCGTCGTACGCAGGGTATTTGTTTGGGGTGCAGCGGGGTGCCAGCTAACCTTTGATCAGTCCCGGAGCCAGCCCACTGCCCGCCTGGGCGGCTCAGCCCCATCTCCCGGCAACGGTGAGACCCAACTCATTCCGTCGCCTCCCAGAAGTGTCGGTTTACGCTCTCCTTCCTCAACACCTCCCCAGACACCAAATCTACTTTCGAGTCAGGCGGAAAGCCGAAGGTCATGAAGACCACGAGGAGGGCAAGCTAAGACCTCCTCTATGATACAGTTTATTTGGTCAACATGACCGCACCTTCACTTGAGGGCCCCGCATCCATAAATGCATTGTCACACCGCAACACACCTTTACAGCAAGCTACTGCCTCTCTCCCAAAGTAGAAAACTTCAGATCTCACCGGGCAAAACTAATATGACTTGTGGTCTCTCGATAGAGGAGTACCATAAAAAATCACGCTGATGTTTTGTACAAGAGGCATCAGGACGTTAGTGTTTTGCTGATAACCCTGCAATCAGTTGACTAAGATAATAATAATTGTACCCCTGCCATGTTTCCGTCATATGAACTGAGCCAACATCCATATGGATTTCAGGAAATAATGTCTCCACACAGAAGTCTAGGATAATTTATTTTTATGACAGCAACCATTAAGCAATATTATGCATTTTGGACATGAAAGACATTTATGTAAGAGACATTTTGTGAGACCTAGACAGGAATGACCACAGTCATCCAGTGCCTGTTGACCTGAGCTGACAGCGTCATTTTCAGATACACACAGCCCATAGCCCAAGAAAAATTCACAGTAACTGCACCTAGTTCATGAAATAACAAATCAATAGATAGATAAATAAACACCTAATCCTTATGCTTCTCCTGTATTTAACAGAACAGAACACTCAGAATGAGTGTCAAGCTAAATGATCCTGCAAAGTGTGAAAACGGCCCGGAACTCCCCCCAGGATGAAGGGGGGGTTCGATCCTGTGCTGAAATCCATTGAGCAAATTAGGAAATTAAGGGAAAAACAAACAGAGATTAATGTAAATGGGGCAGTCAGGACAGGGGGGAGAGGCAGTTACTGAGGGTCTTTTCTTCTCTGGTACAAGCCCACTCACCTCTGCCTTAGCAAATGGACTCATCCACTCAATTCCCCAAATCTTTTCCGCCTCTCATCATCTAATCCGAGTGGGCTGGTCCATGGAGGACCAAAAAAACAGCTGTTTCCACACACCCCCACTCATTCGCCTTGCCTTCAAATACTGTACCTGTGTAACTAAAGGCCATTTTAAATTATTAAACAAGATAATTTATGACAGTCTTAAAAAGTAAAGACCAAAGGCCACTTTAGTTATGTTTATTCCTGGGCTCTCAGTGTCGTAGATTGTTTATTTCCTTATGTATTTTTCTGAGAAAAAAAAGACCAAATAGGTCCATTAGTGTTGAGCCTGGAGCAACTTTTTAACTGCTCTTCATTGTATTTATCTTTCTCAGAGGTCATCGATCCAGCCCTCACTCGTGTTTGGGAAATAGTCCATAGCTACTATTTCATCTCTGAGTCACAGTTGACCAGGCCATTAGGAAAAAAACTTCATTAGCTTTCTGTATGTTTCTCTCTTTTTAGTCTCTTTGGTGGGCTTTGATGCATATTCTACCTGAAGTGGTGGTTAATTAACTTAATTTGCATGACTGCAGAGGCTCATGGGATACCGAGTGTTGTCCACCACAGACTAAAAAAGTAGGTACAGTGTAGGTCTTAGAAGAACACAGCACAAATCTCTTTGGACATTTAGAAGTGAATTCCACTTAAGTACTCTGTTAGAGGTTCTATTTCTTTAAACTCTGGAGGTCATTTCTGCTCTACCGTGAACTTGAGTATATACCTGCTAACACATTGTAACTGGGGCGAACTCCCCCTCCCCGCCTTTTCCTTTTCTTCCTTTCTTGTTAATGGTTTTGTGTCATTGTGTCATTATATAATGCTGAAAATGCTTAATAAAAAAATCTATAAATAAATAGAAGTCAGAATTCCTTAGACAGCTAGAAATGGTTTCATCAGTCAACAAGGGCCTGTACTTCAGAACTCCAGGTTCTGCTATTATCAGCCCCAAGTTTGCTTTGGACCCTGGTTTTAGTGCTGCTCAGTTAGTCCCATAAGTGGTTCTCCAGAAGAACATGCATTTTATAGAACTAAATATAAATGGTACTTAAATCTAATCCTAAAGGGGCCATTTTAACATGCTCCTCAGCAACAAGTTCAAGAACCACATCTCAGAACGTCATGCTGCGAGGGAACCCCTGTGAAACTGCTCCAGTATCTTTCTCTTCGCCTTCTGGAGGTCATGCACCAAAAATTGATACTAAACTCAGTGAAATTACAGCATTTTAATAAAGGTTCTGGTAACTGGCTAGAGTATTTGAACATTCTCCCTTGTGGTCATGACAGCAATGTGCAGGTTCTCAGGTTTCCTCTGGTTAAACTATTTTAATGATGTCCAGGTTTCTCCTGATGAGGTCAGGACATCAGTTTCTGCTTCTGATGTCTCTTCTTTTTGGCCACACTGAAGTCATGACCAAAGTGTCCACCCTACGGTTGTAAAGGCATGTTGATGTACTTTCCCTTCACATGTATGTTCACACTGTGGCTCAGAATAGTGTAGGTTTTTTTAAATGATATATGACTGCCCCCTCCCCCCCGCCAATTACCCACTTGGGGTCCAACAGGAAGGGAAGTTAGATGGGGGCAACATTTACGGTGGAGGGTGACTACCATGGGGACCAGGAGATGGGCACCCAGTGAGAACATAGCCTTGACATCAGCTCTGAGGTTCTCCATTCCACTCCAAAGGAAATGCATATTTTGTTTAAGGTATTTCCATGACAGATAAATATGGCATAAAGCCATTTAAGGTATTATGTCATAAAGCATTTTCAGCTTATGGCTGTCGCTAAAAAATCGCATCTGGAGCTGAAAGGGATTCCTGGGAAACAGCTCATCAATGGAAAAAGACGGGACATCTTGAAGCGTTTTTCGCCAGCTTCTGTCGTTTTTTTTTTGTTAATTTTGTTTATGAGGTAGCTTTGCATCCATCTTCAGTGTGCCCTGCAGAGAGAAACGGCTGCTAAGGGAATGTAATGCCAACCTTGGTCGTTGTTATGGTAACCAAAGAGGGCATCTTAAAAAAAGGGTCACCTAAGAAATGTCGCCAGTGACGAGGCTACACCTGCTGCTCAGTTGCCCAGCTGGTGAATGAACGTTGTGATGGACGGAGGCCTGCATCCCGAAAGCAAGGTGGGGTAGTGTGTAGGGTGTGGGGGTTAGGCATAGCCGGGACAGCCCCACCCTGCTAAGCCAGCCCTCTGCTACACGCTCACAACATTAAACACTCTTTATTTCGGTCTCCAAGGACACCAAGCTTCATTCTCAAGGGTAGCGAGGATGCCTGGGCGTGGTATGGAACAGCACGTCAATGGAAACTTCTATACGCCTAAGAGCAGCTACGTGATCCCTTACACCGAGACCGTACGGTTTGCCAAGCGCACTTTTAGAAGTTTCGGTTTCACCTGCAGACCATTTAGGGAAAAAACTGGAGACTTGACCTGGCTCTGTTGGAAAGGACGCGGTCGGGGTCGTCCTTGAGACTCGGATGTACTGACGGTCATGATTTTTTTTTTTCCAGTGGATCAAAACATTGGCCTGCTTCAGCGTTGGATCCACACATTCACCAACAGCGTTACACCATGTTGCCATCGATGCGTTCAGACAAGAGTCGGTAACAGGGTGGTGAGCTACCCACGTGCATCTACTCCAAAGGGTGGATTTTGGCAGCCGTGTTCAGTCTTTTAGTGCAGCATTAACTATTTCCTCTATAGGAGCAGATGCCAAGAGTCTCTTTCTAACTTGTAGGTGTGTCTGTCTGACTGGCAGAGACAATAGAGGGAGACCTTCACATGAAAAAAGCAGAGTGATCTAAATAGCTTATAGACATTATTTACTCACCAAAGCGAATAAAGTCTACGGAGCAGAGTCTTGGCAGGTGGAGGGGCTGCCAGGTACACAATCGCATCACACCCTGTGCCCTTTTGCACCAGACAGAGGACGCCAGGCAAAGCCGCCCACAGGAATGGAAGGAGGAAGAGACTTTTGAAGTTTCAGCTATAATATCTGACGACTTAGTCAGTTTCGGAAGTGCTAGCAAGGCTCGGGTGGGGGCAGTTTGGGGGGTGGGAGGGATATTGTAAATAGGGTACTGTCTCCAGCTGCTATCGGCAGATGAATACACTGCTCAGATCACGGCGAGTCAATCACAAAATAAAAACATCAAAGGCAGCTGTAAGAATTAAGCAAACTGTTTGAAAGCACATGGACCTGCCACCCTCCCCGCCCCCCCCATAACTGAAATTCGGCACCCACTTTTGGAATATTTCAGACACTACACCCCTCATTCTCAGCATGGGAGCTGGACAAAGAGAGTGTTATGCTGGCTGAAAGGGAGGGGCGGGGTGGCTGGTTGGATTGGGTGGGGCGATTGCATGGGGCGGGGGGGGGGGGGGGAACAGGAAAACAAAGGACTGGCAGAGCAGCTGAGGCTTCAGGGCGGCGTGTGTGTGTCGTTCTGTCGACGAGTGAGGGCAAGAGAGCCTCAGTGATGGACCTGGAAACGGGCTCAGGCTTAGTGTGAGATGATATTCCCCTCTGATTAAAACATTAGAGGAGAAGGAATACAGTCATACTTCTGACATTTGTTACCATAGATACACTCTGCAGAACTTTTGTTGTAATTCAGTACGAACAGTTTTCCCTTATGAAGTCTAACAATAGTAGGGAGGCAAGTAGCAGACACTTCTCTGTCTCCATCCCCCCCACCTCTTTTTTTGAGCTCAGGAGGTCAGAAGCAGCCCTCCCCATGGTCCAGGTTGACACAAATCCAGCAGCATTCCTATATTACAACAGTATGTGTAGCTTGAGCCGTTCTGGTGTTCTATTATCAATTATAATTGCAATCCAGGGGAGCAGGTTTAAACAGACGAAAAGTGCACTGAAAGGCTGTATCACAGTACTTGATAAATATTTATTAGAGCAGTCGTTTTCCCATGTCCTATGAGTAAGTATCGCACGGGCTTTTCTCTGTGTGAAAATAATCATAGGTTAGTAGTTTTTTTTCCTAGTTATAATCATCTTTCCTGCTTTTGTGTGATTTCTTCCCTCGACGGAATTCTTAATTAAACTGGCCGGAATTCAGAGGAATTAGCATATTGCTCTCAGTATTATCTAAGCTAACAGGCAGCCCAATATGAGCAGCCAGATACCTCCAGCTAAGCTCTGATTCCATATTTACTTAAACATTTTTATTTTTATTTAAATTGTACCGTCACTGTAAATATTATTATGTTAATTTAAGGTAATAACTGGAAATACATTTGAGATATATTTTTACCTTTTAATACATTACTTGCTCCTTTACATGTGTTCTGAAAATATTTTATAATTATTTTATAATTAGTCTTGTCAATATCTCTGGTTTCCACTAAAATTGTCTCATATTGACCCTACCTAAGAAGCCAGTCTAGTAAATTGGTGCTATTACAAAATTACACTTAAGTAATTTTCTAATGTCCTTAAATTGCTTAAATTCAGCCCAGCTGGTGCCCTCCCTCTAATGGGAGTCATGGTTACCATGTGTTTGGGTTCTCCAATGATTCTGCCCGGTGCTCCAGTCTAACCCCTTCATCTAAAGCCAGACAGTCTGTGGGGACCTCGTTTTGGATCGCAGAGCTCTGCCTGCTTTCCAGCACCTTTAGAAATCAAGATTTTGGAGGGAGGTTGGAGGTCAAGCCTTGAAATGTTGTTGGGTGGTGTTTGGGGGTCAAGAAGTACCACATATAAATGTAATGTCAAATTACTCAATGGTAATTGATTATTATTATTATTATTAGTAGTAGTAGTAGTAGTAGTAGTCGTAGTTATCAGTAGTATTAGTAGTAGTATTGTTGTTATTGTTGTTCTGTTTTATTTTACTTTCTTAACATAGGAATTCCATTGAATTATGGTCTTGGAGCGTTGGCCCACAAAGTCAAACTTGATCAGAGTTGCCTTCCCAGTGACCTTTGCAGAGGTTATTCGGTATTATTTTCTGTCATTACACACCTTGTTCTTTCAGCATGGGATGTCGATCAGTCCAGACAAGTAGGCCAGTGGAATTCACCTCCTATTTTTGCCTTTGTCATTTCTGAGGCAGATTCCCGGTGCTTGCGAGTTGAACATAAGCACTTCATCCCTGCTTTTCCAGGAATGGGCTCCAGATTTCCCCCATGTTTCCAGTTCATGTCATTCCTGGGAAAATGCCCATGGGGTCCAGGGTTGGGGGGTGAGTGAAGGCTTTCAGCAATAACCCAAGTGCGTGGATTACCACCAAAATATGTAATTAGTGGAAAGGTAATCTTTAATCTTGGATTAAACCGCCCCCAGAACAAGCCCTTGGAGGTTGTAATTGACCCAAAAGCAGGTTCCTTTGTGCTGAGCTCAGCAGGTGCCTACTGGCTCGATGTTGAACCATGACCCCGTACGCGGCATGTTTCATAACGGACGCCTTGGGGGGTTTCTCCCGCTGTAAATCCCGCCACTGTGACTCTCTGCCTGCGACAGGTCCTGCTATTACCCAGAGTTGATATATGAGCTGTCATGCGTTAGTGCATTGGCTGGGGGGGAGGGGTGTTCAAGATGTCCACATCCTCAGTATGATGGAATGAAGGTGCAGGCTGGTGGTCCTTTTGAGGGGCATTCCCACTAGCCAATCAAAGGCAATAACCAATAAAAGCCTTCCCGATGACCCACATATATACTTTTACTCTGTAAAGGCTCATGTTTTTATTCATGACATTTTATTCATTTTATTTGTGATATCTTCCTGAGACCCAAGAAAAAAAGTGTCCTTCAATTTTAGGTTATTTGTCTTTGGAGGAAATAAGACATCTTACAATTTAGATTGTTTTAAATTTATTTTTATTTTTAATTTCACAGCATGTCCTCTTTAGTGTACAACATGAATAAAAATGTTTCCTAACAACAGTGAAAAGATAGATGCAAAAATAAAATGTCCACTACAACGGACATAAATGAATGAGTGGTGTCTCAGGAGGATATTGGAAATGTTTTTCTCAGTTTAGGTTCATGCACCAAGAAAGGTAGCCAATAACCAAATAACTAGACATGTCTTGTTTAGTCACTTATTAAATCCCCATGGCCTTTGCTAGAAATTTTTTAGCTAGGAGTTGCGTGAAGTGAAAAAGAGGGATCCTCTTATTAGTTCTGTGAGAGAAAAATCCAAATGTAATACCCAAATGTAATACAAAAGCAGTGAATGTTATGTATATGTATAATCTCCTAGCAATAGAGATACCACAGTAAACTGAAGGTTGAAAAGACTCGAAGAGTCCTACAATTTCCACAGAAGTTCTGAAAAGCCATGTGCAGTTAGCTCCGCCCACAAATCCCACCAGTTCCCGAATCATTCTCAGCAATAGCACGTTCCTTTGACCTAACATACTGCAGTGCCCCTTCGGGTCAGGTCAGGTCAGGTCAGGGAGCATGCGCTGATGCAGCACGTTGCCACTCCCACCACATGGCAAAACTCCCCCAAGGCAGACACACGGTCCAGTCCCACCCTCCAGAAATGGCCTCACTTTACCGCAGCCAGGTGTTACGTGGGCATCCCCTCGGCCTGGTCCAGCCACTTGGGTCCCCTGCAATGACGTTCCTGTGAGCCGGATGACCTCATTCAGGACTCCTCTAGCAACCACTCGTGCAACACAAATTCAGACCAGTGATACCCAAGGATCCTCCGAAGAGACACGGTACTGAAGGAGTCCAGTCTTCATCTCAGCTCACTGGCTGGCATCCATGTTTCACAGCCATACAGTAAGACGGAGCACCAGGACTCTAAAGACTCCTGCAAAGATATTGGGAGTACCACACACCATTTTCCAGCAACTAAATGACCCCTCATGATCTCCCAGTCCATCTGCTGACTACATAGGAAGAGTCACCAGAGACATGAATGTCACTGCCGAGGTAAGTGAACCTCTTGACGTGGTCGACATTGACCCCATTCTCCCCGCAGAGAGACACACTACTGATGGCTGTACCTAAGAAGTCACTAAAGGCCTGGATCTTGGTTTTTATCCAGGACAATCTCAATCCCAGACAGTGGTGGAGGAAGTACTGAAGCTTAGTACTTAAGTTAAAGTACAAATATCCTGCAAAATATGTACTCAAGTAAAAGTAGAAGTGCTACATCAACAACCTTACTTAAGTGAAAGTACTAAGTACTTACTTTTAAATTTACTTTAAAGTATTTTTTAAGTAAAAGTGCTCACAATGGTTTGTCTCAATGTCTGGGGTGTGCCATTTTTAAAGGAATAGTAGATATACTGACTTATGCCTCTACTGATGTTATTGCTTGTAATAATTACAAGCAACTATGCAGTGTGGGTATATTGGAAAGTTTGGTGTGCTTATTGTGTGTGGGACTTGAGCCCTGGTCCTTGGGCTGAGAGGCAGCAGGGCTAACCACTGTGCCATCCTGCCACCCTGTCCTGGGAGCCTTGTTGGGTTGTTGGTTTGGGAAGATCCTGGTTCTTTAGTATAAGGGTTTTTTGGTGTCTTTTGGAAAAAGTAGGGGTGATGGCCAGACTAAAATCTGGCCAGGGTGTCTGGGACTACCTGACTGCATAGGTTCTATACACAGGGAGCTATGGGGGTGGGGGGAGACTTGAATCATGGTCCTTAGGCTTTGAGGCAGCAGTGCTAACCACTGTGCTATCTGGCTACCCACCCTCTTACTGTCCCCTGTAGGTAACTGATGTAGTTGCTTTCTTTAGGCTCCAGCACATATTCTCAGTGATCAGTGTTTTCAGCTGTCAGCAACCATGGTACCTGCAGTTTGGACTGGGTACTCTGTGTGAAGCTAAGCAGGATTTGGTCTGGCTGGTGTTTGGATGGGAGCCTAGTTGGGTTGTTTGCCTGGGAAGATCCTGGTTCTTTACTGTAAGGTCTCATTAAGGGTTGTTTGGTATCTTTTGGAAAAAGAAATCAGTGCTTCAAGCTGTCAGCAACCATTTTGTAAAAGAATAGTAGATATACTGACTTACACCTCTACCAATGTCATTGCTCGTAATAATTACAAGCAACTATATAGTATATGTGTATTGGAAAATTTTGTATGCTTATTGTGTGTGCACTCTGCAATACTGTGTGTACCCTGACTTAGAATTATGTGGATGACAAGTTATCTACT
>JAODLC010000001.1:19815618-19831162 GCA_026781145.1 Hippopotamyrus pictus
ATCAGAACTTGAACTTTTTAGGATTCGATCCGGAGTCCGGAACGGATTAAGTTCGAGAACCGAGGTACCACTGTATTGAATTTTTTATACTAACTAATATTATTAAAACAAAGTTTCTCAATCGATATTTGTAGTGACCCTTTATTACCACTTGGGGGAGACAGCTACACAAAAAACTGATACAACATAGAATGATAAGTGTTTGATATTTGCTCACGCTGGAGTACAAATGTACCTAAGTATTTTTTTTTATTATTTTTTATTTTTTTAGTGGCTCACAAGTATCAGTAGTACAGATTACACCCGATTTTTATAGTCTAATTATTGTATCGATCGATATGTAGGCTTGTGTTTGCGATGTGCTACTTGCTTTATTTGTATGTTGCTTTGTACAAAAGCGGGGAGACACGATTATTCTAGGGGTTGTATTAGCCGGATTTGATTATTGGGGGGGGGTTCAACCCCCGATCCCCCCATAATCTACGGCCATGATTATTTCTTGTGATATCAATCAATTAAATTTGCATTGACTTTTAATTATTCCCGGAGAAGCAACGATTAGATCGTTTAAATTTAGATTTGAAGTCAACTTATACACTCTTAACGACACAGCAAACCCCCCAACACCCAGAGAAACATATACATTGACCTGAAAGAAGCGATGAATCCCTTTGAAAGTTAAGTGAATTCCCACCCAGAAAGGGATGCGAGACAATGCACAGTCTCTCCAAAGGGTTTAATGCTGCAGCTGAACACGCAGCGGGAGGGGAGAAGTTGAACATAAACGGGAAAGTTCATAATTCTTTACAACAACAGTCATTTATGACACTGTTTCCAGGGGAAACTCACATTAAGCTTATCGGCGCGTGTGCTTCCTTTTTGCATATTGTCAGATCACCGAAAGACAGCGGGGCTATTAACACCAGCACAAACAAACCGTGTCACCCATGGTCGTTGTTGTTGTCATCTTCCTGCGCTAACAGTGAGTCAGTAAAGGTTAGGCAATACCTGCCCGCCATGCCCCCGCAACCGCCCACCCAGCGTCCGGCCACCGTGACGAGGAGATCGTGCCCTGCGATTAAACACTAATGATAATAATTAAATAAAGCTGGTAATTAAGCTACTTCAATTTTGTGTTTTGCTTTTTCATTTGTGTATATTTTTATTAAATTTTCAGAGCTTAAAAAATCTAATTTATAATCCATATTTTCATTTCATATTTTACTGATCAAATCTTGAAGCCCTGTTTCAATGGTTATTCACTGAAAATATTCTAGGCCTATTTAATGCTAGGCGAACATGGGAACAATTAAAATGGTACAGCTACAGACGAATGCAGTGTTGTTCCAAGTTCTTTATATTGCAAGTCGAGACCATATATGTTTTTCATGTATTTGTTTTTTACAGTTGTTTTTACAATTTAGTGGCTGCATTTTGTACACTCCGGCAAAGTAGGCCTAATATCACTTTTTATTAATATTTCTGTCTTTTAGTGAACATAAATGTAAATCAAATTCTCTGAACTGCGGAGAAAAACGCTGTAAATGATTATTTGCACAGATTACACACGATTACATTGTCAAACAGAACGACACCAAGTCAGAAGAACTGAAACAATATTTTGTTTGGACCTCTCTGTGGATTTTTGTTTTATGCTTCTGAGGAAGCTATAATCCAGTAGCTCGGTCTCAGGAGAAACGAGTAATGAGATTGTAATTCGCGATATTTGTAGCCCTCGCTGCAGCCTCAGATAGGAACAAACATCTGGCAACCCCATGTGACGCGCTGGCAGCTCTGGCACCGTGAGAGGTTCACTGTGGCCTGTGTATATAGGCCTACAGTATGTTGTGGTATTGTACATATCAGTGCAGTTAAGGGGCACTGAGTCCGTTTAAGGGACTGGCCATAGCTCGCGGGTGTTACAACAGCCGATATTCAGATAGATTTCAAAAGAATTACCCACTTCGTTTGAAATATATTGAAAATGCATCATTATAGCACTGTTTTTTCGGTTGACATTGTATTTCTAGGGTACTTACCTTAAGGAAAAAAACCCTTCTAAAGGCACAGAAATTGCACACCAGGGAGATTTCACAGTACTTTCAGTGCTGTAGGGTAAATGGAAGTCGGCTGCACCCTTTGCAGGAAACCTCAGAATATTTCGTTTCCGTATTAATGTTGAAAAAAAAAATAGAATTTCACTTATCAAAAGCAAAGGTGAGAAAATCGTCGGACGTTGGCAATACTCGTTTAATTAATGCTTCGTGTGACTATTCGGACATTGTCTTGTAAGGCTCTGCAGCCCGTAATGGATGCTAAGCCGGAGTCCGCCGTGATCACTTCGTGTAAACTTGTCACATGCCTATAGACATTGTGGGACCGCTGTCACCGGGTATTGGACGAAAACAGTGACACACTGCGCAGGCTGTCAAGGTCACTTTGAAAGCAGGTGCAGCTGCGCCGGAGCCCCGACCAGCGGCTGTTGTCTCACATCCGGCGCCCACGGTACGGCAGACTAACCGCTGGCGCCGTTTCCTCTTTCCGATTCGCGTGCGTAAGTGTTCCGGAGGGTCATCGGAACAGTAATGCTGACCGCAGACACGGGAAAACAACCCCGGCTTTCCAGCGCCGGTCTGTGTGCGTTATAACGTGCAAATTATGTACTAAGCTGATGTCTGCGAAAACAGGCTGCATAGCCTCAGTCTTCACATACCCTTTTGAAACAATATGATGTCCCCCAATTAATGCCGTTAAGTACAACCTGAGTGCGCGGACGTTCATCTATTTCGTAAACAAAAAAATCCAATCTCATTCATTTGCGTTTTTAGAAGCTTTTATTTCGTCATTTCTCGGTAACATGTACAATAGCAAGGAAGGCTGGGCTGGTCTCAAGTCATTTCAGGAATGCTTGACGGTTATTACTTGTTAACAGCTCTTCTCACTGGATGTACACAGAACAGCTAAGATTAGAACTGAAGTTTATATTTAAAAAGGGTTTAGCATTTGCTTAGCAATTACTTAATGTTTCCACTGGAAAGACATTGACCACAAACAACTGTTTAATCAGACCAAGTCTGTTTTTTTTTTGGGGGGGGGGGGGGGGGCATTATTAGTAATATGTAACACAGGTACAAGAAAAGGAAAAAAGCCGGTCTTAATTTTCATGCCAATTTCTTCCTATAACCTAGCATGATCACATGATCATAGATTGTCATTGCCTTGTTATAATAAAGGTCGGTCAACACAGGGCTACAGCGACTCACTGAATGAAAAAATGAAAAATCACGTTTGTTATCGATTTTTTTTTAGGTGAATTAAACCCACAAAAAACCATATGCCGCTTCTAATGTCCAGAAATAAACACAGGTGAGTGTCCCAGGATATCGTCTGGGTGGGGGGGGGAACGCTGTTCCAGTATTTTAAAGAAAATGTGCCCTCTTAACAGAGGCAGACATTTCAGGTACTGTATGTAAAAATCCGGACCAAGATTTTGTTTCAACCACACAGTTGAGTACTCTGTGACCGTGACTCTTTATAAACATCTGGTTGGTTGAAGCAAAATCCTGGTTTGGATTTTTACTTTCAGTAAAAATTTACTGGATCTGAAATGTCCACCTTTGCCTGTTAAAAGCAAGCTCCCGTAAGCCACGTCACTATGCTTCATCAGTCTGGAGTGAGATCCGTCATGGATTCCTAAGCCTTTCCAGTATGACGTTCAGGACTGGCTGTATGTCTGTCCCTGCCTTGGGCACCACATGCGCCGGACCTGCTGGCTGCACACTGGGTGACTCACATGCTGCCCCCCACACATGAGCTGGGGTGGGGCAAGGCGGGGCAAACTCCAAGGAGAAGCTTTTGGCCCAATTTTGCCGATCCCCGATCTCTTCGCAAGCAAATCCAAGGCCCCCGCCCAAACTCTCATCTGTAATCAGAGCCTGGGGGGCCTTGGACAATGTTGTAGTATCCAGCCAGGGATCCCAGGTCAATGTAGAGGGACCCCGTCTTCCTGAGGGCTGCAGAGTCCTCGTGGCTGTAGAGGATGGAGTCTGCAAGGACAGAGAAGCGTCTGAGAAATGGGGACTCAAACCCACAGGTGGTCCAAACCCCAGGGTGGCGAGCAAAGGATGGCATCAGAGGCTTACAAAGGGGCCGAGGAACCATAAGAAACTGACCTATCCCCACCCCACCCTGCCCTGGAGCAGAGCTACAGAGGCACTGAACAGAATGACACAGGAAGACATCTAAGAGGCTACTTTGGCTACCTGATCATCACGCTTTGTTTACCACTAACTTTAACAAGGGGGGACTTTGGCTATATCACCAGGTTGATCAACATAATTATTCCTGTTGACAACACTTCCAGGGGAAACTCAGTGGATATATAACTCCGGAAGGCCCCTATTCTACACTGTACACTGGCCTTTATGATTAGGGATTTATGCAATGTAGGCAAACATGTTTACTTGCACGTGTATCAAGCCTTTTTCCCCACTCCGGTACTGGAAGCTCGCTGTGCGTGCAGGTTTTCACACCCTGCAGTGAGCATTCCACACACACCTGTGTTCGAAGCTAGGGGCCCCTACCCTGCAGCGTGTCCGGCAGCTGGCTGAGCTGCCTCAGCAGGCCGTGGGAGACGTCCAGCATCCCCGAGTCGAGGCTCCAGCAGCGCGGCTGATCCTCACGGGGCGGATTCATCGCCTCATCCCGCATCAGCTCCGCCGCCGAGCTCCGCTGCTGGGGGCTCCGTGCCAGCGACCGCTCCAGGAAGGTGCGCATGGCTGGGCTGCAATCCTCTGCAATGTCCTCCAGCGGGGGCGCCTGCTTATGGATCTGAGGAGGGGCAGGTGGGCAACAGGTCAGGGGTGGTATTACAGCACAGGAGAAAACTAGGAATCTAACATCAAACACGCACGGTCTTAAAACACTGACGAGAATTAGTAATAGAAGACTGAAGTCAGACTTAAGGGCAACTACATTCCCAGAGACCAGCAGGGTGTGTTTTCAGGTATAAATCAGAAACTAACTGACACAGACCACGTGAAAACCTGCAGGACGGTCTAAGACCAGTGTTAGCAGAATGACAAGTTCCCCTTCCGTGCTCAAAGAGAGAGGAACATATTTAAAAAGGGCCAGGTCAACGTGAAACTGTCGCACGGAGGCACTTCCTACTTCAGCACCCTGTCATTTCACAATACCAAGTTATTTGGACTGTTTGAAAAGGGGAACATGTGACCTATAAGACTTTCCATGATTCTCAGCAATCATACATAGCAAGCACTGATCAAGTGCTAGGTTTCATTGTGGCTTTACAATCAACAAATTATTTTACTACACAATGTACAGATTATGTAATTCCTTATTTACGTAACAGGCTAGTAAATACCCAGCTTTAATGAGACTTTATTTCATTAGTTGGTAGAGTAATTGAGGAGCAGGGCTTTTCACCAGATGGTGGTATGTTCAGATCCCTCGAGTGGTCTAACATGGTGGCTCACTCAAGGGTACAACAGCATCAGTTCTTAGTATTTATATAATGATATAGTACTTGTGACCCAGAGAGCCTTTTAAAGGCTCAGAGAACACCTACTATGTAGAGGTAGGAGGGGTAGGCAGAGGGGGGGTATCTCCTAACCCAGGGGGGGAATCCGGTCTGCATGTGGATGATGGTGGTACCCAGGCTGTAGATGTCGGCTTTGGTGTCATGACCCCTGCAGAGCACCACCTCAGGGCTCATGTAGATCTGCACAACACAGCACCAAAAATGTCTTTACCCACAATGCAATGCTGGAAATAATTTTTTTTTTGGCACAATGGTAAAAGTTTTTGTTTTATTTATTTAGAGGGCGTTTTTATCCAAAACAATGTATTGTTTGCAGGGAAGTGCAAGCCAGATGTGGCTGGATGTGGACCAGGCTCACCCCCCGGACACTTCCTGAACTAGCCTGCAAGTCCCTTCATCAGTTATTCAGGCCTTCTGACGTGTAGCTAATAGGGTGGAGAGATACAGTGCAGCCGAAGAGAGGAGGACCGTAGTATTAAACGAGTGTGCTGGAAAATCCCTCGTCTTCCTAAATATAGTAGCTAAAGCATTTATATCAAAGGATAAATTTAAAAGACTCCGTCCATATAACTGCAGATCTCAAACTGGGTGAAGGTTCAAATGGAAGATTAAAGTCTCTGCAGGGAACTGGTGGCATGCTAGCCAAAATGTCATCTACCAGACAACACGTTCTCTGCGAAGGCTGGGAATTTCCCTGTTATCATTTCCCCAGGCTGGAGGGAGGGGGGGGGGTCATCTTAGAAAGCAGCCTGTGTTGGGCATGGGGGCGGGGCACCCAGGACAGGTTTCTTGCCCCAGCAAATCACTTTCCTGCTGGGAACTAACCACAGAAGTTTACAAATTATGAAAGCGGCTCAGAAGTTCATCTGATAGGTGGTTCTTTTGCAGATGGAAAGTCCAGCACAGCCCCTTCCCAAAACCTGAAGGTCAGGTCCTGAACAAAACCTAAACTAAAATACTCTAAAATACCAAGTAACAGAACCACAAACCAGAATAATGAACCTCTGCAGACACAGAGTTCTGTGTTTTTAGCGTTGCTTGCCCTTACCTCCGTGCCACGCATGTCTTGGGGTGTGTACACCTCCTCTGTCATCTGCACAGCAAGCCCAAAGTCCACCAGAACAGCCTTGGTTGACATAAGGACGATGTTACTGGCTGTTGAGCAAAAAGACATAGGATTAACCCAACAAAACAGAGACTGGATTTGATGGCCTCCCTGAACGCTGTGGCTACTGCTGCAACCCAAGGCTTGCATAACCCTGGGAAGCTTTAGTTTCCCCAGAATAATACTAATACTGAAACAGCATTTCTTAGAGACAGAACCTCCATCAATACTTTGACCCTTGATTCTACAGTATTTCCTGTAAATGCTTCTCTTGGTTGACAAATGATGCTGAATTGTTGCTTTTACCAGTGCTTCACTTATGTATCTTTCATCCAAATCATCGACGTACTGCATATCATCTGCACTTAACAGAGTTTTGCTAATCAACTTTTCCCTGCTGGTAATTAGGGAAACACTCAAAAAAGCCAATATGCACACTGAAGCACCCAGTAACTCCCTCACAGGCCCTCAAAAGGCCCCAGAAACTCACGCTTAATGTCGTGGTGTATGATGTCCTTGGAGTGCAGGTACTCCAGCCCGCGGAGCACCTGTTTGGTCACCCAGATGATTTCAAAGTCCCTCATGGGTCCACAGCTCTCCAGCTTCTCCATGACAGAGCCACCCTCGCCGGCCTCCATGAACAGGTAAATGGTCTGCTGCCACAGCAGGGCGCCATAGAGCTCAGCGATGTTCTCGTGTCGAAACATGGCCTGGATCTCCACGTCAGCCGGCTTGAAGTGCTCCAGCGGGATCTTGAGAACAGAGGTGACATTACATTACAAAGGGCAAAACATCAAATATATGAATTCCTCTATTGAAAAACTACAATGCTCACATTCTTATACTTGTGCAATGGGGCCAAGTCTGAGAGAAGGGGAAATGATCTGCTTTTTGTTTGGAAACCAGTTTTCCTTCATATTTTGAGAAAACAAGGAGGTGCAGAAGCAGGTGCTTCTTAATAAAACACATCCACGTGATCATGTGACGTCCACACTGCGAAATCATAGCTATTTCCGGGAAATCCCCTTCTATCCTGACCCTCTCTGCCCCACCGTATATATTTAGGAACTGCTTCGAAAGTCCCAGATCTTCAAGCTACAGCGGGGCACTCTGACGCCCCAGCTGCCCCCATTCGATTTCTTTTCTCCCGTTCCTCATAGCCGTCGTAGGGAGTTTCTTTCCCGGTTTCTGACTGCTTAGCCAAAGCAGGGTATCTCCTGCCAGGATTTCTGAAGTGCGACTAACCCCGGTTTCAGTTCTTTCCGCGCGACATTCCCCTATTTACTTATTTTCGGTGCTCTTTTTCCTCTGCAACCATCATATTTACTAATTGTTTCACCCCAGTGTGACATATGTGGCCAAGCAGAAAGGCGGCTCGATCCGGAAATATGCACAGCGATTGGACGAGCCAGGAGTGTAAGAAATCCATCTGGCACGTACTGTAGGATTCCCAGAACTACTAACCAGCTTGCAAGCCATTCGCTTCCTGGTCTCCCCGTCTTGAGCCAAATGGACAGCCCCGAAAGATCCCTTAGGGACGTGTCCGGAGCTGTAGCTCCTGTAGGTCAGCTTCCACGGAAACAAGAAAACTTCCAGGCCGATGCGATAGTGGCCGTCCAGGATCGCCATATCAGTCTGCTCAGGGCACAGAAAGAAAGAGAATTAAGCGTCACATCAGCACAGCAGTGCAATCGCAGATGTGTGCAGACACCTGCAGCCACCCGGTACAGTGCCTAATGAACCCTGAAGGCACATTACTTCTCAAAACACAGCCACGGTTCTGCCTAACCTCCGATCTCGGAAAGGAATGCAAATCTAAGAAAGATTCCAATATAACTCCGAAGAAATCATGCGTAGAATCTGAGGACGTTTTACTTCTTGTTAAAGGATAGCGGCATTTTTAAAGCCTCGATCTGGCTATTCTTGGCGATGCATCTCAAAATAGGTTTATGGGAGGCTTTCAGTAATTATTATCAATAGTTAACTTGTGAGTTAAAGGAAAAAGTGTTTTAAAGGTTTACAATATTAGCAACTGTGCAAACGGGACATATTTTAACTAGATTCACTCCCAGAACCACAATGCTTACACTGCGCGTCACATGTCAGGTTTCAATAACAGTCGCATTCTGGTGCAATGATTCCCATGCACAAAATGCGACCTGACATTGAAAGGGCCAGAGCTGAATTGCTCTGGGATTGACTTACCTTTTTCAGCAACACGCCCATCTCCTCCGAGAGTCCCGTGTCAAACTGGGAGCTGCAGATCTCATTCACAAAGGACAGCAGTTCAGTCACCGGCCCATATCTGACCCTGCCAAGAGCCCGGCTCCCACAAGATGAGTCTTCAGTGTTCCTTGAGTCTGTGTTCTCCTCGTCCTCCATCTCATCCCGCGACGAAGTCTCCCCGGACGACGTTCCGCTCTCAATGGAAGGGAACAGTGTTTCCGCGGCGTTGATGATGTCCTCGATATTCATGTGAGCCAGGAGCATTTCGATCTGGTCGCTCTGACAATCCATGACGACGGCCTCTTCAAGCCCACCTGAGATGGGACATCGTTCACACAACAACATCACTGTAGGAATCACAGAAGCCTGTGTGTCTCATGTTTCGCTCTTTCTCTGTGGCAGACAGACAAACCTACATAGTGACGTCTAACTATAGTGACTGAGGAGGAGCTTACATGATAACCTCTTTAACCGGGAATTTGCATTGCAAATGAGGGAATTTCACGGCCATGAGGGAAGCCCCAAAAACCTAAACCCACGCGTAAGAAAATAAGGTAAAAATACAGGGATCCCCTTCGGTCCGATTTATGTAAGGTTGTTTAATAGAAATGGGTTTGAGTAGCGCTCACGCCGTTAGTTTCACTTGTGTCTAAATTTCTACTTTCACACCCATATTTCATTACTGTTGTAACTGTTAACAGTACATCTAATAAGCAATTAAGAAAATTGTCACGGAAAGCAAGAGGTTATTTAAGATATGAGACGACGAAGCGTGCCTGCTGTACCTCACAAATTCGGAGCCCCGCTTCCGATGGGACAGCTACCAGCAGTAGTCAGGATTCACCGCTTCGACCCTCTTTACCTTACCCAAAGAAAGCTCACTACTATACAGCTAATCGGGTGGATCGTCCTAAGTCATAAAGTCCATTTTACATTGTTACTGCAACCGATTTCCTTTTACGTTTAATAATATTCCGTGTTACAATATTTCCTCCGTTAAAAAAGTCCCAGCTTTTTTCATAACGCATTTTTCACTTTCTTTGCTGCTGAATAGATCTCAGATACATTTACTCGTAGCCCCTTCTCTGTTATAAATAACGCTCCTTCCCCTGACAGGGAGACGGAGTTTCGCTGGTCACCTCTCCCGCCCCTTTGTGAACGTGCAAGATACCAGCCCCGAAATGACTTTTCTGTTGTTCAGCAGCGCCATGATTCTATTTATTTATTTGTTTGTTTGTTTAATAATATTTTAGTGAATGTAAATTCGTTTGTAAAAATCCTCTCCCCAGTTCTTAGTAACTCAAATAGTTTTTTAATTTTTCATTGTCATTTTTTGTTAATCTTAAATTCTGAAGAAATTTCTGCTTTTAATAGTATTGCTCATATGTTGCCATATGTTAAATAAATACTAATGCAATGACAACAAATACTTAACGTGCGATTAAAACACACATTATTTCTATGGGCATAACCCTAACCCTTACTCAGCCATAACCTTACCCATAAGTAATCAAATAAAATACAAGACTTTAGACTATTTTAGTTTTTTGATTGCACGCACGGATTCTTTATCAAATCGAGATTTATATTGCGGGGTCCTGAATAATGTCTAAGTAACCAGTTTTAACAAATTGTGCGGATATTTGGTCCCCACGATGTGTTAAACGCAAACCGACACCGAAAAAAAGAAAACTAATTCTCAAAAACGGGATACCTCTTGGCACATCCCTCTTGCCGTATTTCAGACAAGCTGCGCAGGCGCCAAATTTCTCATGCTCACCATGATGGCGGCCTCCATACATCACGTATGTATAATGAGGCGAGCAAGATTTTTAAAGCACTTTTTTGGGTTTAAATATTGTTCGTCGAAACGAGCTAGCACTAAAAGCGCTGCTGCGAAAAGAGAGCCTTCCATTACGAAAGATCAATATGGTAGGTTAGATCACATAAATGTCTTAATGTAAACGACCTAGCTTTGAACTGCATTTTCAGTCTTAATTTAGTGTTAGTGTGGATGTACAACGTTCACGTTTCCGTTTAAAGCTTCCAATTTCAAATGTGGAAATACGTGGTTACGTTTTCTGAAATGTTACTGTCAAAATTATTCAGCTCTTTATGCCAGTTTAATAATAATGACTGTAAGCCCTTTCCAGAGTGATTAGCTCAAAATATATTAATGGGGTAGGTAGTTTACTGTTGTTTATGGGAACATCAATCAATAGCAAGTAGGAGTAGCTAAAAAGTTATTTTACGGTGTTTTATTGATGGTATTTTTATTGATGGCATTATCTATTTCACTGACACTTCAGTAAAAAGCTTTCTACACGTTTTAATCCATTGAGCAAATCTTATTTAACTAATTAATGCATTCTGGTCGAGTAAAAATGAAGCCCTTTTTATAACTGTACTTGTACTATTATCTGATAAATTGGGCAGATACATTTCTGCTTGTCAAAATTTTGTTTCGTTCTAGAAAAGATTGAAAGAAAACCGTTCTATAAACTCTTAGAAGAGAGAAAGGAACAAGCAGAGAGATCCGTTCTTGTGAGCTGCCCCTCGAATACATCAGAGAAACGATTTTTAAAACACATGTCCAGGCACGGAGATATAAACAACTGCTTTTTCTATGAAAGTTTTGTAAGTATCGACAGGATCACGTTACTGAATGTCACGGAAACTGTATATAGTGTAAAACACATCCCACATTGTCTTTTGGTTTCTGTTTTCTGTGCAGGGAACATACGCGGTGGTGGAGTTTTCCAAACGAGACGGCGTTCTTTCGGTTTTCGAAAGCGCCGCTATACCGAACTTCCCGCACGAAGCGGCTGTGCCTTTCAAATCCAGGCTGCTCTCTTTAAAATCCAATAGCTCAAGTGACCTGGCAAGCAGCCAGCCGTCTGTTAAAGTACTCAGTCAGACTGCCATTCCCATCGGCGAGCTTGTCAGGAGGCTGTCCAAAGAAGACACTGTAAGTGTGTGTGCCTGGAGCAGTTGGATCTGGGGTGGGTCTGTTTATTTGTGCTGCTTTTTTGCCATTATTAAATCTACATGAGCAACACAGTGGTGCAGTGGTTGGCACTGTAGACCTGCACCTCTTGGACTAGGGTTCAAGCCTCCACCCCAGCTCCACGTGTGTGTAGGGTCTGCACGTTCGCGGTTTCCTCCCAGAATAAAAACATGCTAGGATGAATTGGAGTTACCAAATTGTCCATAGATATGAATTGTGTGCATGCCCTGCGATGGGCTGGCACCCCATACTGAGATATTCCCTACCTTGTGCCCATAGCTTCCGTGATAGTCCCCGGACCCCTGCGACCCTGAGGAGGGTAAGCAGGTATAGAGGATGGATGGATGGATAGAATTAATATCAAAGGAAACTGCCACAAAATCCTGTAGAAGCAGGGTTCTGTTCTTAAAAAAAGAACTTCAGTCTTTATAAAAGTTGCATCAGTTTAACTAAGGTCTGTGTACCGTAACTGTCTAAGGAGATTTCCTTCCAGAGTTAAGACTTTCAGTGCAGAGGCAATTCACTGCCCCTGGCTGAAGAAGTGTATGGAATGCAGCCCTTATTGGGTGGCCGCTGGGCCGGGGGGCAGCTGTCCCTGTGTCGTCACGCTTCTCCTGTCCTCTCTCCCTCCCATACCAGATAGACCAGCAGCTGCTGCTCCTCACAAACATTCTGCAGCTGACTGAAGAAAACATTCGCCTGCGCTTCCTCGTCTGCTCCCTGCTGAGGGACATCGCTGCCTCTTATTTCCCGGAATGTGTGGTGAAGCCCTTCGGCTCCTCTGTCAATGGCTTCGGGAAGCTTGGCTGCGACCTGGACATGTTTTTGGACCTGGATGGCATCAGCGGGATTAGCCAAGAGAAGGTAATGTTCTAACGCTCATTGGGTATAGCTCAAAAATGGGGGGCATCAGCGGGATTAGCCAAGAGAAGGTAATGTTCTAACGCTCATTGGGTATAGCTCAAAAATGGGGGGAAAAGTAGGTCTTTGATGTGAGCATTTTGTACAGTTCCGGTTGACAGCCTTTGCTAGAGTAAAGTAGCAAAGCATGCTGGGAATTGTATTTTAAACGAGCCCAACAGACTACATCCATAAATACTGCTCCACCCACTGCCCTAGTAGCAGCATGTTAAATGATAGTATAACATAACGCAATCTTATCCCAACCCAGTACACACTTCTGTTCTCTCCCAGCTCTTGATACACCCATACCAGGTATTCAGAGTTCTTAATTGGCTGGGATCTCGGTGAAAGAAAGAAATTAGAACATAAGAAATTTACCAATGAGAGGAGGCCATTCGGCCCATCAAGCTCGGGTGTGAGCAAAAGTATTGACTGACTGGAGGTCCCCTGAGGATTGGTTTGTTAAACTCTGACATAATGTACCAGCACTCATGCAGTGGGACGTGGCATCATTTGAGCTGGTCTAACATGCCCTAAAATGTTAAGCCTTAATAAAAAGTAGCTGTCTATTTATTTAAATTGGAGCTGATTACCTTTTCTGATAGCTGCTTGTGATACATTTTTTCATCAGGATGATGAGTGTTCAGTAAAGGGTAAACGGTTTCCAAGCTGGGAAATGAGGTATTTTTCTTCTCTCTTTGCCTTTTTCTCCAGTATTTGGGGCAGGGATGGTAATGAGCATTTTGTGTATTTAAAGGCAACATATGACTCCCAAAAAATCTTTTCTTTGTGTACAACAGTCTGTGGGGGTTAATTGGTTATACACTATATTGCCAAAAGTATTGGGACACCCCTCTAAATCATTGAATTCAGGTGTTCCGATCCCTTCCATAGCCACAGGTGTATGAAATCAAGCTCCTAGGCATGCAGACTGCTTCTACAAACATTTGTGAAAGAATGGGTCACTCTCAGGAGCTCACTGAATTCAAGCGTGGTACCGTGATAGGATGCCACCTGTGCAATAACTCCATTTGTGAAATTTCCTCGCTACTAAATATTCCACGGTCAACTGTTACTGGTGTTATAACAAAGTGGAAGCAATTGGGAACAACAGCAACTCAGCCACAAAGTGGTAGGCCATGTAAAATCACAGAGCGGGGACAACGCATGCTGAGGCACACAGTGTGCAGAAGTCGCCAACTGTCTGCAGAGTCAATAGCTATAGACCTGCAAACTTCATGTGGCCTTTAGAGAACTTCATGGAATAGGTTTCCATGGTCGAGCAGCTGCATCCAAGCCTTACATCACCAAGTGCAATGCAAAGCGTCAGATGCAATGGTATAAAGCTCGTTACCACTGAACTCTAGAGCAGTGGAGACGTGTTCTCTGGAGTGATGAATCACGCTTCTTTGTCTGGCAATCTGATGGATGAGTCTGGGTTTGGCGGTTGACTGGAGAATGGTACCTGCCTTGCTGCATTGTGTAAAGTTTAATGGAGGGGGGATTATGGTGTGGGGTTGTTTGTCAGGGGTTGAGCTTGGCCCCTTACTTCCAGTGAAAGGAACTCTTAATACTGCAGCACTGGAAGCCATTTTGGACAATTTCATGCTCCCAACTTTGTGGGAAGAGTTTGGGGATGGCCCCTTCCAGTTTCAACATGACTGCACACCAGTGCACAAACCAAGGTCCAGAGGGGCATGGATGAGCAAGTCTGGTGTGGAGGAACTTGACTGGCCTGCATAGAGCCCTGACCTCAACCCGATAGAACACCTTTGGGATGAATTAGAGTGGAGACTGCGAGCCAGGCCTTCACGTCCAACATCAGTGTCTGAGCTCACAAATGCTCTCCTGGAAGAATGTTCAAAAAATCCCATAAAGACACTCCTAAATCTTGTGGACAGCCTTCCCAGAAGAGTTGAAGCTGTTATAGCTGCAAAGGGTGGACCAACTCCATATTAAAGCCTATGTATTAAGAATGGGACGTCATTAAAGTTCCCGTGTGTGTAAAGACAGGTGTCTCTATACTTTTGGCAATATATTGTGTTTTTAATGACCATGTGCTGCTTTAATATATCTTGGACATTTTACTTCAGCGTGTCACCATTTTATACGGTGGTACAAGCATGCGATTTACTCTCAGGACAGATTTTCCCTTGCATGGCGGTTCCTGCAGCTGGTATTTGACAGTTTTTATTTAAGCATTCAGATCTCACGCAGTTCCAGAGAACCCCGTGGGTTAATCCCAGCTAGCCCTGGCTTCGCCGGCCTTCGAGTGACCTCGAGCCTCAAGCCGTGCGGTTGTCCTTATGATATGTAATTTCACACATCTCCGTGTTGGTCGCTGTGTAAACTACTCGTACCGCGGATGTCGCCTTTAGGGGGTGTCTCGAGAACCAGCCTCACATTCACGTGTGTCGGCCCGCAGACAGGAAGCAGCTACTCCCTGGAGTACCAGCTGAAAAGGACATCCACAGAGCGGGTGGCCACACAGAGCATCCTTTCTGTCATCGGCGAGTGTGTGGATCAGTTTGGCCCGGGTTGCGTGGGCATTCAGAAGATCCTCAATGCCCGCTGCCCACTGGTGCGCTTTTCCCACCAGCCGTCTGGCTTCCAGTGCGACCTCACGGCCAACAACAGGTAGCTGAACCTTATGACATTTTCCAAAGGTCAGAAGGCGCGGGGGCTGGCCGGCCTCATTTCTGACGTCAATGCCGTTTCAGTGTCGTGTTCTCTGGCCAATGCG
>JAODLC010000001.1:19834545-19853266 GCA_026781145.1 Hippopotamyrus pictus
CTGCCCCATAAGTGAGCAGCCGCATGGTTAATTCTAACTAATTAGAATTCTGAAACAGAGCGTAAATATACAGGGTGCTTATTCGGTCACGCCTAATACCATGTTATTAGGTTGACAGTGATGTCAGGTAACGATTGTCCCACAAGAAAACCTTACCTTACATTAAACAATTTTATAGCTGTTTCTTAATGACTTTTGTTGCTGTTTATGTAATCATAATTTTATTTTGTTCTGGGGGGGGTGGGGTCTTTTTTATTTTTTATTTTAGTCTTGCTTTACATCCAACCTTTGCCTCTGTTCTGAGTATGTCCTTAATTGCTGAAATGGTGTAAGACTTGACCCAGCCAATAAAATAAAGAGGCATCCTGCCAGGGGATAGAAGTCATGTGACCCTGGTTGCCCAGGAGTCAGTTACCCAGCGATAAGCTGCCAGGTTTCCATGGTTTTTAGACTCCTAGCGATGAATGTGCTCCGAGTGGAACATTCATATTTCTTTCGTCTACCTCTGCCAGGACCCAAGGATAAAAGCATCATTGAAGGGAACGACTGTACTTTCGTTAGCGACCTAACAAAGGTCAAACTACAGGAAAACAGTGATTCATTGGGTGAGTAGGTTAGCCACTGGGATTTTACTGTACATTTTTTTTTTAAATTTCCTTCAAACACTGTGACACTTTCCCCCTGCTTTTTCTCTAGAACATTTACTGCTGGAATTCTTTGAGTTTTACGGCAACTTTGACTTCAGCAAACTGTCCATCAACATCAGAAAGGTAATCACCTCTTCCTCTTGAGGATCTAGCGAGCGAGGAGGTGCAGTATGAAACCTGGATGTTTACGGTGTGTTTTTGTTGGTTAATGGAGTTTGATGTGCTGACACTCTAACTACAACAGTACACACCCTGCCTTCACCTTTCAGATTCTGTCACAAGGTTAATTTTAGTATTTACTTATTGCACTACCAAATCATTGTCATTTGCAATCTCAAAGTTCTGGAGGGGAGGGGTTGGAGGTAGGGGGATTCCCCATAGTTAATGCAGGGACTACAGCCCAGTGTGGCGTGAAACACCCCTCATAATTAAACCAGGTGTGTCTGTTCATCCATCTAAACTTCCATACTATCTTATCCGATCCGGGGTGGACAGTGGACACCTTGAATGAGATGTCAGTCTGTCACATGGCACAAACATTCACGCAGACACTATTGCACCCTAGCGGAGACACATATTTGCCCAGCTGGTGTTCTTGGACTCTGGAAGGGGACTAGAGTAGCTGGCTGTTCAGCTGTCAGCCATATTTAAGTGAATTTTTGAATCTTTTAATTGTACTAGATTCACCTTTGTCATTTTACAAGTACTCAGTCTGGTTTTTGCCATCTGTGTGCGTTTTTACCTTGTTTGTTTATTTATTTATTTGTTTATACACTTTTATATGTAATCCATGTGAATGCGCATCTGTACAGTGGTGTATGAATAATGAGTATATACAGTATCTGTAACAGTGGTAATGAGAGTTCTGTACTAGATAGATGGATGAATGGATCGATGTATTGAATAGGTAGATTGATTGGATGTATGGTTGCTTTATTAATCCCAGCAGGGAAATTTAGTATATATTCTGTATATATAGTACGATATATAGTACATGATTAAATAATAATTTTCTGATTATCACTGAATGCTTGTTAAGGCTAGAACACAGCCTAGCTGTGCAGTGAATACTGTGCTGAACTGACACGGCCTGATTGGCCCATTTCTGTCCAATCAGGGGAAGGAGCAGGGCAAGCCGGAGGCAACACCGCTGCACATCCAGAACCCTTTCCAGCCAGCGCTGAACGTCAGCAAGAACGTCAACGGCACGCAGCTGCAGCGCTTTGTCTCACTCTGCCAGGAGAGCGCCTGGCTGGCCCAGCAGCCGGAGGTGCAGAGCCGCAGTGACACCCCCTGGGGCCTGGCAGCCCTCCTGGCCCCCCTGGACGCCGTCGGCAAGGGGAAGAAGAGCAAGAGGCGTCGGGCGGAGGCCCCCAGCGCCAGGATTAAAGGCCTCCTGGAGTCCTTGAGAACTGGCAAGGCCAGTGCTAACGGGGGAAGCACTTCCTAAAATTCCCACTAGAGGGCAACATCTGAAGGCAGGGACACTCCGAATTATGCCTCCGAGAGGCAGGGATCACCTTGACCACCTAGAGGGCGCTGAGGCATTATTAAAGGGACGGTGCACTCTTTGCCAAAGGCATTGAACTTTCCTGTTGAGGTGGGTCTTGCCTCACCAGTTTTAATGTAGGTGTATTAAAAAAAAAAAAACTGAGAAATTACGGTTGTCTCATTCCACATGCAACATGCCTTTGAAGATTTCTTTTGTAAACGTTTGAATGTGGTTTTAGAATTATAACTGAATTATGGGAGATTTGTATTTTGCTTATTGGAATGTTATAAAGTAATAATAGGTTTTATTACAGTTGTGTCACTAATGTGCAAATTAAGAAGATGAGCTATGTTAATGTCTGAAGGATGTTCCTGTGGTGGTTTTCATCAGTTCAGCGTGAAGGACCCAGAAGGAGAGCCTGAGGTGTCTCAGACGTACCCGTGCGTTCAGTAAGCATGTGTGTCGCGTGCAGCTGAGCCGGAATCCAGGTCCCACACACCATAGGCTGATCCGGGAACGCTGATATTCCCGGAGCCGATGGCAGGAGCAGTTCCTCCCAGAGGATGGAGAATTGAGAAGTACATTCCTGACAAACTGTTTTTCAGCTGGGCGGGGGGTGGGAGAGGCTCAGGGTGCGGTGATGGGTGGGGGCGTAGCACATGAGCCGACGGCCCCTCCCCCGTCCCTCACGTCTGGTTTCAATTTCATGGGAGCTTGCAGCCAAGTAGCGAATGTGTCTTGTTTTTAGAATGTATGAGTTTGGGGGTGGGGGGGTCATTGCCGCCTCCCCTTTATTGATTTGGGTACAGTCCTACTGTCTGTACAAATGCAGCTGCTGTACATGGGCGAGCGTTCAGCTTGGTTTCCGGGGGGGTGGTTGTGATTCAGAGTTTCCTTGTTGTGCTGACAGCTTCGTCCCTTGGGGGCAGTGTGGGTTTCCACGCCATGACCCTGGGCCCTTGGTTGTTCTGCTCCAACAGCCCCCTGACTCTGACCCCCACCCCACAAACACTATGCTCAGGTTTCGGTCAGTGTTGGTGTTCACCACTCCAACCGTGCCGAGGTCTGACAAACAGACGTTGCACTATGGTGAGACGGCGGCCCTGAAGTCGCCCCAGAAACAACACGCCCACCACAGATTTCGGGTCAGTGGAACAATAAATCCTGGGTCCTCTGGTTGGATCCTTCGCGTGGCCTGCCTGGGTGGAGAGGCGGGGGGGAGCTGTATTTTATCGCTGCTCCAAGTGTCCCAGATGGATCAGCGCATTCTGAACACCCACTACTCGTGGACCTCAAACCCTGGCGTGTTTGTATTTTAAAGCTTTCTGCTGGCGCTCACTCCTTCTGGGAGGGGTGAGGAATTCCTTGAAGGTGCTGAGGGGTTTGTGAGCGTTGGTGGGGGGTTGGAGAAAAGGCTGCTTGAAAATCCAATCTAAGTTTGTGCTGGAATTGGGCTGGAGTTTGGTACAGCATGGTCTTCAGGGTAATATCCTTTAGCCTTTCTGTGCTACCAGATAATATACTGCATACAATTCTAAGAAATATAGCCCCAAACACTGCAAACTTTTGTTTAATAACCTTTAATAGGTGCTGTGTACAAATGGGGGGGGGGCATGTCTCTGTTGGCTTCCTCTTTTCAGTTCCTCGAATTGTCCCCATGCCATTGTGCGAATCCATTACCTCCACTTCCGTTGTTGGTGGAGCAAAAATTTGAGTGATTCCTCGCTCTTACCCCGCCCCTTAATGGAAGCATCTCCATGATGCAGTCTGGCTCCACCTTCTTTTATTTAAAAAAAATAAATAAAAAAGAGTGGTTGGATGCCAGGCACTAACCTGCGTGGGAAAGTTCCTCAGCTTTTCATGTTGCATGCTGTGGTGAGTTTCCTGTTTCGGTCTTGTAGCTGCTACAGGGCTTTGTGTGGCTGTACTGTGAGCCCCGTTACGTGGTGGGTTCTTCCTTTCTGGCTGGTCATGGACCATAAGCATGCAGAGAGTATGGTGGCATTGTCATCTCCCTGCAGATGCGTGGCGTGAGGTTCCAGCTTGTGATTGGTCCCCCCACCCCGGTGTCACATTAAATAACAGCAAACGTAAGAGGTTTCCGTCTGAAATGCCATTCAGTTCTGTAGTAGTTTGAGATGCCTGAGGTCATGTCCTTATGTATGCCAATGTTTACTACATGTTTGTCACAGCTGTTGGTCTTTGTCTTTACGGCACACTTTTCAGATTCCTGCTGGACAGCAAGCTTGATAGAATGAGCCGTAGCAAGTGATCTGTAATTTCGCCTTGCATTTCAGGGCGTCTGCCTTCCCGGATGTGTCCAGCCCATTTCTTTTGAGCAGTTTGTATCGTCAAGACTGTCATTTCTGCTGTTGTGTAAAGCTGGCATGGGCCAAAGCAAAGCCAGGTGCAGGAAAGTAAATATGTGCTACCAGGGTCGCTTATGTGGCCATTCGTGGTGGGTAGTTTTGATTGGTCGCTTATGTGGCCGTTCGTGGTGGGTGGTTTTGATTGGTCGTTTATGTGGCCATTCGTGGCGAGTGGTTTTGATTGGTAGTTTATGTGGCCGTTCGTGGCGGGTGGTTTTGATTGGTCGTTTACGTGGCCGTTCGTGACGGGTGGTTTTGATTGGTCGTTTACGTGGCCGTTTGTGGCGGGTGGTTTTGATTGGTTGCTTATGTGCCTGTTCCTGGTAGGAGATTTCGATTGGTTCTGTGTGGTGTCAGGGGCTTTGTGGCACTGGACCCCAGTCTCATACCCTGTGTGTGTGTGAGATCTGGAATCCAGGCCAGATGCTCAGCTGATGCCCCCATCAGCCAGTGTGGGATGTTGGGAAGGGGCACAGGGATCTCTGGACTGGGGGGCCTTTGTGTCACAGGCTGGCCTGGATGCTTTCCCGCCCCCGTCTGCCCTGATGGCCAAATCCCATGGTGCCTATAGCTCACCATCTCTGTCCTTTTAACACCCCAGTGCATCTAATTCCTCCACTCTCCCCCTACGCCAGTTCAGCTATACATGAACTCCCGCTCACCATTTGAATTCCAGTAATTTAAAGTGTTTTTACTGTTTTCCATCTAGTCCTTTCATTGTCAGTGTTACTCGCGTGTAGCCCCCTCCTGAAATTCTTTTTCCTACGAAATGCAATCGATGCTATCTTTTTATGAGTAATCCTGTATTCTGTGTAGGAATATGGTGGTTAGTAGAATATTTTTTTTTTTAGCTTTGAACTTGATTGAATCTGAAAGAGTCGTTGAGGGTAAGAGGGTGGCCGAGTAGTCTAAGGGGTTTGAGGAGCACAATGCCGTCTCTGCATTCGTGGTGCTGCACAGACCCCTATGCCACCCCCTTTGGGCCAGGAGGAAGGACTGCAACGGGACATCTGTAAAGGTCACGGTTTTTGTCGCTGGAAGCTATGTGCCGCGCAGGAAGACGGTGATGGTAAAAGGAGCTTCATGTGATGCCTGCCAGTGAACACTCTGCCGAAACAGGGTTGTTAATTAGCTACTTTGTGGCATGTTTGATTTTGTTTGTTGTTACTGTTTTATTTGCCATCCTCACAGAAAGATGGGTTTGATTTGTGTTTGTTTAAGGAAATGAAGTTTGCATGTTTTAAACTCTGGCCAGATGCCTTTGAGGCTCCGCCTTGCGGCTGCAGTTGCCCTTGCTGGGCACGTCTGCCTTATGGGTCTCCTCTATTACACACATGAGCTCGTGTGGTTTCCATTAGAACTGGCTCTGTCAGTCTGGTCTGCTGGTGTAGAATCAGGGCCTGAGTTTAACCCAGGGGCACCACATGAGGTGTGTTTAACTGCAACACCAACCCCTGAGCGCTGGATTTTGAAATTTTTGTTCCCCAAATTCCCATCTTCTCTGAAGAAAAGGGATGTCGATTCGATGAGATGCACTTCAGTCCCGTGCCGGTTAACCCTGGCCAGCTGCTCCTGGGTACCATGTCTTAGATCTGTCAGGCAGGGGGGGTCTCCCTAAGCCTTTGGTATGCGCTGCAGGGGTGGGGGGTGTTTTGCATGGTCCTCTTGACATCAGGCTTATGAGATTGTTTTCTATTTATTGTTTTTATACTCCAGGTGGGTTTTTCTTTGTTATTTAAGTCTCAAACTTAGAAGAACTTTGTGGCAGAATGCGGGGGATGTTAATCCCCCCCCCAGACAGAATAATCTCCCTGAGCTAAGTGGTCAGCTTCCTCCCACCCACCTGTCCTAGAGCCCTTGCAGTTCTGCAGTTCCACTGAGCCTCACCGCATCTGTTCTGGGATGTGTTGTAACTCTGTTTAAGACAAAAGCATTTGGATCAGAGGCCTCAGCCTCGGTTCTGTCGTTCTCGCTTGTTCCTCGTAATTTGCTCGTCGGGATTTTGAGTTCCTGAGATGAGATACCTGTGTGGGCACAAGTATGTGCAAACTAGTTAGTCCAGTGTCTCATTTTTAAGCCAAGGGTATTTATATGAAGTTGTTTGCACTTTGTTGCTACAGGGGAGATGACTTCTGGGGAGACTTTCCATTAGATGATGGAACATCGCTGGTGGGATTTGCTGCCTTTAGGGTGGTTGTAGATGTTGGGTGACACGGTCCCTTTCTGTGAGCTTGTGTTGGCCGACCACTTCCCATCTGAACTGTTTCCAGATGTTTTGACCTTAATCACCTCACTTGCAATTGACTGGACCAGATCTAGCTGGGTAGAAATGTGGAGAACCAACCTGCGGGGAAAATGGCGTCCTATGATGGTGCCAAGTGGAAAGTCACTAACCACCTGTACAGCCACCCACTCTGCTGCTAATGTCGCAGGAGATTCTATGACTGCGTAATTATCAGAGGTTGGGTTTTCAGGTCCAAAGGTTACAAATCCAGACCAAGATTTTGTTTCAACCAACCAGTAGAGTACTCTGTGATTGACTCTTTATACTCAACTGGTTGGTTGAAACAAAATCTTGGTCTAGATTTGTAGTCTTTGGACCTGAAATTTACACTTCAGGTAGTTATACACCTGGGTCAGCAATGCTTTGGTTTGATTAGGCAATTCCTCTAAATAATAGGGGTGCCCACATACTGTTGGCCATATAGAATATATTGACTTGTCAGTATTGCCTCCGTGTGGCTATGTGGTGCGTCCTTGGGTTTCCCCTGGACTTGCTTATGCGATGTTGCTAGGGATTAGTCCCTGCTAGCTTATGCTTTCGAGCAACACGCTTCAATCACGGTCAAGATGGGCCCGAGTAAAACTGCGATTTGACCAGAAAGTCCATTATCACGTCAGTGCTGGCCAGAGCGTGGAATATATGGCTCAAGGTGCTTTTTTATGGAAAAACATGTTCCCCAAATTCGTTATTAATATTTTTCCAGTTTGCTGTCTGACATTCCAGCGTAGCTCACGCCACACACAGGTGTCCACCCCTTTGGACATGGGTTCCGAACAAGGCCTCTGGAAAGCAACATCAAATTTTGGCACGGCAACAAAATAGCAGAACAGGATCAACCGGATGGTGTTTGTATATATGTTGTTTTGGCACATTCTGATAACATTTGGGGAATCACTGTACCCCTGCTTCATTTGGGAAGCTCATCCAGAGTTTTATGAACATGCCAACCTGATTGTAGAATTGATGCAGCCACTGGTTAATCTCTGCTGCTTGGAGACTCCTCTCCAGCGGTTGCTAACGAGGTCTGTCTTCCCAAGCGCCTGAGTCTTGACAGGTAGAAGAGCAGAGCAGCAGTCACGGTCCAGTGGATAAGGTCCAAGTTCTCCATGCGCTGGTCTAGCTCCAGGCAGTAGTTTCCGAACACGGGGCCTCAGAAGGGATTGCCTCATGTCACAGTGAACATTTGAATGGCCCAATCCCACCACGAATCCCCCCCCCCCCCCACGACCACCTTTTATTTTCTTTTGATTAAATTGGCATTTGGGGTATGTGCAGACCAGGCTGTATCCCACAATGCATTTCTGCTTTTGGAGCAGTGGGGGGTGGGGGTGACAGATAACGCTCCATTCGCCCCCCCCCACCCCCGTCAGTGTCTGGTACAGAATTCCACACATGCCTTTAATTTGGGGAAAGAGCCCAGGAGTGAAGTTATCTTAGTGTTCTGGAATTTTCCAACCCTTCCACTTCCAGTGTCAGACCCAGATGTAATTAAAAGCCTGGGGGCTGGGGGGGGGGGGGTAAGAATGTACAGTAGCAGAGTAGCCCCCTCCTTCAAGTGCCACACTGACTGCCCTCTTTTCCCCACCAAAGGATCCACAGCAGTGTGGTGAGATTCCGGGTCTCCTGTGGAACATGAACCCAGGTTCAGCCCAACACCTTTTCAGGGCTCAAAGCTAAATCTGATAAACCTGGCTATCATTTGTTGCCTTCCTTCCCATTCTGACAGGCTGATCAGATGAGGGGGTGCCCCCTGGTGGTCGCTGGGCTCTAAGCAGCTATTAGTTCACTTATGACTTGGGCTGACCCTGTGTGAACCTTGGTCGGGTGGGGAGGGGGCAGCCTCCTCATTTGATGGGCAGCCTGACCAGGCCCATGTGGGGAGAAGCAGGGCCCCCCATCTGTGACAGGATGGTTCTGCAGGTGTTTGATGGGGGGTGTTGGTGGGGAGCCTCACCGGTGCCTCTAGTGTCTGTTAACAGGTCCGTCCCATGCCATCGTGCCCCTCCCTTATAGGAATACCACATGTATATTATACCTATATCCTGACAGGACTGGCCTGAGCCAGCTGAAGACTGCTGAGGAAATGGCTTCAAAATGAGAAAGTTTTTACTGGGGGCCTTAATCTGGGGTGTATGGCCCTGAAAGCGGTTATCTGGGTGTCTGGGGGAGCAGCTCAGGAAGCCCCCGCAGCATGTGCAGGTGACGTGAGCCTCTGACCTCTCTGTGCCTGATAGCATCTCCCCTGCTGGCAGTTCCATGCCTTATGCGTGTGTTAGTGTGAGCGTGTGTGCATGCCTGGGTCTCTGTGATTATTACATCGTTAGGACCAGATTTCCCCACAATGTGATAAAAACCTGTAACATTTCTTTGATCCCCGTAAGGATCTAATCAAAGTTCGATTTTGTAAAAATCTGAGACTGCAATCAAAAACTAAAAATGCCAAAAGTCTCGTATTTTTATTTTGTTAAGGACGTCATGTTGGGATTAGGGTTTTCCCCACAGAAATCAATGGAGAGTCCCCACAAAGATATAATTACGAACCTGTGTGTGTGTTCATAGGCTCCAGCCCATCAGAAAAGCTGTGAAAAATGTTATTATTATTATTACCTGAGTTCAGTTTATATCATTTGAGCTTCACTTGGGTCTATGTGCAACCAGTGCCTTATCCAAAAATTAATATTTAGTTATTAACACTGTTCATAAGAATAGAACTGGAATTCCAAAAGGGTTTATGTTTCAATCAATAGGTGAAAAAAGTGCAACTTTAACATAAGTCAGTCACAGTATTTTTGGTAATAAGCTACAAATATCTTTATCGTTTCTTTGATTTAACTCGTCCTGTGGGAGACAGTGGCTTGATATAAGAGCAGGAAACAGCCAACTTCTTCAGCTCATCCTGGAGACATCAGCTCCATGTTTTGTTGCCTACAGTCAGTGGCCCCTGCATTTCCGCCTATCTGATCTCATTTTCCTGTTTTCAAACTCTCAGCTGAATCCTGTGGACCCGCCCACCCAAAGACCAGCTCTGAAACAGCACATTCCTCCTTCAATTAAGTGGATGAGGACACAATTCCCCCCCAAAATCAGAATTAGTAACACCAGACACGGATGTTTGATCCCTCCTTCTATGGAAGCAAGTATCTCAGTCAGTGTGATGCTGCCAGAACCATCTGTGTCCTTCATACAGGTGATGGGTAGTAATATATAATTCCTTTGGGGTTTAATAAAATGTCTATGTGTTAATGTATTAGGAAGAAAAAAAAGCCAACTCAACAAAAATCCACTTTACAAAACAAAGGTTCCTTTGCGGCTACTTCTACCCAGCTGGCATGTTATGGGGTAGGTGGTATAGTCTCATTTTGCAGGGAAAACATCTGTACATACAAATAAATATGGCAGAAGCAGCACCGAGCTTGGTTTGCTGGCCTGTGTGGCTCCTCGTCATGGTGTCCAGAACACCGATCTGTCGAAAAGGTTGCCGAGCTTTGCTCGAACCCTAGCCTTTCTATACCGGAAATGTACTGTGACATGACCTGCCCTGCAAATTGCTGTGACGTTTTAATGGGAGTCACGGGAGGTGCATGCAGGAAGAAGGGGTCGCCGCCTCGTCCCCTGAGGAGGGCCCTGCTGGATGGCAGCTCAGTGCTCTACAGGGGAAGAGGGAGACCCCGTGTTTGATCACACTTTTATTTTCAGTTAAACCATTTCTTTTTTTTTTTTTTTCCCCCAGGGAGCATGTGCCGCGATAAGTCCCCTCCCTGCGACCCTGCAGAGATTCCAGCGTTTCTCAGCGCGTGGCCAAAATGGGAGGCAGCCGGCGTCTCCTCGACAAACATGCTCTCTCCCCGGAGGGGAATTTTGTCATTTGATGACTTTGTTTATTGTTCATCGGGAAATGAGTGGGGGAAAAAAATAAAACCTCGACATGTACTATCAGAGCTGGCCGGCAGCCTTACGAACCCCTACAAGACTCCCTGATGTTCTGACGGGCATGTTGTGGGAGTGGGTGTCAAGGGGGGCAGGTAAGGCCGTTCTGGATCGCACCCCAGCTGGAGCGGGCAGGCACAACACTACAGACATTCCTGGTAATCTCAAAGGGAAACTGTATCTGGAAACTGTGGAAAGGACATTCATACCTCACCTCTGGATAGTGCAGCTTGGACTTCTGCATGAACTGGTTTATCCAGGATAAAGTTGCTGCTTGGATTGTTTGACACTCTTAGATGTTCTGCTATTAAAGCTTTTGTGAATGAGTCTGTCCTTGATTAAATGGGATGAAATCCTGATTCTGCTCAAGGCTGACTGGGCTGCGGAGTAGCTCCAGCAAGAGTCTGGGAACACGAGAAGGAACAATCTGTAAAACATGTGAAATATGTTTCGTAGAACATTTTCCAGAATGGAGAAATGAAGGATCTCCCTTTAAAAAAATGAATCAAAGCCACATGAACGTTCTTACATGAACTTTGCCTGCTGTGTCTCACTATTTTCAACCAAGCAGGCAGTGACAAGGACGGGGAACGATGCTTCAGTCCTCTCCCTCTTTCCTTTCTCCTGATGTTCTTTTACGGAACCGCTAAAATTCCATGTAGGTGGTTCCGGATTCCCGCAGCAGCTCAATTCCAAAGTGCATAACAAGAGTAGCATCTGGAAAGCGTGGATTCTGGGGAGAGATTTAATGTAGAAAACACAACAGGCTCACGTGTGATTCATTTTAAGCTGGGTCCACCTCCCGTCCCACAAAAGAACCCCTTCCGAGGCCGCAAGGATGAAGCGTAAAAATATCTGGATGACATAAGAACCCACCCGGCATTTGGGAACGGCCTAATCAAAATGTTTCCCTTTCAAACTGTGTATCTGTGGGGGAGGGGCTCCCTATCCTCCAAGCAGGGGGCGCCTCGCCCGGCAGCGAGAAGACCACCCTGTGGCTGGCATGCTCGTGGCAGGGCCTCCTTGAGTTGAACTACCTTGGCGCTAAATCGTCCGCTTACTCCCAAACGGCAAAGTAAATATTTAAGTAGAAGTGTGGCATCCCACCCGGGGGAACATTCCACGGTGCCATGGGATGGCTGTCGAACAGTCATTTGGCCGGACGGCTCTCTAATTAGCCGCATCCAGGTTCTGACGAGGCACACAGGGGCTGCTGTGTGAAGCAGGAATTCTAGAAAAATACATTAAGGCTCAGCAATCCCCTCACAGGCTTTGAAAAGAGTCGAATGTTTACGTTGGAAGCGATGGTGACAGATGATTGTTACTCCCTTGGAGCAGATCAGGCCCATAACTCATTTCTAGTGGCTACTTATTTCAAAAAATGCCTGTTGCAGGAGGTCTGTGGTCCCTCTGAAGGAGTAGATAGAGGGAGTAGGGAGTCATAGGTCGATTTTAGCCAGCTGTCGTAAAATGTCCAGATTCTTGATTTGAAAGAGGGGGAGAGTTTTTCAGCACTATTGAACTTTGAGTAGTCATGGGGGTGTTCGGCCCTTGGTGAATGCGTTGCTGTTGTGATAGCATGCACACGCACACACGGAGCAGGATGAGGTCCCCGCTGTCTCCTTGTGCGTGTGAGATGCTGGTGCAGTACACAATGCCAGCATTCAAGGCAGGCAGGGCACCGGGGGATCGGAGCTGAAATCACAAGGATGGAGATGGTGGTGTCATCGACTGGTTCTCCCATCAGCGTTGTAGTATAACTAGATCTATTCAGTCTTTGTCCCCTACACCTCACCCCCTGTACTGGACAGTCTTCCTTATTGTTACAGCTGAATTGAATCCAGGCAAAGTTTGCTGTCATTTAAGAGGTGATGCTCTTATCGACCAGGGTCCATAAGTCTCTGCTGGAGCAGTCCGGTTCTCCTCACTTCAGTTTTGGACCAGACCCGGGACACTCTCTTGTGGGTGAGATGTTGGTGGTGTGTGTCCATCATGTCTGTTTGAACTAGGGTCCTGAAGAGCAGAAGGTCCTGTACCCTGTAACCTGGACCCTTAATTGCAAATTGGTGTCCCCCACACTCCTGCATCCATCCATCCATTTTCTGTAATCACTTGTCCTATTCAGGGTCACAGGGGGGTCTGGATCCTATCCCGGGGGCTATGGGTACAAGGCAGGGAATTACCCAGGATGGGGTGCCAGCCAGCCCCCTCCATTTTATTTTATTTATTTTGAGGATGCTTTTACCAAAGTGATGTACATTATTGAGACAGCAGGGTCAGGCAGTCCCTGGAAAAATTGGAGGTTAAGGGACTTGCTCAAGGGCTCAACAAAGAATTCATTCTGACGACCCTAGGATTTGAACTGGCGACCTTCCAATAACAGGCCGCACAGTATCGCAGACTTGGCTCCTGTCTGGTGTGGTCCTCACTGTCTTTCTGCAATACCACCCCCAGTGGCAGACGTGTGTTATAACGTCATGCGTCAGTATGTTGATAAGGACTGAGAGGAGTCTGCTCCTCTCTCTTGACCGTGATTCGCTGATGCCAGCCCATACCCTGTGAGATGACATCACTAGTCACCGGGTCCTCTGTACAGCCGACGAAATAACGCCAGACTCATGTGTCTGAACCCCCCCTCTACTCCAGCACCTTCCACGTCTCCTTCCCCCAGAGTTGCCAGGCCTGGACGCCCTTTAGTGGACCTTCTGCAGGACATACTGTGTCTGCGAATAATGCCTTATCCCAGCTCACACAGATTAAGGGCACTTAGCGGATTTTATGTAACAGTAACAAAGTCATATTAGAGTACAATAGATAGGAGAAAGAGCAGAGAAAACAGAGCTGGGATCTGCACACTGAGACATGAACCTGTGGTTTAACTCACTCTTTTTTACATCCCTTTCAAGCCCAGACTCACAATAGCAATTCTGGGGTCAAGTGAACAAACCTGTAGAAAGAGGAGTGAGATTATAACTCTCCATAGACGGTCTTGTCTGTTTTTAATGGATGGTTTGCTCATGTTTCATTCAGAATGCTTCACTTTGATATTATTTAAACACAATGCTGTCATCGCACTAAACCATTGAAGTTTGTTTTCAGTCCATCTCACTTTACACCCAGCGAGAATCCTCCTTAGAAATGTTCCATTTGGCTTTTTCTAGATTTGACGTCGTAATCTGTTTTCTTCCAGAAAGTTCTTCTCGGCCCTGAATTGATTGGTCATGCAGGGAATGGAGTTAAGCTCATGAAACACAGCGGTTTGTTTTTGGCTTTCAAGGTGTTTGGGTCTGATCAAGCCAGGGAGGAATGTGCAGCTGGAGCGTTGCGTTTCGGGCCTCCAGGGCCCTCGGCGCCCTCCAGAGGCCTGTTATGTCATAGCTGGCATGTGGGGACCTGGACGTAATTAATTAGCCATTGTCCAGGTGAAAATACCAGTGAGGTAACAGACATTGAATCCACACCCTCTTGCATCCCTTTGGCATTTTATACTTTTAAACTTCATACTTTGATATGAGGCGCTAAAATGTAAACTATTATCTGTCATGGGCTGCACCATTGTGCCCAAGATTTTATTTTGTTGTGTTTTTTCCACAGCTGGTGATCTCTGCTTGATTAATAAGAAGCAGCACGAAAAATTCTGTCATCAGTGGAATGAGCTGCTGATTAATGTAGAATTTTCCTTTCTTAATATTTAAGTCCATTGGAAATCATGTTAAGTTACTTCAAGCATATGTCGATTGCTTGGGGGGGTGTTTTCGGAACATATGTAGGTCTTTATAACGGACAGCTATGCATGCAGCCGAGCAGGGGGAGGTGGGGAGGGTGGGGGGTGTTGCGTGTGTTTTGAGGACACCACCTGCCAGACCGTGGGGGCCCTTGATCTGCCCGGTGACCTGGACAGTGGGTGCCCGAGGGGGCAGTACTGCATATGTGGCCCTGTGCTTCTATAATTGGTCTCGGGCAGCATTGTGCCACGTCTGGTAATTAGGCCGTTATTTTCTGGAGCAGAGATGGCTTCTCACCATACGGAGATGGTGCCCATGTGCTTCTTAAAGCAGACCACCTCAGCTAAAAAGTTAGCGGTACCTTGAATTAGAATAGCAGAGATGCTAATCACCATGCTAATCACCCAAAGGCGACTTTGTGCAATTACCCAGTCTAACCATTGATACTGGCATGCGATCCAAAGCCCACAAACATGTGACCTTAGTGACGTTGATTCCAGTGCCAGTCAGCCTAGCAGGTCCATGTTTCTCAACCCAGTCTTCAGGGACCCCCCCCCCCAAGACAGTCAACATTTTTGCTCCCTCCCAGATCTCAGCCAACCAAGAGCACCAAATATGTGGTACAGGTGTGTTGGCAGCTGGGATGGAGAAAAAAATGTTCTGTTTGGGAAGGACTGGGTTGAGAAACATTGTATTAGGCAACACAGGCAGCCATTAGGGCCAAATCTGAGGGGGTGCGGACTTAGCAAGTCAATTCCTGACACACCCATTTTGCTTTTGCGTGGGGGGTCTTTTTCCCCAATTCACTCAGCAGTGCATTTTCAATTCAACTGCGTGCTGTTTTTCCAAATATTTCATTATGTCATATTTTTCCCTGAGGAGAGAGATCTTACGTGAGAACATGTTTTCTAGTTGTTCGATCCCCACAAGTGAATCACAGACCAAGAACAGGCTGTTTCTGGTGTCAGGTTGTGAACCTGTGTCGCCTATGTGACCAAGGAAAACACTAGAGTTGGAAAACACTGTCTTGGGTTGAAACACATCTTGAGCACATCTGTGGAGAGTGACACCATTTACCTTGTGCGCATCTGGAACTGGAAAAGCATCTGGTATGAGGCATATGGAATAGGTATGTAAATGATATGGTAGGTTAGATTGCTGTGCCTATAAGTGGGTGGTTGTTGGTTCAAGGCCCAGCGATGCCTAAGTGATTTTACTGTTGGGTCCTTGAGCAGAGTCCTAAACTCTTAATTGCTCCAGGGGTTGTTTGACCCTGCTTTTTCAAAAAACAAATAATGTATGTTACTTTAGATAAAAGCGTCTGCTAAAACAAATAATGAAAAATGTAAAATCCCTCAAAGAGGTGTTCTTTACATGATGGATGAAGGTCTTCATATCCTGTTACTTTTTTCTCTTAGTCGTTGGTCTTCATTGCTTTTTTAAGTGACCTTTTTGGTGTTTTGAGTCATATGTTGGGGGTATGGTGGCTCCCTGGTTAGCACTGAGGCCTCACACCTCCAGGCTGGTGTGTCTGATTCTTGCCTGTGCCTCTGTGCGCATGATATTTGCTTGTTCTGTCTGTGTCTGCATGGGATTTCCACTGCGTGTCCCAATACCCTTCCAGAGGCCATCTGGTGACTCTAATTTGTATGTGAGTTTGTGCCCTGACATGGACTGGTGTCCCGTCTATGCAATCCCATGCTCTATGCTTACCAACATGGGCTCCCTGCAAACCTATACTGGATAAGCGACTATGGAAAATGAGTGTGTTTTATATACCAGACCTTCATTGTCTGCTCCTGTGCAGATGTTATGTTTGTGATGCACACACCCAAAAAATTGTCCAATTCAAGCATCGCTGGTGCATTTTACTGGGTAGGTAAATGTGGAGCACTGGGATCTTAGCAAGAAGCATGGTGGTTTAAGAGCTCGAGTTAAAATTCAGCTGTGCAACTGTATAAATTATAAGCTGTGCAAGTCACTTTAGGCAAGAAAAGTGTCTGGTAAGCGCTTACTTTAAATTAAATCTTAGTCTCCAACAAATAAATATAGAGAATATGGTATCTGGGTGGCCGATCTAAAATCACAAACACATATGGGTTTCATTGCTTTGGAAAACCACAGTTTGTCAGTGAATTAAACATATAAAAAAGGGCACACAGAGCCAGTCCAGTGACACGGAATCCATACATATAAACCCCTCCCCTTGCTACCGCTCCCTGCCAAAACATGTCACTATAGGGATGAGCACTAGATGATTACTGGGTGTTCAAAGCCCCATGGTTACTAAGCCCAGTACAGATACAGAACTCAACTGCGCTATGTGTTCCTTTTGATTAATGAAATTTCCAGTCCTCTAGATGCTTTCATCCAGAAGGGTGTTGGTTTGAATCCCGTGGCTGTCCAAACAAAGTGCTTAACTCCAGCTTCTCCAGGGATGCTGGTTGACCTTGCCCTCTGACATCAAGCTCCTTCAACTTACATATTGTTTTGGACAAAAATCTCTACTTAATATACAAATGTATAACCTTGACTGAAGAACCCTCTGAAGTTTAAGTCATCATACTTCAAATGTTAATATTTTGACTTGTGTTTTGTCCTCAGTCCATCTTCCATTGTTGAATATCCTAGACAAGGTCGTGGTGTGCCTGGTGCCTATCCCAGGCAGGATGAATCTTGGATGGGATGCCAGTCAATCACAGGAGACACACATTAGGGGAAATTTGTCTGTATCACATATCTTTAGACAGTGGGAGGAAACACATTCATATCCCACACGTGCAAAGCCAGGGACGGGATTCAAACCCACAGCCTAGGAGGTGTGAGAATGCAGTGATACTGTAATGTATGGTAATTCGGTGCAGAGTGCTACATTAAAAGCAACGACAACTGAATTTACATTACTGATGGGGCATAATTTATTGGTATACAAAAAAATAATGCTTTCAAAACTCATACAGCAATTGCCTTCTGAGCCGAGCAAATGCGGTGTTTCAGGATAATTTATATTTGGCTAATTATTCGCAAGGGCTGCATTCGGTACAGTATCAGCGAGGCGCGCTCTAGTACTCCAGCCTCTCAATTCACATCTATAACTTTCCTCATAGCTGTTTTGAATACGAGCATAACAAGAACAGGACACGTTTTAGCCGCAGACATAAGCAATGGTTTGGTTTTCAGGAAACAGATACGCATCACATATATACCGGAGCTTTTGCTAATACATAAAATATTTTCAGGGATAATATGTGAACAGCTGACAAAATGCAAACTGCCGTGAATAATAAACATTAAAATCGTTGGTATAAGGCATGAGCACCGCTAAAATGATTTCCATTTTAGGAATGCTCTATAGTCAAGGAACAGAAAATTAATGCACCGACTTTTTCTTGGGATTTAGTGATACGTAACATCTGTGTCAATATTGTGAAAGCATTTGTTTCTTCTGTTCTTTTGAGTGGTGCAAACGGAGAACAAGTTTCCATCTGTTAGCATTTACCAGTAAAAACATGCAGGTATTGTGTATATATGTACGTGAGTGAATATAGGCCCAATGCGTTTCTAAACTGGTATAGTTGCTTTGAAAGTAATAAATTCAACGTTGTGGGGAATGTTTAAAGTCACGAGTTGTTTTCAAAAAGCAATATAACATCAATGGCCATGAATTGAAATTAAAGCGCGCTCTTTACGTTTACGGCAATTCGTCGAAAGGAACAACAATATTACAGATTATGTTTAAGATATTGATAATGTATTTTATTTATAAATTGAATACGGGGATGTAATGAGATGCTGTAGGTATTTTTGAGGAGCAAGCGAGGCACCAATCAGAATTGGAGTACGGTGCTGTATCGCTCCCCTTCCTTCTACTCCCGTTTAATGCTCATATTGCAATCACGGTAGATACTGTAAGAGTGCGGAGCACCCCGCACTACGCATGACGCACCCCGTTCGGCAACTTCTCCCCCACGTTGAGAGGAGCCATTCCTAACGGTGCAGAGGGAGGAAACTCCGCACGTCTCCGTGCCCCTTTTTTTCCCAGCTGACTCCTTTAATAGTCATGATCGGCGGGGGCTGTGCACAGTGCTCTCAGCCGCCTGAGCTGAGTGCGGGGATCTGCAAGACCGCTGCGCTGTGCATCCTCAAGGTAGCTATATGCAAAAGCCCCGTTTGTCATCTTCCCATGTGCGCCTACCGCCGCAGAGGAGGACTCGTTAAATCCTCGATGTGCAGAATTAGGGTGGTTTTTTTCCTCCTTTTCCTTTGGAGGTGTGGGG
>JAODLC010000001.1:19853366-19889260 GCA_026781145.1 Hippopotamyrus pictus
CACTTTCACCAAAAGTCAATAGTTAAACGCTTCATTGGTGCTCGTCCACGGCGTCAGCGGGCAGTGAGACCTCCCGGCCTCACGCTATCATATTTGCAGAATGATTCATATTTATGTCGTCCTTACGCTGAGCAAGGACCCTGCTGGAGATGTTTGCAACCTCTGCCAAATCGCACGACCTCTGACCTGAGGGATGGACGCACTGGATTGGCCGCGAGTCTTGGGCGGAGCTGGTCCAATGGGAGGGCGACATGGGGGGGAGGGCGGGATGGGGATCTGATCGGGTGATGAGCGTATTCGGTTGGGTTGAAACGCGCACGCCGCATCTGCAAACGCTTAACGCGGCGCCCCTTAAACTTGCTCTGCAGCAAGCCAGGGAGGGCATATTTTTCCTTTACTTTTAGACTTGGAGGTTTTTTTTTGCGGCTGGGTGCATCGTAGAGGAGGACCGGCCGGCTGGCTGCGGCTGCTCACTTACTGCAGGGAGGTAAAGGACATATGTAAATGTCGGCATGGGTGTACTGTATGGTACTGTACGGTGGGGCAGTGCAGCGATCTGCTGCATGTTGGCCAGGGGAAAAACGACGATCCAGCGACTAATTTATTTCCAACTTGTGCGGATCCCTTCTTGCAGTGCCGCCCGTATCCATTTATAGCCCGATAGTGTTTGACTTTTCGCTTATTTTTCTGTTTTATGGGGAGAAATCAACCAGCTATCTGGTCAACTTCTGGGTGTCTCACGGTGAGTTACGGTATTTTCTTATAGGCGTTGTCGGTTTGTGCCAACTTTTAATTGTTTCGTGTAGAAAACGGTAGGCTGTTTGCCGGTACAGCAAATAATTGGAATTGCCTTAATGCTGGACGATGCCAGTTTATTTTAAAAGATGTCAGAGAGTAAACTGGACGGTAATTAAACGGTATACATCAAATCTGATATGAAAACCAACGTCTTGACGGTATTCTCGGCTTAGGATGAACCGTTTTAAATCTTGAAATCATTAATCCGGTGTATACAGAATAAAACATACTAATTAACTTAAAGCTTGTTTAGGAAGTTTACGAGACAGCGTGCACTAAATATATTGCGAGTTAGCAGATTTCTATGCCGCATGTGTGTAGGTCAGGAGCTGTGTTTCACATATGAAAGGAGATGCCTTGGGTGTGTGAAGAGAAGGCAGCATGTCCGTGAAAGTAAATGAAACAGTTGGGTGTTGATGTGCGTGGAAATCGGCGTGCCCTTGAGAGTTAACACTGGGATAGATTGGTGATGATGGTGGTGGTGATGGTAGTGGAGGACAGGACATCCCTTAAGTTAACTGACGAAGAGATGCTTGGTCAGCAGCCTGCTTGAGTTGGGTGGTTTCAACAACTTCAGTCGGTTACATGGTCACAGTAAATCAATGTGCATTTGTGTGTGCAGCTGTCACAGTGACAGAATGTGAATGACACAATTCCCAACTATCTGGCTGTGACCTGGCTTTGTGAGGGAGGGATCACTGCATTTCTTTAGGCCACTGTGGTGCTCTCTCACCTTAAGACTAGTCTGTTTTTGTAGCCAAACCCAACAGAAGTGCAAGTGGGGAAATGAATGACCATGTTACTATTTGTAATGCTGCATGAAAATTATTTCCTGACAGGAAGTTTTCCATGTGTCGAAGGGAAAGCTGAATCATTTGCTATTGTTTTTTTAGCCATCATTAACCTTTAATCCTATAGAAAACAATGTAGCTCAAATATACTTATTGCCTTGGTTGAACAGAAATTTGTGTATTTTTAAATATTTGAAAATCCAGTGTGATCGTTCTTTACCTTTAGTCAGGGTTTGTAAGCGTACTCTCACAAGGAAGAAACGATGACTTTGGTCAAATCACAAGTGAACTTGTTTTTTTTTATACTTTTGTCAACATTATTTTAGGGAGCCAATGTTACGCCATGTGAACTGATGCCAGAGAGAGAGATAACGTTTTTTTTTTTCACTGTTTATGACCCGATTTCCTGGCGTGACTGCTCGTGATAAATAATATGTCGATGAAAGCCTATATATAGTTTCCAGGATTCACCTGTTTTATTTCTGCACACATACTTGTGATGAAGACTCCTGTCTTGTGTTTTCTGGCTTAATGGCGCAAGTGTATTATGTTGTAGTGGTCAACAATGTCAGTGTCTAGCAACTCATTTTCACGGGATACTTTAAAGTTCTGGCTGAAGCAGCGTTTCGTTTAGGTGAGAAAAGGATTGTGTTTGTGCAGAACATCTAACTTCCAGATGCCTTATATGTGTCTCGTCCTGTTCCTCCATCTGCATGTAAGACCTGGCCAGCGAGAATAAAGTGTTTTTTTTTTTTTGTAGGAAGGCATTTTTCACGGAAAGAAATGGAAGTTTTCACGTTAAGGTGTGTGTCAACACTCATTTCTGCAAGAGGAGTTATTCCACAGGCCGGCATAGTTTAGCCTGTGGTCTCCGATGAGTTTGATATGAGCATTTTAAAAGGCAAACATATTGAAGTCAATCTGAGGTCACCACCATTACTGGGGATAAGTGTCTGTACAAAACAGGCATTTATCTGTCCCATCCTCTGATATGTTGCAGTAACATTTCAGTTTTACGTTAAATTTGTCAACCTGACCGCGGCAACAGGATAAAAAAGTACGTGGAGGAAGAACCCTTTGGCAGAAATAATTACTTATCTTATATTGTGTAGAGAACGGCAATGTCTGTTTCCTGGAAAGAATCTGACGAAGTACAGAGGCAGTCCTAATTAGTGTTGTGTTGAGCACTATTACCAACTTCATCCGAATTCACCATTGGAAAATATGCATTTATATAATTCAGGTTTCCAGGAATCCCTTACAGTGACTCCCGTATATGAGAATATATTATCCTGTAATGGCATTTGTGAAGAATGACCTTTAAAGTCATATAATTTATTATACTCTTATAACAATGCAGCCCAGTATGATTCTTGAAAGTATCACTCAATGTGACTTGCGCATGTGCTAAAATAAGTATTCACTGAATTTTACGCCTTTGTTTTTATTGGCAGTTGAGTTGGCAATAGTAGAAATATTGAATTAATGAACAATATGCAGGTTTTACCTCATTAAAATATAAACTGTGCTGTTTATTCATGGAGTGGCAGACTGGTTAGCACTGTTGTCTTGCACGTCTGGGGCCTGTGTCCGAGTCTCTGCCATGGCTCCATGTGTGTGGAGTCTGCATGTCACTCATCATGGATGTGCTTATTATCATTAATATTTGGAGTTGTCTTTACTTTGTACACAGATTTCATGATGTCATAATCAGATGACAGTTCATGGGAAATGCGACTATCATTTGTTTGTAGTCACATATCGAGAGAGACAAACTATACCCGCCATCATATTATATTACTAGTAAAAATGTATGTGTGTGTATCCATTTGTGACTGCCATATCACCAAAATACAAGAAGTTTTTTTTTTTTTTTCTCAGCTTTGATTTACCGTTTGCTTATGAATTGAAGAATGCAGCCATGCAACAAACCAGGCCAGTTGTTATTTTTTTAATTGCCTACTATTTCCTTTTGCAGACAAACAAGGAGCCATAGCGGTTCACTCTGTAAACTGAGCTGCATTGGTCATACCTGCCCAAAAAAATGAAACTCCAAATTACACCAAAAAAAATTGAATTCCTGTTGCTGTTTTTTTTTCCTTGTCACATGATCGTTGTCCGTTAGCTAATTCCGTCGTCTGAGCGCCATTTTATTGACTTCACCTTAGCGAAACCTAGCAGCAGCACAGCTGTGCAAGAACCTTTGTACTCTTTCCCTGCAGGAATCGGTGAATTAAAATTTCGTTATTTATGGTTTTTGAGCAACCGATCCATTTATATCCTTGTATAACTTCTTATTTGTGGAAAATGTAGAAGTTTGATAGTTCACAAAGAGTTTAAAAGGCATGTCATTCATCCTGGCCAGATCAAGCAATCTAGTCAGTCTAGACAATACTGATTCCAAGCAGAGTATCCTGCAGTGAGATTTCATAATAATTCCATGAGGTTTCTAAGAGTGCAATACAGATGGATATGCTATATTGCTAACAGTGTACATTTAAATTGTACAGAACGCTGAATTTTAATGTGATATAATACTGTGATCGCGGGTTGTTGGTTCGGTGGTTTAAATTTTTCAAAATTCAAATATAAAATCAGGCTGTGGATCCTTTTACTGAAGGCTTATGGACAGCCACAAGAAACCCTAAACATGACAAAACAGAACCAAAAGCTATCACACAGAGCCAACACCCCCCTTCCCCCAATGTCTCCTCCCATGGACTCACATCCACTGAGCTGACCCCACTTAAAACCCTAACAAGTCATTTATTCCAATCAGAGGCTTCATTAATTGAAGAGTCACTGGGCATAGGGCCGGTATCTAATTGTCATGGAAACACAAAAGCCGGCCCGTATCCACCACACAATGTGTCACGATAATTTGTAGAATTATATCGATTTTGTGTTATATGGGGTTTGAACCCACAACCTTTCAGACACGGGTACAGATCCCTAATCCTACAATCCATACCTAATGATAATGAAGTTTATATTTTTAAAAATATTCCTGTTTTGTGTGCCACCTTTTGTGTGTGATGTGCTTTCCAACTCATGATTGTCTACCTGTAAAAATAAATGAAATCTAGTGTAAAGGAAAAGCCCATCCCTAAGTAAGGTTAACGTGAAAGCCTTACACTTACTGGCAAGAACTCAATGACTGTCCTGTAGCATTAGGAGTTTAGGTGCTCTGCAAGCCACCTGTTAAATCAGCCTCCTTAACCAAAACACGACACTGTAATTTGTACTGGCAAACTCTCTGATCTGGATCCCTGCTCAGGGAGACAGGAGAGGCGTAATCAAGAGGAAACAATCACTTTCCTGTGTTTTATTTTGTGAAAAGCGTTCTGTTCTTATAGTTTCTTTTTTGGAAAGGGGTGGGGCGTCATTAGGGTGGCTGTTTGGCCTGTTACCGCTGATCCAAAACAAGCAAGGACCATTCTGATGGCCAGCTTGGTTCTGGATTCTCCAAAACCTTTCACATTCTTGGGCCAGAGGTGAGAAGGTTATGCATGTTGGCCATGTGAGAGATAGAGACTAGCTAGCTGGGGGCCCAAAGGAAAAGTTTGGTCATTAGGCGTTGGGTAAAATGGAACAATGAGTCACAAGTTTGTATTCAACAGCGATTCAAAGATCATGCTGCAAAGGTTGAACTTCCTGTGAAAACAGTCTGTTAGGGAAAGTACAAGAATTCTGGAGTCTAGTGTTGGAAAGTGGTTATTTAGATTATCGACAGTAGTCAAATAAATAGCGTACTAATTAGGGTAGTATAGTGCTAGTATTAGTGTGCTAAGCAATATACTAAGGGAATCCAATATAGAAGATTTATTGTAAGGATGAGGGTATTCGGGTATCCACTGTAGGAGGTGGAATAATGTACAGAGGAGGGTATTTGGGCGTCCGCTGTAGAACATTGAGTAGTATAAGGAGGACATTACTTTGGAATCAGTCATTGCAGATTATGAGAAGTATGTGAAGGAGGGTAGTAATGAGTAGTGTAAGGTGAGTACCCAAGGGGTGACTGTAAGAGATTAGAAGGTATTTTTCTGCACTTCACACCCATTGACAGCTGTTACTTAGCAGAAAAATATTTAAAGTACATAATTGAGGCCGGACATAGATAAACTTGAGTCAGCAATCAATGCCACATTATCATACGCAAGGTCAGAGGGAGATATCCTATATATATGAAGTTTTGAAAGGGGATTATTTTTTGTTGACTGTGTCGTAAAATTCTCCAGGTTTTTATTTCAGAATAATTGGTTTAATAGGTTTATTTAACAAAAGAATTTGTGATTTTAATACTCTTTGGTTTTCCCCATAGAAAACCAAATGGTGTTAAGAAAAAGTACAAGTACAACGTATAGGGTAACATCCACAACAGCTATGTACAATAACCAGGTGAACATCATTAAGTTATCATTCATTTGAATGTGCTAACTACGTGGTACAAGTGCTTCTAAAAGTGTAATGCAGGGAACTCCCATTGTATAGCTGCAAGCAGTATCTCACTTAGGCCCCGCCCTGCTCCAACCCCCTTCAGTCGGTAAGAACCAAGGTGGGATGGCGCCAGCATCTTTGAATGTGGAGATTTATGTGAAGCATATGGGTGCGGGGGGAGATGGGCGGGTCCTCTTTCTGCGTTTCCGTATGCCGCATTTGTTTTACTGTGTCTGTTTTACTCACAGGAGGGTTACACTGTGCTCCGGCTTGGAGGAACGTGTTTTCTTACAAAATTAAATCGGTCAGGACCAGTGACAAACAGTATGCAGAAGTCTTGGAAAAATGTGAACAAATTACACCTTAAGAAAATAAAATACATTAGATGATTATATTATTGATTTCTTTACATATTATATCTAGGGAGATCTATCTGGCTTTATGCTTTCCCCCGATAGTAAATGGATGTTTTTTTTTTTTTTTTTGTATTTTATTGACTTAAGTCAGCTGTTAAGTATAGGTATAAGTATAGGTATAGGTATAGATTTGTACTATATGGACAAAAGTATTGGGACACCTGGCCATTACACCTACAGGAACTTTTAGTTCTACCATTCTAAATCCATAGGCATCAATATGGAGTTAGTTCTTTTGTAGCTATAACTGCTGCCACTCTTCTGGAGTGTGTTTTTTTGCCCATTCATTTAGAAAAGCATTTGTCAGGTCAGGCACTGATGTTGGACGTGAAGGCCTGGCTCACAATCTCCCTTCTAGTTCATGCCAAAGGTGTTCAATGGGGTTGAGGTCAGGGGTCAGTGTGGGCCAGTCAAGTTCTTCCACACATAACTCACCCAACCATGTCTTTGTGGACCTTGCTTTGTGCACTGGGGCACAGTCATGCTGGAACAGAAAAGGGCTTTCCTCGAAATGTTCCCACAAAGTTGGAGGCATAGAATTGTCTAAAATGTCTTGGTATGTTGAAACATTAAGAATTCCCTTCACTGTAACTAAGGGTCTAACCCAACCTCTGAATTGCAACCCCATACCATTATCTCTCCTCCACCAAACATTACAGTTGGCACACTGCAGTCAGGTAGGTAACATTCTTCTGGCATCCGTTAAACCCAGACTTCAAACATCAGACTGCCAGTTAGAGCAGCATGATTCGTCACTCCAAAGAACATGTTTCTACTGCTCCAGGGCCCAGGGGCTGTGTGCTTTACACCATGGCTGCACAATATTACCAAAATCTCATATCCCGATACAATATATGTATCATGACTGAACCTCATATTTGTGGGGTTTTTTTCTATAGATCAGCTGCTGTAGGAATTGGACAAAAATCCACAAATACAAAGGAGGTCACAAATGTCATGTGATCCACAATCCACAAATATACAAGTGGTCCACAAATGTGCAAAACCCCTTTTAGGTGAATAGCTCACTGCATATTTTTGTGGATATGAATTTATATCATGCAAATAAAAATACATATATTTGTGAGTTTTTTTTTTCTTCACATCAGCCACGATATGAATTGGACAAAAATCCACAAATAAATAGGAGGGAAGTCACAAATGTAATGTGATCTACAAACATGCAAAACCCTTATCACGTGTACAAATCGCTCCATATTTTTGTGGATATGATTTTACTCATCATAAATAAAAATGCATATTTGCGGATAGTGACGTATTTCTGTTTTCTTTCTACAGATTAGCTACGGTATATAGAGACCCTAAGAGATCAGGGTGGGAAAATATTTTTTAAATACTTTTGCGTTACTAATAATAACTGTACTGTGTCCATTTAACCTCACAATACTTTTCTATTACTAATAATAACTGTACTGTGTCCATTTAACCTCACAATACTTTTCCGTTACTAATAATAGCTGTACTCTGTTCATTTAACCTCACAATACTTTACCATTACTAATAATAGCTGTACTCTGTCCATTTAACCTCACAATACTTTTCTGTTACTAATAATAGCTGAACTCTGTCCATTTGAAGTACAAAAGATAGAATTAATGCATTAATAAGTATAAACCTAAACAATACAGACATGTCCAGTTAAATGTGCTTTAAGCATTTAACTATGGGGGACACTACAAACCATGTAACTTTCATATATGTGTTTTTATACGTATTTATTAATAAATGCATGGATATGTGCATGCAAAATAAGAATCAGGATTGAGTAATGACAGCACGACAGGACTAATGAAAGATTTTAAGTAATACTGATGGTTTTATTTTGACTGAGGAATGATAATACAACAATATAATACATTTCATGCACGTAGCAGGCAATTAAGAAAGGAATTTCATGATTTGAGTAATGGTCAGTCAGTGCCCCAGTACAGCTTTATGTCTAGCAATGCCCCTGCTGTAGAACATCTAGCAGGGAAGAAATTTCACAAACTGACTTATTGCAAAGGTAGTATCTTGTAACAGTACCATGCCTGAATTCATTGAGCTTTTCAGGATGACCCATTCTTTCACAAATGTTTGTAAACCTGACTTCATGGCTAGGTGCTTGATTTTATACACCTGTGGCAATGGATCTGAAAGAAACACCTGAATTCAGTAATGAAGAGATGTATCCCAATATTTTAGTCCCTCCAGGACTTCAGAAGCAAGGTCCTTACGCAACATAGGGCAGAAGCAAGGTCCTTACACTTCTGAAATAATAAAGATGATAATAAAGAATCTTCAGTGGCCTACAGGTAGAACTGGAAATTAATTAAAACCAACATTCAGAATCTCTAATCGACGTAATTTTGCCCATGTTGATGACTTTATTTTTTATTCTGTTAATACTTAAAAAAATCTGTCAATACTTTCTACAGTGTGTGTTCATATACTGTCCCCTTAAAAATATACTGCCGCATGTGTTGTCATGTGACTCCTCCCGTCAAAGTCTGTGACATGGAAGCAATGGCAACATGGAGGAGAACTGAAACACCAAGCCGACTGAGCAACTCGAGCAACCAACAAAAAATGCCGTGTGTGTTGTTTGGACATATTGTGGCCTTAGTGCTTTAGTGAAAACGACACCAAACAAGAGGTCAAATGTAAACAGTGTGGAAAAACAGTTTCAGTTACCAAAGTTAATACCACCAATCGGATTCAGCACTAGCGAATATTTAAAATACAGTGGAAACCGCTTATAGTGATCAACTGCTTATATTGATCAAAAAGCTTGGGACAGAATCATTCCTTTACAAATACTGTTTAAATAATTTGCTTTTAGTAATCAAGTAGCCCAGCTTACAGTGTTCTTTTTATACATAACATATGGGAAAAATTAAGGTAATTCTTTTTTTTTTACTTGCCTACTTTGTCTTGTGGTAACCCGTCTGCTTCTGGCTAGCTACCTGAGGCTAATGCTGCGTGCACAGAGAACATGACGGGAAAAAGAAAGCAATTTTCTCTCAATTACAAACATAGACTCATCAAAGTTTATGATAAACTACCAAAAATGAGCAAAGGAGATCCAGTAGCAAAACTACAACAAGCTATTTTATGTACAGTACTGTATTGTATTATAGCATATTTGAATTGTACACAGTTCAGTAATTTAATTTGTGCAGTACTATAATTTGAAAATCATTTGAAACAACTGTAACAGGATTGCCAACTTGCACGCATCTGGCGTGACACTCGGTTTCTGACTCTCACGCTCACACAAGAAATCTTACGGCAAATCTGTATTATTCCATAAACCTAAAATTAGCTATATCAAAAGCATTGAGGTAGTTTGCTAACCCTACAGACAATTTACAAGGTAATAAAACTCTTACATACATGTAAATGCGTGTGCAGACTTGTGTTGAATTGAAAATCTCACGCCAGCCAGCTGACCAAAGTCTTGAAAGAGTCAATAAAATTCAGTAAATAACGAAGCTGTCTACTTTATTACCTTATATTCATGTTATACATATACAAATGTCAGCTAGATGGAAATCTTTCCGTTAGAGAAAGAATTAGTTATAATGATCATTTGGAGCAGCATGGTGGTGCAGTGGTTAGCACTGTAACCTCACACCTCTGGGACTAGGGTTTGAGTCTCTGCCTGGGCTACATGTGTATGTCGTTTGCATGTTCTCCCCATGTCATTGTGGAAGGAGCTCTGGTTTTCCCCCAAAGACACGCTGAGGCTAATTGGTGTTACTAAATTGCCCAAAGGTGTGTATGTATGAGGCTGGTCCCCCATCCTGGGTTGTTCTGTGCCTGTAGCTTCCGGGACAGGCTCTGGACCCCCTGCGGCCCAGAAGAATAAGCAGTTTGGAAAATGGATGATCATCCAATTATAGTGATCAATTCCACACAGACAGATGTGATTACTATAAACAGTTTTCACTCTAATTTATTTTACTTGCAAGAAATGCAGACTTTTTTTTTTTTTCAAATTTTTTAGGAATCTTGCTTTTGACATTCAAACTTAAATATGACCTTTTTCATTAGACGTTTTTATTTCAAGCGATTTGTGCTTTGATTTCAGTTGTTCGAAATATTCAATAATCATAAATGGTTCATTTGTGTTTCCTTCAGTTATTATAAAATCATAAAGATGCAGTCTTTCATTAGAAAAAATATTCCAGCTTTAGTAGTTGAGCACAAAAAAACTAAACCAAAATAATCATTCATTAATCGTAATAGAGATAAAATGTTCAATTAATTGTGATATTGATTTGAGGTCATATCACCTAGCCCTACCCACAAGATGTTAGTTATAGTGTGTTCCATTTTTTTTTTTTTTCTTTTTCTTCCTATCAGTAAATGCTGATTGGTCAGCTGAACCCCAGTCTGATTAGCAGAATTCTGACGTGGGCGGTGACTTTGATCACCATGTTTCTGCCTTATGAACCGTGTTGCTGTCATCTTAAGGCAGCCTGGGCCAGTGATGAGTGCTAATTAATACAAGACAAGCCGGGGCTGGCAAACAGCACCATAGTGCTGGAACTCCGCGGGAAAAAAAACAAGTCATGCTCCACACGTTTTTATAGATCTCAGACCAATTCCTTAACTTGCTCTTGTTCTGGTCTTTTTCAAACCCTTTTTAATCATTGAATGCTATCGTGTGCCTTTTTTTCCTGGCACTTTTTGACTTGTATCTAATCTTTTATGAAGTGTGCCATTTTAGAAATGAGGCAAGTGCGAATTATCGGAACTGTTGTAAATATCACAGTGGAATTTCTTCAGTTTTTAGGCCAAATTCCGACAGAGCAACAATGCATTACATTCACTGATTTTTGTGGCAAATGTGGTATATTTGTTCTTAATGGTATTTAGAGAATTTAACTCCAGACACGTTTCGAGCTCCAGATTATTTTTTTGAGTCCACTTCAGTTTTGAGCAATTTGGAAGCTAGTTAATGATCTTTTGTTTGTCAACCCCAGTACCAGTGTATCTCTTTTACATTGAGTAATTGTTATTTATAGGTGTTAATCGGATAATATTTAAAATCTCTTAGCTGTTACCTGGAAGGAGCTCAAGTACTAGATGGGATAAGTCTTTAACTAGAGAGATGAAGCCTTCTGGAAGCAGAAAGGCTGGTTTTCAGCAAAGCAGATACTTAGTCACATGGAAGTATCACAATCCCTGGTGTTGTCAGAGCGGTTGTAGAGGAAACAGCAGGCAAGTGACAGGAGGGTGGGGTGCCCTTGTCACACCAATACGTGGGGGGATTTCAGATATGGGATTGTCCTGCTCACCCAGCCACCACACAATGCAGAAGTATGAATAGCGTGGATCTTTTGACAACATTGATTTGTAGGTGACTTAGGCATTACAAAGATCAGGCTCCATGTTAAATGATGAAAGTACTTGTGCGTTGATTGGAAACAGTTGCGATTTATTCTGTCACAGTGTGACTAATATCCTTAGGAGGCTTAAGAGTTTGACTGGATGGTAAAACACAGCACCTTCAAGAAACAAACTATTCTGTGAAGCAGTATGTCCCAACCCTGCTCCTGGACATTTGGATTTATTTAGTGTTTCTCTCTGGCTTATTAATTAGCAAGGCCTGATTGAGCTGTTGGTTTAATTGTGATGATGGTAGACTGAACATGTTACATGAAAACTCACTATAACTGATCTCTGTTAAAACCAATAATACCTGTAAAAGTAAAAAGTTTTTGTATTTTGCTTCTAAAAATGATATGTATTAAGTAACTTCCTGTGAAAATGAGGTATAAGTGGTGAAACTAATACATGCAACTGTCAAGAAGCCAGCTAGGTATAAGTTCAGCTAAACTAAGCTTCCAGTGAATCGCTAGTAAAAAGTGCAAGTTAGCATGGGAGCAACTGCATCACAATATATTTAAAAACCTTGCAATAACCTAATGGGATAACTATTCAAATCAAAAACACCATGAGACAAGTTCTTATGAGATGGGTACAAATATACAAGATCATCTGATATTGAATGGATAACCAAGGAATAGGAAATGAAAATGGAATATGTCTGTGGTTGGATGATCTAGTTAAGGTGTTTCCAGAAACTCTTATGACTGGATGCGAATGGGATACTCATTCCACCACTGAGGAACCACACATAGAAATTTCTGGAGTTAGACTTATTCTTTTTATAGTGAATGGACCTCCTGATGGAATTGGCTTGCCGGTTGAAGAGGTCAAGTTGGGATGTAGGTCTTGATACATACTCAATGGAGGTGGGTGTTATTCCATTAAGGGCTCTAAAAACCAGCAGAATGATTTTAATTGGCTCCCTTGAAGCACTTGCATCAGTGAGAAGAGGCAAGAAGAAATAAATAATGAGAGCATTTGGGCTGATTGAATGTCAGATGTGCTGTTGCATTCTGAATCATCTGCCGTGATTTTAGAGCTGCCGCAATTAGTCGACATAGTCAATTACGTCGACTCTGAAAATGTGTTGACATCAATATTTTAAATCAATAAATTTAAATTAGGGCTGTCAAAATTAACAGGTTAACGCGGATTAATCCATCATCATGATTAATCTGATTAAAATTTTTAACGCAATTAACCCATCTGCAGCGCAGAATGACTCAGAATCCCTGAAATATCTCTGTCAACTCATTTCGGGAAGTTTTGGTGCATTCCATTTGCCCTTGGAACCACATGCACGCTCCCGTTTCTTGGAGCAGCACAGATGATCCCGAGTTCAGAATCCAAGATGGCTGTGCCCTTTATTAACAGAAGGGAAAGTTGTAGTTTTATATTGTTTAAGCACTACTTCTCTTTTGTGGCTCATTAAATCGGTCACGCTATACTGTCCAACTTATCTGTGGACGTGTTGCTATGGAGTTTTATACGTAAAGCACCACGCGTAACGTATTATCAACTGATATTGCTAACAATGGCAATTAACCGGGATAGAATTGGATTTCATGATTAGTCGGATTATTTGTCGGATTTACGGTAGTTCGGGCTAATTGTAAGTAAACAAAGATAAAGACCATTTAAACTGAGGTATCTTAAATACGACAAGTTGTCCAGCTAACCAAAAAATCTTGGTTTTTGATATGGGTCCATGGTATTGCACTTCTGTGGCAGATGGAATGCATCTGACTCGTGTTCAAGATGTTCAATAAACATGTTAAGTGCATATATATTCCCTTTTTTCTTGAGTCTGTTTGCTTATGCAAAATGAAATGCGATTAATATAGATTAAATGATATTTAATCGTGATTAATCAAAATTAATCCACAGCAACCCCGTGATTAATCTGATTAAAAATTTTAATCGTTTGACAGCACTAATTTAAATCAACCAATATTTTTTCAATTATTAAAAAAATTACTTTTATGATTTCTAGAATGCTTCAAATCATTATAACACGTTTTCCTTTAATATCACTACGTAGTGATGGGAGTACTTCAAATTATAACAAAACAAAAAGGTGGTTTTTACATGGTGCAAAGCACGATGGCGTACCATGGCGGCACTAGCGCTATGCATGACCACCTGAAGACGAAACGCACAGAAGATATTCGGGACGACGGACTGCCAGGGTAGGCAAAAACACCCTAAGTGCTGTCTATTCGTGTTTATTAAACTAGTACTAGAATAGAGAGCTTTTTAATATCTTTTGTCCTTGTAGCTGCTAATACACTCATTATTAAAGCCATAAAGTTGTCTGCCTGCCGCATTAGAATCTTCATTGAGTAAGGTTTTGTGAAAATGTTATGGGTCAAATCTGGGCTTGTTCTACATTGGTTGAGGGTGTTGGTGTGTGCGTTTGTGCACATTGGACTTGTTAGGACCAGTGTTGTTATCATAAACTAAAACTGAAATGAAAACAAATAGTAAATAAAAGAAATTAATTTGTGAACTGAAATAGAAATGAAAACATTATTTACAAAAAAAAACTCTGGACTTTAATCTGCAAAAAGTACCACAACACCATCTTTTACCTTGTTTAACCACAGTATCTCCTCTTTTAAAAGATGATGTGGCTGCTGATCTGTTCTTTCCTTCATGTGACTTAAGTGTTTATCGTTTGTGTCGCACTTGGCGTGCTCCACTAACCAAATATATTAAGCATGAGGATACTAAAAGTTAGTAATCTATGTAACTCTGCCGTATCCTCATGCTTAATATATCACAATACATATTTCATTAATATTTTTAGGCATACAACTGAACTGCTAATCGAATTGTGGGTGAAAATAATATGCATATAGTACCGAAAAGCCAATGTACATTATCTAAAGTCCTGCAATGGCATTGTAGCGGACATTAATAATATACACTATCCATGACAGTTTAAGGTTCAGTATATAATGAGCAGAATTCACCATAGTTAGAGTTCAGATTTGTTATGCATTAGTCATTTTATATATCGTGCCTCATGTGTGTTACAGCGACACAGCAGGTAATATGTGCTGGGTGAGTGCGGTCCTTTTAAGTGCCTGGTGGTTTTTGATGTAGTGGGGGACATCTTAAGAAGTTCTGTCAGTTGCTGGTAAATAAACAAGGCGTTAATAAAAAAAAGTCCTCACTTTTAAGGAATTGCCCAACTTTTTCTTCCAGTTTCTACCGCATACAGTTTGTTGTTGTCAAAATAAAATTAAGTTAAATCAAATGGTAAAGTTGATTTTCTGAAGGAAGATGAATCGTTTAGCATAGTCGACCAATCGATAAAATGGTTGATAGATTAATCTATAGAAAAATAGTCATTAAGTGATTTAACAGTACAATGGGGTAGTCCTGTCAGTAAGGAGTTACAGTAGCATAGTTGTGAGATGACAAGTGCCTTGACCAGAGCTGAGCATCATATTATGACAAATAAGGCTTGATCCTCCTGGTGTTATAACCTCCAAGACTGGGAGATGGCTGCTATTTGGTCAGCAAAAGATAGATGGTCATTTGTTATTACATATACTGTAGGTCCCTAGCAGACCTTTAAGGTGACACCATTGATCCAAGCTGTACAGTGATGTTGTGGTGAATGGTCAGGCTGGCAGAGAAGGCAAGAAGCTTGGTCTCCAAAAGGTTCAGCCAAAGGTGATGATCCCTTGTCCAGGTCACAACGTTGGTGAGGCATGTGGAGACCTGGGCTGTTCAATTTCCAAAAGGCCAGGAGCTTGTTGCAGCTGATGGTATATTCCAACATTCCAGTGTAATGAATAACATTAACACAGGTTGCCTGGAATGACTGTGGTAAAACTAGAAGGAGTGGTCTTCTGGCTGTATATTAGAATCATCACTATGTTGGTTTTGGGGAATCAAAAACAGCCTCTTGCATAGTCACACACCACTTATCTAGAATCTTATCTAAAACAAATTTTAAGTTTTGTAATGGTTTAATTTAATTTGAACTTTAATCTAAACATAATTGTGCAGTTTAATGGAAAGATTACAGAACATGTCTTTCCATTTATCCATCTTCCAACTGCCTGGAATGAGTCTGGTGGTGGGGGGGGGGGGATTGGGGCTCATCCCTCGCATCATAGGGTGTAAGATTGGAGAAAATACTTGAAACCAGTCTATTGTAGGGCACATAAATAATCCTGGGGAGTTTAGTGACACTGCATAACTTCACAAATACGGAGTGGTGGCAGGATGCCAATGTATGATAAAAACATGCATGGGAATTCTTGACTTTTGAATGTTGTTTTCTTTCGCAGGTTTCTGATGTGTACAGGGCTTAGAGGTTACATAGTTCAGAATTCTGAGAACTAGTAATATTTAAAGCACTTTGTGTTACGACTTGCCTCACTGCAGAGTTTCCACTTTGGTCAGGAAGTTCACAGACATGTACTTCCTGTCCCCCAGTAGCTCCAGTTGGGAAGGAATCCTTATTCAATAAACAGAACCTAGTAGTAATGCTGCTTCCAGTAGGCCAGACAGTAAAAGAATAAGCCAGGAAAAAAAACCCTTTTTAACAACTAGATCAACATATTAACTTTGTATTTACATGTATGAGTAATTCTAGTGTCTGATTTCTCACAAGGTCATGTTGACCTTGGTACTCAGCTAAGAGTTAGCTTCCAGAAGATTGCGTAATACAGGTTGTGTTCCCAGACTAAGTGTATTTTTAACCGTGGGTAGTATTTTTCACTCATTTCCTTGGTGTCTCTGCCCTGCTTTAAATAACACATGAACCCAAACAGAATTTACTGTAGGATGCGTCTACATGACCCTGTTGGAAAAGCAAGATGGTTCTGCTTCACGGCAAGAGTGTCAGAAAACAGAGGCTTAAGCTACTCTAGATAACAGGTTATAGGGGACGGTTAGGTAATTTGAAACAGAGCTGCTACAGTTTACCGCATATAAGTTATAGTCTGGGCCTACTTTTGTGGTGGAGAAGGTGTTTATATCTCATGCCAGAGTTTAAAGCAGTTATAGCTGTGAAATTCTGGGAAGAACTTTATCTTTGCCACTCCTTGGTTTGAAGTCTCCCTGTGGATTCCTTATCCCTTTTGTGGGATGTTCTGTCGCCAGCAACTTCGAGAAACTTTGTGAGACTCCTTTAGTCATTATAACAGGATAAAGCATAGAGAAGATCAGGCAAATAAAGGGATAAATGGCAGGGGTCAGCCAAGTCACTGAATAGCCACTGGGGTTCATGAGAAAAAAATGTACGATATGCTAGATATCATTAGCATGCCAGTGACATTCTTCTGCACATATATAACGTGCTTTAAAACAGCAAATAGTCTAAAGGTAATTTGTGTAGTAGAACTACAGTTTGCATACTACAGTTTACTATAGTAGGTTCAGTTTTTTTTTTTATCAAACTCCTAATACTATTGTGAAGAATTCGCAGAATTATGATAAATTAGGAATTCATTTTCTGTAACTATTGTTCTGGGGTCTGCTGCAAAATGTCCATATCTAGTTTTAGACACAAGTTTGGAATTCAAGTATCTTTCCACCTGAAATAAGTGTAGATGCTGGCTGAAATACTTTCAGTGACTTTGCTTATCTGAAGTCAGTTGACGCCTGCATGACAACACAGCATTAACAGCACAGGTGCAGTGCGAGCATCATGAGAAGGTAACACGTTTGCCTCTTCGTTTGCTCTGAGGGAGAGAAAGGAGGAACAAAAATGACAAATTAAAGACACACCCTCCCTCCAGCCTGGGAATGGAAAGAACTCCAGATTCTGGATTATGTCATCAGGAAGTACAACGCTGCTGACCAGGAAGTCACGTGGTTTCCGATGATTTCCAACCACTTTCCAACTTTCCAGTTTCACCCTTTCCGTCGTAGTGTGATGCTGTTAGCATGCAAAAAGAACAAAAAAAAAGTTATGACTTTGTAGTCTGCAAATAAATTTACAGGAAGGTCTGCCATGCCACCAACACCTTTTACATTTGTATCTGAACTCCTTATTTTACAAAAAACAATCAAAACAAAACTCCCTTCGGTGCCAGATGGCCTAGTGATGTCTATTGTCCTCCAGTGGCTTGTGTGCCGCCTTTTATGGGTCATGAGTAACGGGGTGACACGAAACTGTCAGCCTGGAGACTGTCAGCGTTCTCCAACTCTCTGGCGTTACAGCCACAGTAAAGGCCAGATGCCTACACAGAGACCTAAAAAAAGGCTTTGTTTATTTATAAACCAGGCAAAGGACGCACTCCTGAAACCTCGAAACTTGCAGAGAGCCTGGAACATTCGTCTCCTCACCAGCCGTCACCGTAGTAGGACCACGCAAATGTCACGCGGTACCGTTGGATTTGGATTGCATGTGGCCTCGGTTTGTGTGAGGAAATCACTGCCGCTGAAAACTTGAGTTTTGGGAACAGCCGTTGACTTTGCATGAGACAGGCTGCGCTTTCATAAAAATAATCAGTTTTTCTGTGGGTTCTAACTGAGCAGTAGCATTGCCTATTACAGATGGTCAGGTTTTCTGTGGGTTTTGTTGATGAGTAACATCACCTCTTAAAAATGGTCAGGTTTTATTATTGTTTTGTTGACTAGGTACATCACCCAGTGGGTTTTGTAGGGTTTCATTAGAACTTGTCAGGGTGTGTAAGATCAGTCGTGTTTGAATCTTTCGCTCCACACATACAGTACATTATATGACCTAAGTTATCATGGTCCAGTGCCTGTAAAATGGGGGAATGCTTCCGGATTGAGAAAAATAAGATATGGACATGTCATATGGTACACACCATTCATCAGCGGGGTTGTTTCACGCCGTTTTAAGTCACCCTTGGGCAGCTCATGTGTTTATACTCTGGAGACTTTATTATTAATTACTGTGCATTTTTAAAGCATTGGGAAAAAGCCAGCCAAATTTCAGCCTTCAGCTTCCACCATAATGGAGTCTGTTTTGTCTGTAAATGCCCCAGCGTTGTTGCATGCAATTTTCAAAGCATTTTTTTTTTTTGCATAAGGGGTTAGTACTGTTTAAACTGAGCTTATGGTAGGAATGTAATAACCAGAAGTCCTTAGCCAGAGCTCACGGAAACTCTGTTGCTGATCCTGAAGATAAGCCCTGTGATGATGGACATCTGAACACTGGAAGATTCTGTATATACTGGGGCCCAAGGTTTGCACAGTCTTTAAGCATGGTTCCAAAATACCGCACTGTAGATGAGTTAGAAACCTCAAATCAGCATCCATCACACTGAGGACCACTTAGCTAGACAAATTCTGATACTGTAACTCTGTCCAGGATGGCAGAGCAGAGTGGCAGAAAGCGATACTCAGAGCTTCAGCTAGGCTGGCATCAGCCAGACAGATGTGGTTCTTCTCTAGAACTTGGACTCTAGGGTGCTTTCACACTGCTTGAATTTTTTTCTGCAACCAGAACATTTTTCCAGAACCAGGGACTTTTGTTATGTTCACACTGCAGGAACTTGCCCCGATTATAGTTCCTCAGAGGCAATTCCAGAACCTTTTCTTAATAGCTACTCCAGACAAGGTACCTTACATTTGGGGAGAGGTAGCTTGCTGATTGGTTAACCAAAAGCACCGGCATTAACTTGCGCGGAAGTACAGGAAAAGAGTAGCAGAGCAAAAATTGAACAGCATTTTTGTACTTGACTTACATTTAATGCATCTATTAATACATTTTTGCTTGCATCTCCACATTTCTGCATCGCAAAATTTGATTTCTAACCAGTATACTTTTGTCTAATATTGCCAGTGCTGAATCTTGCCAGTGCTTATTAATGGGATAATGTTGCATAATTTTTTTATCCTGTGGGAGATGAATGATTGAACTGCTGGCCAGATTTTGCAAGAATCATGAACATGTCATGGGTCATATAAGTAACAAACGTATAAATAAAAGGCTGTGTTAAGTTTTGATCACGATCATGCCCCCTAAAAACTAACAAAATGAATGATTTATCCTCCATTATTTTGTGAGGCAGTGAAGTTTCATATGAAATTATGTTAGAAGTTTAAAATACAGATTTTTGCGTATTCCATGCTTACGCGTATTTAGCGTAAAGGTCCCAGTTCCTGTTGTGTTGTGTTGTGTTGTGTGAAAGTGACATACGAAAGTGTCCAGGAGCTACAGAAGTTCAAGGTGGAGCTCGTAAGCCAGGACCAAGCTCCGGAACTTGGGTTTGAAAGCTCCTTATTTGACCATGATTGATATGAAGAGCTGTTCTTCAGTTGCAAATCACATGTAGGGTCCTCTAATCCCAATCAGCTGACCGTGTTAGAATCAGTTCTGTTCTGTTGTGATATTGTTAAAAACAAAAAAGGAGCTGGAAATTTGCCAAAAATATACTACAGCTAAATAGAACTTATTATTTCCCAATAGAGTCTGTCAAATAAGATGGAGGTGTCGCCATGAATTGTGCAGTGTAGACAGATCGCTCAATTTTGTTCATATGAAATTCGGAATATTTCCATACGGCAGAGGACTGTTTTTCCGTAACCAGATCTTGTTTGCTTTTCTCCTCCTCGCTCATTTTTGTTAAAATTCTCACAAACGTGCTACACTGGCTGTGAGTGCGTCTGACAGCAAGGACAGAAATGTTTTTTATTGGTCGAAAGAGCACACGTAGAGCTCAGGCAAAAGCAGCGGCGTATTGTATTCTACATAATCAATAATAAGGAACAATCATTAAAATAGTAAAGCTAAACTAAGCTAATAGCTAAAACTTGCTAAGTTTTGTTTCCTGTGACAGAGTAAAAATGTTTTAGCATAACTTATCTAAACCCAGCTATCATGGTGCTTGCAATGTGACAATTGCATGTGTATAACTTGCAATGTCAATATTAATATCACAATTTGTGCAGCTGTACTTTGTAACTGTGCCATTAAGCAAATATGATGCATAAAAGTTGACTATAAAACTCACTTTTACCAACGAGCATCACACATAGTCTTTAAATAATGAAAAGGATGTTTAGTAATGTGTAAATGGCATGTATTGTACTATTCATGCTGTTTGCAGTGCAGTTCTCTAAATATGTATGTTTTAATTACAGAACTGTCCTTCATGTAAGGCTAATTTATTGTTCTCCATGCAATGATTATCTGTTCAGTCAAAATTACATTTTGCTGTGATTATCATCTATAAGACCAAAAAAATTAATGGAGGGGAGAGGGCAAACCATTGAAAAAATATATTTGAATAGGTGTTGTTTGCAAGTATTTGTCATTTCTGGATACCTGTGCTGTTTTTGTTTACACGCCTCTCACGACCACATGCTGTAAAAATTCCAGAATCCCAGAATAGAATCTAAGCTTTTTTAAAAAGAAACTTTAAATGAGTTTGGATGAAACCCCTCTGGCATGGGGAGTGATGGGGAAGGGCGTCTCGCTCAGCAGAAATCGCTGTGCTTTCTGCGCTGCTCCTCCTTGCTTCACCTCGCCTGTCAGGCACACGGCGGCGCATAACATGCCGCTCGCGCTCTCGCATGCACGTGGCGCAATCCACGCACAGCGCTGCATTCCCTGCGCAGCTTCGGACCGCAGCAAAAAAAAAAAATTTAATCTCGTGCGGTTACTTTGTTTCTCTCTCATCGTTCCTGCCACGGGTTCGGGTTTAGATGTCGCCGGGAGAGAGCAGGGACGGGCGGACGGGCTGCAAGCCGAGCCGTGGCTGGTCTGTTAACCATCTAAAATCTCCCGTCCTCTGAAACGCCGAGCACTGATGCTGAAGACTCTCGATCGGCAGCTCCCCACAGCTGCTTCCAGGCTGGAGGGGCTGGGAGTCGGCCTCCGTGAGGGAACTCCTTCAAACGCCACCCTCCCGACGGTTGGCATTTTCTTTTCCTTTTATTTTGCTTTTTTTTTTTTCTTTTCTTTTTTTTTTTTTTCGCTGAGCGATTTTTAACGGCATAAGTACGTTATTCAGATCAAAGCTGGGATCGTCATGGGGTTGAGCGGAAGAAAAGGGAGAGGGGCAGGCAGCATGAATCGTCACAGGGCTTAAAAAACGGGGGCTTTTTTTTTTTTTTTTTTGTTCCAACCCCACCGTCCGGCCCCGCCGGCCCTCAAAGGAGAAAGGATATCGGGGATAATCGTTCTTAATGCTGCCTCCTTGTGCCCCCCTCTGTTTTCCCAGTGATGGCCTCTGCGGTGCAGTTGTACGCCGGCTGGAAGTTCTGCTGGTAGGAGACGGTGCCGCCCCTCCTGGGATAGAAGACCCAACATGTACAGCGTACAGGATCTCCTGATTTCTCATGGATACAAATTGCCCGGTAAAGCCCCATCGCCCTGTGAGGGGCACCAAGCTGACTGGAGGCGTGAAATCGCCGGGAACAGGTCTGGTCATGGAACAGCGAACGGGTATGAGACGGACACGGGGGCCTATGTCTGCGGAGGGCAGCCGCTGGCTAAGGGCTACTCCAGTGACAACGAATGCAGGGAGAGGAACCAAAGGAGAAAAGCCGCCAGCGGTTACCAAGGTGACACACAGTCCCTGGGCGATTCTCTTGCCACAGATAGCGGGTGAGTTCCTTCTCTTTTCTTTTTCATACTGCTTTTCCTTAGTGCCTCTTAGCACCATAAGAAAACTTGCCCCCCCCAGTGAGTCTGCATAGGACTCCCCCCACCCTCTCCGGCTGCTGTAAATGCTCCGGCCGCGGCCAGGGCAGTGTCCACCGCCACGGGGAGAGCTACGTAAAGGTGGGGTTGGTCAGGAGGTTTTTCAGGTGCTGGGAATCGACGCCGAGAGCCGCCCCCCACCCAGGTACCTCGACTGCTACTATTACGTACCGACCCAAATAAAATCACAAGGAGGGTAATATAGATAATGTGAACCTGAGTCCACAGGCGCCACATGGGACCGTGTGCTGTAAACAGTGCCACCCAGCACAGGATCCAAGCCCGGTTCCTATGCAAGGCCGCCAGCCTGACCCACATCCCCTTATATAACATATAAATATTATACGATGTATTTAAATATGGATGCATACTCTGATCAAAAGGATGTTTGCATTCTAGCACGGAGGCGCCAGAGCGGCTTCTGTGTGATACGTGACGGTTGCTGGAAGACTCCTGTGTTTCTTTGCGGTCTCATGTAGAGATCTGTAATATTGCCCCACCTATTTCTGGATTCTTCACCAGGTCGTACTTTCAGCCCTATAGCTGACGCTGCTTCTGTTCCTTTTCCACTAAAACCCAAATGTTAGATTCACTGCTGTGCAGTAGAAGACTAGTTCATTTATTTGTTGACATTTAATCCTGCAAATATCTTGCAGTGTTGTCATAACGCTTTCCTTGGATACGTCATTATTTCGAAAGGCAGATGTGTCCAGTAGGCTTGAAAATGGCCTTTTCTTCAACGTTTGTGTTTTTATAAATGTTAATGGTTATTTCTTTTTACCACTAACATATTTTGTTTACTGCTGCGGATACCATTTAGTTAGCACTTGTTTACCCAGAATGCAATGCTGCACCCTTTTTGCAGAAGCTGTAACATGCAGATGCTTTTCTTTAAGCGTAAAAAGGCCCTAAAAGAACATCATATGCTTTTACTTAGAAATTACTTAGAAGTTTTTAAATATGTTTTTGAATATGCTCAGCTGGTGTGGATTGTAAAATGAGCAGTCAGATAGTATTGGGGGTCTGAAACTGGTTTAAATGGTAATTGTAAAAAGTTCATGCATTTCAAAAAAGGAACATAAATGTCAACACTAAACAATTCTTCTGATAGCGAATCTGTAAATCCCAATCCATTAGACCATATCAGAAATGATTTACCTCCAAAAAAGATGATGTGCAAAGATCTTAATATTTTGGATTTAGTGAGTTATATGTTTTGAGCTGTTTGCATGACTGGTGGAATTAAAATCTCATTTCAGTATTGTTTTTATGTTGTACGAGTCAAGATTTAATCCTTTTCCCTTTAGTAAGGCACGATGAGTTTTAGATGCAAAAAAAGGCAGTGAACCGTCTTATTTAACCTGCCAGAATAGATGGTTTAGATTTGATGTTATACTCACAGAATGACCTTTGATGATGACCTTGCACACTGACCCATATTTGATGATATGTGGTACCAAATCTCTATTCCCACTAGTTCACACTAGCTTCTCTCTCACCCCTATCCTTTTGATTAACAAACTGGTTTTTATAACACATACAAATGTACAATTCATGTCTATTAAAATGCCAGATCTAAATATATTTGCTTCTTCTGTCAGTTTTGCTGACGATATGCTCAGCGTTCCGTGCTGAATCGTGGAATGTCATTCTTCTGCCGGGTGGGGGTTGTGTGTGGGTTACCATCTACTAGCTCTTCGGCTTCAAAGCGAACATTTTTAATGCTGGCACCGTCAACAAACAACTGCCCAGTCACTTACCTGGAATAGCATTATAGCTCGTCATCTAATGTACCAGGAAGACTCGTACGTTTGTGTATATTACATATGCGCGTGTCCTGTGCTGCCTGGGATCAGCTCTAGGCTTTCCCCCGTGACCTTGGACTGGATGAAGTGATTGGAGGATGCATAGATGGATGGATATCATATGATATAGGCCTATGTATTTCTTAATTTATACATTTATTCATTTATATTAAATATTTGAGGATAATGACACCCTATTTTCACATTTTCACTTAAAACATTATTGTTTTGAAAATTGCTTTAATCTTTAATCATGTTAGTGTTTTAGTCATTATTTTCTCCCTTTTATCTTTTTTCATTTTACTCATCGACTATGATTTCAACAGATAAACAAACAAAACTGGATTGTTTGATGAGAGCAGTGGGGAGCTCTGTCTCAGGTCGAGGGCGTGGCAGATTTCTGTTATCCTCCAGAATATCTTAGGGCACTTTCATGGGAATTTTGGGCTAGCCTCCCATCTGAAATCACTGGGAAGACAAATTCAGTATCCCGCCATTCCGCATTCCAAAACAGCCCAGAATCCGCCGTTCACCACGCATCCAAATGTGCTTTTTTATCTATGTTTATGGCATATCCTTTGGGAACATCACCAGTGACACACATAGGTTGTACTGTAATGCAGTCAAAGGGATTGCGTTTGAATGGAGCAATGCCCACAGATTTTTAGGTGCTGGCACCCTTTTGGTCACAGCTCAGGCTGAACAAAGGTTGTCAGGGTTGTGCTTAAAGGGGAACTCAACCCAGGACTTCATTTTATTCATCGCCACACAATGTGCCCACGTATTCGAAGGAAACCGCTTTCAGGCATCTTTGACTAAGAATCGGCTCTGGATTTTCCAAGAAAGTGGCGATAAAAAAGTCTATGGAGAAAACTTATGTACTGTACAAAACATATTTTATACACACCAGTATTATTTTAATATATGAATATATGTGTAAGAATATTCAGTTTCTATTGTTAACATCTGCTGCTTGCTATCTCTCAGCCACTGTGTTATATTTTTTAAAAAACAGTCCTATATTGTTAAATTATTATTATTCAAACAGTTTTTTTGTATTTGTGTATATATGTAGCGCCATAGGGAGGCCAAGGAAAATGGTATTTCAATGCACTGTATACTTGTACATGGATGTGTTAATAATCCAATAATCCACAATAAAGAACTCTTGAGTCTTGAATATAAATATGAGGACGAGTGTTACAGACAGGCATGGTAAAGGACGGACAATCCACGTTGAGGTTCATAAACAGAAGGGTTTTATTAAAAGTAAAACAAAACAAGAACTAAAGCAGCACAGGAACAGGCAAGGCAACTGGACAAAATGACCAGCTGGTGAGAGGAACAGGGGCATGCACTTACTGGAGACAGGTATGGGCACTGAAAACATTAGAACGCAGATGAGGGCAATCAACAGACAAAGGATCAAACACCAGGAGAAATTAAAATATCAAAACGTAACAGACCAAGGCTATACACAGGGAATAACGGAGCAACGACTGCAGCAGAAATACACAAATATAAGATAAACCAAGAAAATACAAAGAAACTTAAATGTTAAATTGTAACTAGTTATATAGATATAATTATAAATTATAATTACTTTTATAATTATAACTCAATCTTACAATGGAAGGGGAAGCCTGGATGACATAACTGCCCGCTCAGCACATTAACCCATGCAGTAGCCCAGGGAACAGGAGAAACATAAGGAGCTAACACCAAACAGGATGGCCAGTGACACCTGCAGGCTGAACAATGAAACTGACATAACGAAAAGGACAGGGCAGGGGCTGATCCTGACAGATGATTCCAGATGATGGGAAAATGCTAGAGGTTGTAGTTTCCTACTACAGTAAATAAGGAATTACTCCATTACTCAGGAAACTACAGAATTTTGGCAGAAGCATTTCTTAAGAATGCAGACTAGATACTTTAGGAGCAGTATACATTACGACCATATTTTTAGCCAAAATCATTCTACAAAACCAAAATGAGATGAGTCTACAAGAATAGTAACCATAAATTATAGATAGGGAATTTTAGATTTAATCAGTGCTAATGCAACACATAACTAAAATGAATCTGTAGAATTTAATCTTAACCTGCTTTTTAATGTCACCTTCAAACTCTTCATATCTACTGTTCACAGAGAAAACACATATTTTGGGAAATGGCACCTAACTATTACCATAAACCATACACTTGTTCATCTGTCAAAAGTCCTGGTTTATGCCTCAGAAAATGTCAATGTATTGGTTCATTAAAAGGACCTTTAAGACTAATTGACAATGGTACCCCAAACATTATTTTCTGGCACGAAATGTGCCTACATTTCATTCAGACAGTAAATCAAATCTGTCTTACCACACACTTTGTATTACTCTGGTGAGCCAGTAAACCTTTACGGCATAATGTGATGACCAACAAAGCTTAGGAAAATATCATTAGTATGTATCTTCTTGGACTCAACCCTTGTAATGCAAAGTACTTGGTATCCAATAAGGTGTTTTTTGTCTGGAACACACAACATCATGGTTCCCAGTTATACTATAACTTTGGCCATTTACTTTTTGCTCCATTTGCCTGTTTATATATGTTATCATTTACAAAAACTGTACTGTTGACTGGAATATCAAGCTAGAAGATAGCTTTTTTGAGTACATTTCAGCCCATACTAATATTTATTTGTAAGATTTGTTTGCTTGAAATCTCCCTGTCTGTTATGAAGCTCACTAACATAATCATTGTATTTCTGCTGCAGGTTCTACGATGACCCAAGGAGTCTGTCTTCTCAGAGGGATGGGAGGGATGTGTCCTACTGGAGAAGGAGGGGTCAGGACTTCAGCATCTTATTGGATTTTGCAGATAGGAGGGATCCAAGAGGAAGCAGCTTCAGCAAGGCAGGAATGCCACCGGATGGGCTAGGACATGAGAGGCAGAGGTGGGACGATGGCGCCCGGCTCCGAGATGAGGAGCAGAGAATGGTGATCGAGGACAGGAAATGTCAGAGTCTGGGCACAGAAGACTGGCAGCCAGCAGTGGACTTGGGACGACAGCTTTCCGATGGAGAAGGCGAGAGATGGGCACGTGAGCAGCAGCGTATGATGGCCCCTGGGGGCGACACTCACCCTGGGACACGAGGGAAGTCCCAATCACTCCCCAGGGTGCTGTCACCGGAAAGAGCGCAGTATCCTGAAATGCCAGTGTGGGGACCCATTTCCTTCACTGGCCTGAGGGTCATTGGCAGCCAATCCCAAGGACCTTCCAGGAAGTTCCACATAGAGCTAAGCAGTAGGGATGCTCCTAAGTCCCTCCTACCAATCCCCAGGCTTAGCAGGCCCCTTAAACCACCCTCCTACGAGGCTCACCAGCAAACACGGGGAAGCTTGGAGATGCTTGCCGGAGATGTGGGGGTTCAGCCAAGAGACAAAGCATTGCACTCCCAAAGGGTTAGTGGGGGTTCTAGGCCAGACTATTTTGCACAAGAACCAACGGGGTCCAACGCAGGGCCTCCGGTTTACATACCGCCTCCATCTTATAAAAGGCCTTTGCTGCAGAAAGGAAACCAAAAGATGTCTGGTGAAATATTGTCAAACTCCATGTGGAAGGGAGAGCCCTTTCAGCAGGGAGGGAAGTGGTCTTCCAGACAGGCAGGAAACTCTTGGCTGGACTATCAGAGGGACAGAAGTGCACAAGTTAGGAAAAAGATATGTCCTGGATATACAGAAGAGCATGTGGGATGTGTTCAGTACATACCCTTCGATGACCCCCGTGTGAGACACATCTCAGGAGGGCTGTGTGGAAACTCACTGACCTACCCAGACAATATCCGAAGCATCAGTGAAGAGCTTCCCCGTGCTACAGTGTTTGAACAATCTTCACACAACAGTGCCTTTCTCCCGCCAAAGGGACATTATATCAATATGGACACTGACAAGAGATCTTATAGTGAGCAAGACAATGAAAATAGGCGGCTCAGTGGTGTGCACAAGGCGAGTGACAACTCCACAGCATCTGACCAAAGCTGTAACAAGTATCAGAAAGATCGATCTTACACGGCTTTCCAAAACATCTCATCTCAGCAGAATGCAAATTTGAACCAGGGATTCTGTGAGACTGTAACACAAGTCAAAAAAATCGAGCCTTGCCCTGAATTAGAAAAGAGCTCTAAAAGAAAATTCACTGAGACCATATTCTGTTTAGTGTCCGTCCCAATTCACTCACAGTCAAACGGGGAGTTGTCAGATCAGAATAACAACAAGAGAGTGCCAGATCCAGTAGGGGGCTCCACCGAAAACAATAGGAGCCATGTTCAAAACCAAAGCCTCCTAAGCACATCCTCATCTGAATTGGAACGGCGATCATTGACTGGCGGAGCACTGAGTCTCAAAGGACGGAAAAGACCCTCTTATAGAAGGCCAATCCTTCAGCTGAACAAATGCAGAGAGCTGCAGTACCCTGGGTCCTGGCCTGGAGACCAGTACCGAGACCAGGAGACGCAGACCAGCTCCCCTGAGGTGTCCAAGGGACCTCCTCAGGTTCCCCCAAACCAGCAAGCACAAGACCAGGGCAATGCTGTTCCTGACACCACTACAGACAGCAGCGTAAGCACCGACTGCAGCAACAGATATAGCTACCCAATGAAGGGGCAGAAAAGCCTGAATCCTTCCAGCAACAGCGCCTTCTCAAGGACAGCCAATTTCTCCAACCAGCTTATCAAGAACAAAACTCAGCAACCACAATTCTCAGGAAGCCAAGAAGAGGCGGACTACCTTCCAGCCCAAAAGAGTGACAAACCGGCAGCCGGCAATGGCCAGGAGGTCTTTGGTCAGTTCCTGCTAAAGCCTGTCAGTAGACGCCCAGGGGATGCAATAGAGGAACTGGAGTCTTTCAACAAGGAGCTTCAGGAACAGTTTGGCCAGACGCCAAGTGTTGACCAGTGTATAGAGAACCTGGATGAGGCATACAGAAACATCCTAGAGCTGAGTAAGACCAGCACTAATGTTGAAAGCCCCCTGCTGAAAGTTCTGGATGACAATAAGGGAACAGATCTGTCCGATGAGTTCCCAAACACAAACAACAAGACTGCTTTCAGGAGCTGGACGTCTGCTACGGATCCAGAATACCGCGAGGTGAGGAGCGCATTTTCTAGACCTGCAGGGAAGGCAGTGAGTTTCAACAGACTGCAGAGAGAAGAGGCGCCAGTGGTGTCAGAAGCTGACTTCCCAGACCAGAATGCCACCACTCACATTCTTCAGAATGTACAAGGTGACCACAAGGCATCAAAGCCAGACATTACTGTTCCCTCAGAGTCTCTACTGAAGGATGTAGGATTAACGGTGTACACAGAAGCTCCAGGGGCTCCAAGACAACTGATGCAGGATGCCTCCACACTGACTAGCCCCCCTGACTATGAGGATGTATGTCAAGCCTTGCAGATGTCAAGGGAAAAACCAGTGCCAAAATCGAAGAAAGAGAACAAATTCAGGAGTCTGAGCACAGGTCCTCTGACAACACTGAAGAGTGCAGGATACTGCAGTGCAGGTTCCACACTGGAAAGTTCCTTTTCCAAAGCTGTGAGAGGAAGGAAGTCAAAGAAAGGGAACTCGCTGCCAAAATTCAGTGGGGAAAAGAGTGTGAACGTTATAATGGTCAAAAGACAATTCGATAGGTTCTACAATAGGGGGGGGACACGCTGCATTGTCGATGATGTACCAGACGATGACATAAATGAAGTCACTGCTCCTGACAACACTTCTGAACATTTCGATTGGAGGAAGCAGTTGTCATTGGCCGAGAAGCATCTGGAGACCCTGCTGCTGAAAGAGAAAGTCAACAGTGTGCCAGCAGAAGACCTAAGCAAGCTTTATGAAGTTAAATGTGCTGAGGGCATCCCTGAGAATGAGTCCATTGAAGAGAGGGCAGCCAGAATATTAGGAATAGATGTGCCGGCTGAATCTTTGGGCGTGGTGGACCGGAGAGAGGGGAAACAAGCAGAAGAACCAAAAAAGGAAAATGACAGCGAACATCTGGGTAGTAAATCTCCAGAATGTGCCAACGGAAAGCAAATGCATGTGAGCAACCAGTGTGAAGAAGTGAGCGAGCCATCCATATCAGATATGAGACAAGAAGGTGAGACGGCGGACGAGATGGAAACCAGTAAGGACAGTAACCTTAGCAAGGATAATGGGAACTGCGTCAAAAAGAAACCAGGAGCAGCAGAGGACCCTGAGAATAAGCCAGTTCTGTCTGTGAGGATCAATGTTGATGATGGGTGTAAGGGCACGGGCACGTCCCGGATGATCGAAGCACTGCAGGGCAGGCTAGGTGCCTCATCCTGCAAGGTAGCAGCAGATCGCTTGGCCCGGATGAAGGAAGTGGACTCTGTGTCACGGATGAGACGCCTCAGTTTCAGGAGCTTGGACTCAGGAGAGGAGCCTGAGGATGAGGCCAGGGCAGGGGCAAGCATGCTGGAACAGTCCCAGCCCGCCCAGCCCCAGCCCCAGTCCCGTAATACTACCCCAGCCACCAAGAGGGCGCTTACTCTACCCCCAGGCTTTAGCGTGTCCTCCAAAAGAACAGAGGTCCAAGACGGGGATCCGCAGCCGCCCTCAGGTCAGTCTGTGAACTTATGTGCTGAAAGTTTAGCTTGTCTCTGCGACTAGACTGTGTTAGTTTAGCACACCAGGCTGTTCCCAGGTGGAAGCAGATGACCCAGTGATTCATATTCCTGGATACAGTAGAATCCAGGTAATTTGCCTGGAAGAAAATCATTTTTATTTTTGGAGTAGAACAAAATGGAAACAATATAGCTTTGAAAAAGAATGTATTCATAGTTTGTTACATTTCTCATGGAGTGCAGCACATGAGAGCACTTCTCTTTATTTATAATTTGTCTTAAAAATACTAAAAACAAACTTAATGATTTAATATGTAACACATAAAAATCATGCAACATAAGGTTGAATTCCAAATGGCTACATTCCAATTAAAGCCCTGCGAGGGAAATCTTTATGACACTGAACAATCTAAATCACTTGTGATTCAGACATTAGAACCTTGGACAGCAAACACTGATACCCGTTTGGTCATTTTTGCAGGCGTGGTTTAAATGGTCTTTCTAAGGATACTGGCAGTTGATGAGGGAGGATGGTCTGAGCCTTCACAAGAGACTTAACTCGGTGAACCGAAAATTCAGATCTAATGCAGAATTACAACTTCGTTTTGGTTCCTCTACATGTTCTGAAGATGTTTTTCTCACAGCATGGACAAGTAAAGTAACTGGTGCTTTCCATTTGCTTTTCAGATTCCTATGACCCTACTCGAGTCGAAAGGGTGTAGACCCAGACTGTCATCTCCATTTTAGAATCAGCGCCGACACTGTGACCTGGCAACCCACGAGAATGCCTTCATTTCATGCCAGTCCTGCGGAAATGGCCTTCTTCTTCGACACGAGCATTGTGTACACGGTCATCGGGCGCTGTGCTGAACCCTCTTCTACTGCCAAAGGGGTGTGGCCCTCAGGAGGGGCATCTTTTCTCATGTTGTTCTCTCATCCCTCGTTCCCTCCAAAACGCAGTTTCTCCCACCAACGTTATGCAATTCTGTAACGTGCACCAAGGTTTTTTTTTAATATTGAGAAAAAAAAAAATGTTTTTGTGAAACGAGCACTGCTCATACATTCACGGTTTAGTTACCAGATCGCTGTCAATATGTGAATGTAATTGCTTGTGTTTTCTGAACAAAATAGAAATGACAGAAGAGCAGTGCAGAATGTTCCTTTACAATCTGTGTTGTCAACACCAAATATATATAGTTTAAAATGTAAAGGTTTATTAGAACTTTATAAAAACTGATTATTTTTTTAGCACATGACCATCTGCCATAAATCATTAAAAAGGTTATTTTGTGCAATAACCAGCTCAGTATTTCTAATGATTAAATGTTCATTATTAGCTTTTTTCAGGGGGAGGGTTACTTTGAAGCTAGGGGACAGGTCTGATCAGGTTAAGAGCACTGGTGCATTTAATTGTATCAGAAACAGCAATATTGTTGCATAGAACAATGCTGTCCAGACATGCTTTAAACAGTGTGACGATCTCTGCGGGAACACACCATTAAAAAAAGTCTTGCTTTAAATATTTGCCATGAAGGGCGTGCCCACACGTACATTTCTCTCTGTCTACCACAGATTTTAAACATTATACAAGACTTATCATTTCATAAAGTATTTATTTTTATTCCATCAAATCTGCCTGCTTAATGTACAAAATAAAGTATATTTTATCTATATATTGAGATTTTTATTTAACCCTATTGTTTTTGTTGCCCATTTTCATTAAGCTTTAAGAAGTATTGTATGCCTGATGATTATAATAATATATACAGAATTTTCTACAATAGTGCTTTTCAAAAAAGGATAAACAAAATGAAAAGAAATTTCAAATAAATGCAGTGTGCCATGAACACACTGTTTATGGTAAGTTCTACTGAACCAATAAATATTTGGAAATACAGTTTTATTGGTAGTCTCTAAGTAATACATTTTACATACAAGTGTAAGAGTGTAAAAGTTTTCGTATGAAAGCAGATCTGGCCAAAATACTATAATGCATAGTATGACAAGATTTTAAAATGGTATGTTTATATTTTTGTTTTTAAAGGTGAAAATATTTACATTATTTTGACTTAAAGCTAATTAATGCATTATTTCTTGCATCTTAATCTCACAAAAGCTCCACAACAGGTCAGTTATAATCATCAAACTGCTTCACCTTAGTTTTTAGTCATTAGCTGAAGTGTTAACATTACATAATATGAAACGCAAATCTGTCGATTTGTAGTGTTATCAATTGAAACTACTGATTATTGACTCATTTTCATTTAAAGGGACTTAAACATTGTAGTGTTCCATACAGAATGATAGCAATAAAATTGTGTTTGTGTCTTTCTGCTTGCCACAAATGTAATTTTTTTTCTCTTTTGTTCGCTTGCAATATGGACATGAGAGAACAGGATGAGTTTTCAGACATGAAAAACTTTTCTCGGTCAGACCTTAATAGTGAGAGAATGTTTCTGAGGTATGATTGGCAGGATTAGACCTGAGGCACGGTGTTACTGCTGTTGGTCTTGACCGTAATGCTTGATGGCATCATTGTTCTCATTTGTCATCGATCTGAACACCTTGATGGTGTATGTTTGTTGGCTCCGGTGTTGTAGATTTCACTCAACCCACCACGCTGTCCGTGGAATCAACCCCCAGCCCTTGGCTTACCAAGTGGACTGTTCTAACTAGTTGTCATTAATCTTTTATATTGCCGGTTATGTGCAACATAAATAATTATGCACATTGTGTTGTAATATTTTCTATTTTCATATGAAATTGAAATGCTTTTTTGTACACAGGCATTGCTTTTCTTGCATGAAATGAAATTAAAATGAATGAAATTAAATGAGAGGGAAGGAAGGGGAAAATGTTTTGCAAATAATTGCATTTGGTCTACCCAATACATTATCTTTCATATTACATATTTTTATTTTGAAAACTATGCCAAGTATTTAAATCAAAACGAGCTATTTTTAGAGTATTTTAAAAGGGAACTCTTTTTTTTCCTCAAGGCACATCTCAACCTTTGTATTTATGAACATGAAAATGACCATAACATACAGTCGTATGAGTGTGCTTCTGTTGTATGTTAATGCAGACTTATTGGTAAATAAATTCTTTGCATGATGATTTTTGTGTCTTATTTTGAAATGATTGTATTACAACAGATATTTTAAAATGTATTTGTCATTGAGGGAAATACAGAGACCTATTGTTAGAAATAAGAATTCAATAAGAATTGTTAGAAACAAGTATTCAAAACAAATGTTGCACACACCACATCACCACACCACCTCGCAGTGGACCTTAGCTTTATGTTGGTGGTGTTATTTCGCTCACGGGGAAAAATAGTTGGGGACCCCTGGAGCCTGTATCATAAAACTGGATTTCTTGCTTGGATTTAAGGTACCCCAGTTTAAATGGCCTTTACTTTTGTAATTTACATTAGCTCAGACTACCTTAAGTCCAACAAGTTATCCGACTAAGCAAGAAACCTTCTTTGTGATACAGGCACCTGCCCTCTAAGAAAGCATGGCATACATAGACACACACGCACTATATATGGAGAAAAGTATTGGGACACCTGGCCATTACACCTAAAGAACTTTTATGACAACCCATTCTATATCCAAAGGCCCCGAAATGGAGCTGGTCTCCCCATTGCAACTATAACAGCTGCCTCTCTTCTGAGAAGGCTTTCCACAGGTTTACGGAGTGTGTCTGGAAATTTTCTCCAATTCATCCAGAAGAGCATTTGTGGGGTCAGGCACTGATGTTGGACATGAAAGCCTGGCCTGCAATCTCCGTTCTAGTTCATCACAAAGGTGTTTGATGGGGTTGAGGTCAGGGCTCTGTTTGGGCCAGTCAAGTTCTTCCACACCATACACACCCAACCATGTCTTTATGGACCTTGCTTTGTGCGTGGGGCACAGACATGCTGGAACGGAAAATAAGGGGCCTAGTCCAACCCCTGAACAACAACCGCATACCATTATCCCTCCTACACCAAACATACAGCTGGCACAATGCAGTCAGTCAGGTAATGTTCACCTGGCATCTGCCAAACCCAGACTTATCCATCAGACTGCCAGACAGAGAAGCGTGATTTGTCACTCCACGTAACATATTTCCACTGATCTAGAGTGCAGTGGGAGTGTGCTTTACACCACTCCATCCGACGCTTGGCATTGCACTTGGTGATGTGAGGCTTGCATGCAGCTACTAGGCCATGGAAGCCCAAATCCATTAAACTCATGGCGCACAGTATTTTGTGCTAAAGTTGATGTTAGAGGAAGTCTGGAACTCTGCAGTTATTGAGTCAACAGAGTATTGGCAACTTCTGCGTACTAGGTGTCTCAGCACTCAGCAACCCCTCTCTGTCACCTTACGCAGCCTGCCACTTCTTGGCTGAGTTTCTGTTGTTCCTAAACGCTTCCACTTTGCAATAATCCAACCTACAGTAGGCTGTGGAATGTCTAGCAGTGGAGACATTTCCAAACCTGCCTTGCAAAGGTGGCATCCTATGACAGAACCATGCATGCATTCACTGAGCTCTTCAGAATGACCCATTGCATCACAAATATTTGTAAACCTGCATGGCTATGGCTGCATGTGTGTGTGTATTCAGTCAGAGCTATAACTGATTTAATAGAAAGAAACTATAAAGTGCCTTTTCCACCAATAAAATATGCTTAAAGAATGTATACTACTGCATGTCTTTAGCCAATCATATGGAAGGCACACTCTACACACATACTGCATAGTCAGTGATGATTACAGCATTGTGCATTTTCATCACATTATTCATTAGATTAGTTTTTCTTTTTTAAAAAAAAAAACAGATACATTGAAAGTGGGTGGCAAAACGGAGCACCTACTACAGATATTAAAATACAGTGGTACCTCGGTTCTCAATCTTAATCCGTTCCGGACTCCGGATCGAATCCTAAAAAGTTCAAGTTCTGATCGAATTTTTCCCATAAGAAATAATGG
>JAODLC010000001.1:19894179-19912125 GCA_026781145.1 Hippopotamyrus pictus
CACCATACGACTCGGAATACGAGTTCCCAGGCAAATAGAACGCACCAAAACTGGGATTTTGAGTCATTCTGTGCTGCGGATGGGTTAATCACGTAAAAAATTTTAATAAAATTAATCATGGTGATGGATTAATCCACGTTAACGCGTTAATTTTGACAGCCCTAATTTTTTTTAAAATTTCCGTTTAGACCGAGTCCTACTGCACTGACCATAGTTAGAATTTGCACCATGCAATTTGCTGATCAAGACCATACTGGCAGAACAAACTGGCTTCATTTCTCTGAGAGAGGGAGGGGAAAAACCTGGGATTCGTTTTGTCTATGGTGGGGGAAACTGAGTTTATTGGTTACCTTTGTTGAGGGCCCGGTCAGAGCTTAGCCCCTCCTACACATTGCCAGTTCATGTGCAGTGTGAAAGAGAGGACAAGGCCATGAATCAGGGGTGCACATATTAACTACCCACTGCTTTCCTTGGCTAACAGGAGCCTAGTGTATTCAGCCAAGGGTAGTTGACAGGGGGGAAAATAAGGAATAAGAATGTAAAATGTTAGAGAATATGCTGAATGTTTGCTTTAATTCTCCATGCTTAGATGAACTATGTGATTCCATGAAGATTGGGAAGCTGTATCGAGTGGTGGGCATTCCAGCACATGTTCACCAGTGGCCGCATGTCACGTGGAGCATAGAGGCCAGCAGTGTTCAGCCATGGGAGCCAAAAAGTAACTCCCGCTTGTAATTTATGACTTTGTGTATGGATATAATTCTCTGCTTTATCATTTGCTGCTGTGAGTTATGATTGCTCAGCCTTGACCCCTGCATGCAGGTCCTGGAGCTGTCAGCAGTAACTTCCAGTCCCTGTTGGTGGTCACCTCCTGCTCACCATGGAGGTTTACAGCCATCATGGCCAACATGTTCGGGTCACCTGTGGTTCCTCCAGGCCTCTACAGCACCCTAAAGCTTTGTTTGCTCCTGAGCCTGGTGCAAACTAGAGAGAATGAGCTGGATTCACTCCATTACTTAGACGTACTGGCTCTGAGTAGTGACACACTCATCATAGACAGGTGTTCTCACCAGCATCACCAAATTAAAAGTATAAACTTGGTTTTAAAGGTACATAAAAAAGCTTGTTGTTGAAGGTTGATGACCTACAGCCTGGCCCTTGCGAGTCGGGGGATACGACACCAGGCATCTGGGGAGATGTTGGCCACCCTGTCTGAAGATGAACATGGTGCTGGGACGGCCAACATTCACGCTGGTGCTGCTTTCCTGGCCACTGGGGGCATATGCCTCCTGGGAGATCTAGCAACTTACAGGAAGGATAAACTGGAGGTGCTGCAGTCAGGTGCACCTTCGACCATTAACCTCCCCACCACTAACCCTCTGCAACTAATATTATGCCTTCTGATTGACCTGTTTTATCGCTAAGCTCCCAGCTTTTAAACTGCCATCCTACTGTTAAGCATTCTGCTGCTAACTTTTTTGCCACTGACTGTCCTTTCAGTGTTGGACACCAGGACTGCCAGTGTGTTCTTTCCTGCAAAGAAGTATGGAGAGGATGCAGATCAACAGCTTTCCTTCCCTATCCAGTGCAGCTTCTGGGCACTGGGTGACACAGGCACTCGTGCCAAGAGGACAGTGAAGGGAGACAGTATCATTCTGGGTTCGGTGGTTAGTGCACTCCAGATAAATACAAGAGTTGTGCTTACTCAGGATGGCACGTTCAATGAGCTCATGTAAAATGTCTCCACGTGAACTTCATTTTTTTGTGGATTACAGTTATCCCGTCCTCTCTTTATATAGTACCAGTTAAAAGTCTGGGCACACCTGCTTTCATTGTGTTTGTCTCTGTTTTAGCTATGTGTTTCACCCTATAGTGAAAGACTTCAAGGCAATAAAGGAATACATATCAAATAAAGCATCGACCAAGAGAAATGTTAAACACTGCATTCAGTGACAGCATTCTTTCAGCCAGCTTCCAGATGTAGCACCTGGAATGCATCTCCAACGGTGCTGAAGGCATTTCCACAAGTTCTGGGCACAAGTTGGCTACTTTGCTCTTTTCGATTCAACTCATCCAAAATCACCTAGACCCAGGAATTGTGAGGGACAGGTCATCTGTCACAGCATTACACTTTTTTTTCCTAGTTCACAAGATAATGCTTAATAACCTTGAGGTGTGCTTAGGGTCATTATCTTGTTGAAAAACATGAACTTCAGTAGGTATGTATAGAATTTTGACTGGTACTGTATGTGTACCAAGATAAAAGGAGAATGTTCTCAATTTTGAAATATATGATAGCCATGCTGAGATGATTGGTCAGAAATTTAGAATGGGGAAGCAATCAGTATCCCTTTTGGAGAAATTTGGCTGTTTGTGTGTGATTGGCAGTTGAATTGGGTTTAGTGATCCACAAAATTTACATAAAATATAGAATTATAAAATGCTGCATCACCATTGAAGATCTTGCTGTAGGAAATGGGGTCAGTTCCTGCCCAGCTTGCAGAGACCTTTGGCCTGGTGGTTCAATGTCGCCACAATCGCACTCTGCTGCCCCTCACCGTCCACACCCTCAGGCACGCCATCACACCAGGGGACCCCCTGTATCCCACCAGCATGCAGTTCACTACACAGGATTACCAGGATGTACGTCATATACAGGGAATGGCTAAAAATGCCAAGCTCCGCCCATGTTTACTTGACAGATTTTACTTAAGTCATTAGATATTAGGGGTAATTGGAAGAGGTCTAATTTATGTTGTCTGAATTAAAGTTATGTGAACAGGTAAAATATGTACATGGAATTGTTTAGCTATTAGACTTGGTTTGAATAAAAGAGTATGCCATACTCACTACACAAAGAAGAAAATGTAGTGATGTGAAACAGAAATGCAATCTGATCTCATGACTAAACTAGTGGAGGAAGAATAATTGCATTTGCTGAACAAAGGGCGTTGTATGTTTACCAACACCCTGCCCAGCTCCTGGACCATGCACGCAGCCTGCAGGTGGAGCTCAGCCCCCAAGCGGAAAGGATGATCCACGGCTACTATGCAGCAAGTCGCAGGCTGCGCTCAAGTACAGGACCAAGCCCCTCGCTCTCAGCTGCATACTTTAGACTCCTGTACGCACAATCGCATCATGGACTTGTACAGCACAGGAGTATTCAAGGACATAGCCTATTCCCAATTTCAAACCTTTCTAATGGAGCATGTCTTTCGAGTTCAGCAACTGCATGGTCAGAAGAAATGCATTACAAGTCGTTTAGATGCTATTTATTTTTCACCACTAGATGGAGTATTTTTAGTATTTGTTCTTAAGTGCATTTTAACACAGAATGTGCTCAGGCTTGTGACACCTGCAGAATCCTTGAATTTTTTTTTTTTTTTTTTTTTTTGCAGACTTGCAGTGATTGTGGTATGAGGCCACAGGGGCTGCTGTAGTAGTTTTGAATTAACATTATTGTTTCAAATAATAAAAAAAAAAGTCGCCAATTTTGTGGGTGAAAATAGGCTTCCTACTGGAAAGTGGGCTAATCAGATTTAAGTCAATACCGTTATTTTCTATCCAGACAGTGACTATAATTGAGGGCTGGATCACAAACACTGCAGGCTATGGTTTCCTCAGAGGATATAACTGGATGTATCTGATGTTCAGTGTGTCCAAGTCCACCTTATCTTTGTTTGCTAGTGTCGCCATGGCAGAGGCTCACTGTAAACTGAGTCTAAGGACCAGGGTGTCAGTGGAGGATGCAGTGGTTGCAGTGCTGCTGTGTGAAGCATCACTCACCCTGAAGTACGGTGAGTATCAATCTTACTCTGGCCATGTTTCCTTTGTTCACTATATATTAGACCATGGGTGTGGCAGTTATGTTTGCCTATTCGGTGACCCAGCCCAGTTGTCATTGGTTTAGTTAGTAGAGCCATTGCTGATATTAAGGAACATAAGCTGAAGGTCAGGAAAAATATATTTCTGCTATGATATAGCTACAGTATAAATATACCTATAAATTTACAGGTGCCTCTTCACTCACCATTCCTCCCGAGGCTGTGTTCCCTTGTGACCTGCATGATCTTGAATCCCTACACCAGAGGGATGTGGCCCTGGAGCAGCTGCACCAGCAGATCCTACACTTCATCTATGCCTATGCACCCGGGGCTGCAAACTACATCACCGAAGAGTAGAGAACCAGGATGCTGTTAGCCTCCGCTGTGCTTCTGGACTGTAAGCCAGACAGTTGTTATATTTGCTCGTTTTACAATCTATCCTAGCTCATTTGGTTTAGATCGATCAAAGTCAACTACTTCTTGTTACTAGGAGGTGGGAGATAAAGCAATATGAAATGGCTCTGCTGTACAAGTCAAAATATTACCTTCCTCTAACTTCAACTTGGGGAAAAAAAACTGCAGAAAAACTGCACAGAACATGTGAAGCCGAAATTGGTAGGAGGAACCAAATCAGGACAGAACCAAGTAGTAAGGTTTTAAGTGGTTTATTATGACAAAGGGCCAGTTAAAATACAGAACAAGCACTGTGCAGCTCTTAGGTGAGCCAGGAGTTTTCATAAAACCTTGTTTCCATTAAATCCCAGAGGAGGAAAAATTTGGTTTACAAGGACCAAATAACACTACTGAGATTTATGCCATGTAGGTTTTACTCTAAATTCCTTACTTTAGTTGTTGACTGAAAGCACACAGTTGACGTTTCGTTAAAGGAACTACTTCAGTCAGTAGCCAAGTATTCAAAGGTTCGGAAGAGTTTCACCTACAATCGAAATATTGACCTAACAAGTAATAGTAATTCTGACCCTTATAGGCATCAGAATGCCACTCCAGTTCAGCTTGTCTGAGGATCTGCTACATATTCAGTTGAACATGTCATTAAAAAGAATTGACAAAAACCATGTGCTTCCAGGACATAGCTGAAAAAGTCACTTCCTTAAGCTCCCGTAGAACTGTTAATGACTCGGAATGCTAATCTCAGCACCCCAGATACAGTCAGCTGGGTAAACAGCCAAAAAAAGTTCACAGTTCCAGCAAACCGCTAAAACAGGCTATACACTTACTATCCAACAAAAATCCATTTCTCACCCAAATAAAACAGCCATCTTTGCTGGCAGAAGCCCATCTTTTGGATAACTTCCACATCTGTAAGCAAAAACAGCCATTAAGTTAAGTTAAGCAATGAAGATGATTCACATCATAAATGGCACATCAATCTTGCAACTGCTTGTACTGGTCAGGGCTTCAGGGTGGCTTGGAGCCAATCCCAAAATGGTTGGAAGATCTAAACTTTTCAGAAACAATGACCAGTCAACCCCTTTCCATATGCTGTATCTGATCCCCAGTCCAACTCACCATGGTCTACGTGGACGTTTCTCAGGCTCCCCACACTTTCATTTCGGGTCTAGAACCTTCAATCTGTACATCCTATAGGAAATGGAAGCAGTAGTTTGGTTTTATGGCTACTGACAAAGTTAAACACCACTCCACTAACTAGTAACATAAATGGATTCTCAGATACTCGATTTCAACATTCCAAAGTGGTCTGATGGGTAAACGGCAAAAACATAGTATCATCACAGATCCAGTCCCACCACAGTGAGTGCACCACCAGGCATGCAGGACATACCCCCAACTCAGTGGCCATTTTCAACACCTGGCTCAATCTCCTCAGGTCATTTTCATGCCTACAAAAAAAAGATCATCTTTGTATGAAACGTGTCAGATATTCAATACTATGCCAAGGTCAGTCACTGGGAACTCAGAAAAATATGAAAGTCAGCACCCCAATCTGGTCTGAAGGGTAAACGGCAAAAATAATTCATCACAGTTCCAGCAACATCCAAGGACACGTTCACGTATTAAAATTACAATTTTCAAAGCAGGATGTCACATTAGCATATATTTATAAAATTTACCCGTCTACTGTAGCATCTGGCATTCAGGTTTCCACACAGTTGAATAGAGATGGCAGGGACACCCAGACTAGTTCTGTGAATGGCAGAAGTGTTTTCAATTAGTTTGTAGGAAGCTAGAATCACACCTGCACATCCTCCATCCAGGCTTTTTTTAGTTTTCCCTTAAATTCTAAAGATAAGGAAAGATGGAGACAATGCTCATGACAGATGAGCTCAAGGTCAGAGGCCTTAAATAGGACAGCTTGGCAGCAGCTTTACACCTGAAAGACTACTGAACGTCAGGGCCTTCACCAAGAGCAGGCCAAAGTCCCCCACACGCTAAAGACGACCCGTAGGTCAATTCCCTTGCGGCACTGTTACCAATCAGAAACGCTCACGATTAAAACTACCAAAACAGATCTATGAGGATTGAATCAAACTGTCAACGTGAATAACCGCAATACGAAAACATTCAGATTTTTTTACGGACAGCTGTATTTCTGCGCCAGTTACCGTTTTCTTCAGGAAAACACTAAATAATTCTAATAAAATTAAATAAAAACTAAACTCTAAAACATCAGAAAAATCGTTTGGTTGCATCATTTAGTAGTGAGGTTAAATATCCTATAGGTGAAATGCTAGTTAGCTAGCCAGCTAAGCATTTTAGACATGCGCTTCAGGATAGTTACACGTGGTTTGAGTGTCCAGAGGTGAGGTTCAGCCATTTTAATGTAGGTAATTTATCTTCCTCATGTGTTTATTACTAAATAAGACAGAATGCCACAACAATCAATAAATTAAACCAACTAAAACTGCATTTCTCGCCTTATTGAACTGGAGATGTTAATGGAAATGAAGACGTGGACAGCAAGCTAGTTATTATGAAACCAAAACATCACAAATACGTCGTAGTTCATAAACACAATTTTATTATACATACCGATGCAGGCATTTCCAGAGCAAAATGAAAGAAAAGGCCCTTTTAACACCCTATGTCTAGCAGCCGCCATCATTCCCCTGAGGCTGAGGTATGAGCAAAAGAGCGCTTTCCCGCTGTCGATGCATTTTGTAGTGACACCGGAGCATGCGCACGGCGTGCCTTCTGCGTATGCACCAAGCACTGCCGGGTCACTGTGGAAGTAAAAACTACTTCGCATCAGTACACCCCAATTATCTGTGTGTTGTTGCGCTGGAAGGGGAGATTAATATCGCAAGAGTAAATGTTTATTAAACCAGGGGCCTGTACTACGAAGCGGGGTTACTGGCTTATCGGGGTAACTTGTCGGGTTTAAGGTAGTCTGAGCAAAATGTAACTGAACGAATATGAAGTCCATTTAAACTGTTGTAGCTTAAATCCGACAAGTTACCCCGATAAGCCAGTAACCCCGCTTCGTAGTACAGGCCGCTGGTGGTTGTCTGTTTGTCCCAAGAATGCGCTTGAATAATCTTTTTAACTTCAAACCGATTAAGTCTGCTTTGTTTTACGTACATGTGGCTTTTTGGAGTATGATGTCTTAAATTATTAAATATGCTAAAGATTTTTTTATTTGTTTTTTTTTTTTTCGTTGAGTGTACGGCATCCGTAAATTTGACGTTATTTTAGTAATTTTTTCAGTCCATGTAGCCTACAGTTTTCAAAACTAGTTTTACTAGTTTGAAGTTAACCAGTTTATTGTAACATAGTAATTCAATCAGTGATAACTGTAAATAAGACGTAAATAATAATGCTAAATTGAAATACATTATCAGGAAAAAGTACCAATACTTGTTAAGATGTCACAGTCACTGTGGCTGTAGCCTCAAGGATCTGCCAGTTGTACCCTAGCTGTAGGTAAATGTACCTTTCAAGGTACAGAAATGTACTTTGAGGAACATTTTTGTACTATTGGGGGTACATTAATGTTGTTTACCTTGGGAAACAAAAATAAAACAGGGTCGTACCCATTTTTCTAACAGTGTAGTTAGGCTATACAGGAACTCTCGTAATTACATTGGTCATTTTCTTTTCGTTGATGTGTTTCTTTTTCACTTAGAAACCTTTTAGTTACTTGGTTGAAGAGAGGACAACATGAAAATGATAAAAATGCACAATACTATTTGATAAATTAGTTTTTCATATACATTAATACGGTACCATAAAATAGGCCTCCTTTAGTCAAAAATGTAAATTTGCTAAGTTTGTCATTATATAACGAAAAAATAAGCCTACCGGTACGTTTTTGACAGAACACACAGACTCGTTTGTAAACTGAATTCCCGTGATTTTATTACTTAACAATGTACGTGCGGTGTTTGCATCTTTTCCTGTCACATAATATGGAAATATGGTTTCGTTACCTAGTGAGAATTTTTTGACAGATGATTAATGGGCTTTGAGTGCAAGTGCTTAAAGTGAAAGTGCAAAACCAGCGGGTCAAACATGAAATAATCATGCCCGCCATCGCTGGAAGATTAAATTCCCAAAACCTACGGAGTTACAGTACATAAAGTATCCAAAAGAAATTGAAAATATATACAAACAGTTCATGAAGGTTTATACGATTCACAATACGTAATACGACTGAAATGTCTTGGCGCATTTAACTGTAACAAAAATGCGTCTTCATTTCTGCAATTTCTCTATGCTGGCGTTATTACGAAAACCATAATGTAGCGGAAAAACATCTCAGTTCAGAACTCTTGAAGTGGGAGGTGCCATGCATATAGTAATTTCATTATGATTCGGAAAACGACGTCATCGTTTCGCTAACAAAAATAAGATTTAAACATCATATATGTCAGAAGAGGACCACATGGTCAAGTGCCAAGTAATTTACGACCGAGAAGCAGGCGGTAGTTGGGTATGGCTCGAGTCCTCCGTTTCACCCAAGTTGTTCAGAAACTGTCCAGTAGCCCCAATGTACAATCTGGATCGCATCGGCCATTTCTGTAAGACAAGATGACATTATATGATAAATCATATTGACTGACATATAATGTGTAAAAAAATTCTATTCTGAGTTTTATAATGTTAGGCCTATGTTGGGCGCAATATTTTTCTGGATTATGTATGACACAATATAATATTCGAGGAATAGAAACAAAAAAGTTTGATTGTCAAAAAATGTCTAACTTCGAAATTACTATAGGTTAAAAACTTTCACTATGAGCTATGTGTGTATCCTATATTTACGAAACAGACACTGGTCACTTCTGAAATTTTAAAGATATTAAAAAGTTAAGTTCACACTTTCCCATAGATTCTATAGCTATTGTATATCAGTACACATAACAAATTGCTTTGAAAAACAATATCTACAATAAAATTATTACAATCATATATCTACAACGACATATATGAATGTTTTGGTTCATTATTTTGTTTTGTATTATTGATAATTGAATAATAGTTGATTAAACGACAATTTTAAATTATGCATTGTTTCATGTAATATATACAATTGTGTAATACATATTGATTATGTAATATCCATTGTCCTATGTTTATAACGCGTAGGACGAATAAATGAATACCGCTCTATACAGTAGCTTACTTACTTTAACTGGGTGCAGATAACCCTCGCCTTTCATGGCGTTTAACACTTCAGTTTGTTTTGTGCCTTCTGCCGCTTGTATTCCATCTTCTTGCAAAGTTCTAGTTAAATGAGCGATGTAGGTGGTGGCCAAAATCAAGACGTCCAGTTTGGATAGTTTGGTGTCTGGTGGTACTGACGGTAGTGTCCTCTGAAGCTCCAAAAAAGCGTGCCGCAGAGTCTGTACTCTGCTCCTTTCCCGGGCTGCGCTAGCCGCAGCTGGGCGTCCTCTGACACCAAGGCTGCTGGGTTTGACCATCCTGGAACTCGGACTTGAGCTTGGATTTGATGTAGTTGTCTTGTCCATTGTCACCGTGACATTTCCCCCCTATATAACCGATGAATATCTTCCAGTTATAGGAACCAGTTAGTACAAATGAGCTGGAGGACGTGTAAAAACTGTTCTTACTAATTGTGACTATAGGATTTAAGTTCTGCTTCCAATGAATACAGCAGATGCGTCAATGTTTAAGATATAATATGTTGTTTTGGCGAGATGCCAGTTAATCAGGTTCGGGTACACAGCTTTAAAACGTTTACTGATTTAATTCCCACAGTGAAACATATTGTTAAAAAAAAAAAAATCTTATCCTGCTTCTAATTTAGATTGTGTCACATTTAAATAAATATTATATTGAATACTCTTCCTTATGGCGTATGCTTTAATGCTGTCTATATATTTATAATATGAAAAATTGTTGATCTAACATCTAGAGTTATATGCATACAAACATCTGTATCAACCGAATTTACCTTTTTGCCAAAGGGCTCTTTTGTGAAATTTCACGTGTTTTGTTAGACTGATGCAAACCGCGGTCTCTCTCCGGGTGGAAGAATTCTTCACTCTGTTGAACGAAAGTAATCCGCAGCTATATAAGCCAGTGGATATTGTTAAAGAAAATGCGCTGCTTCTTGGGCTTGCGACGTGAAACTCTCACCTGACTGAAATTACAATGCCTCACGAACCCCCGATTTTACGAGAACCCAAAAAGCTGACAGCTACTCACTCCGGTATAATTAATCAAACACGCGAAAATCCCTGGCAACCGGATACAAGCATAGTTTTTCCATTTAGTTACATCTCCTAGAAAACGGAAAGCTACATTTCACGACGAAGAAGCAACGTTTTACATTCGTATTATCTTCTTTTAATACACACCACTGAATAAGAAAGCACAACTTCCACTTACTACATAGGAATCCTTTTTTAAAGTTTTCCAGGTCTTGGGTAATTTAATGTAATTTCCGGCATTCAAATCAGCCTATACCATTTCCCTCTGATTTTATATAATACACCTATTTTACTTTGTCTTGCTCGAAATATTAATTTTCAGATTAACTTCATATACATTATCAAGCTGTGACAAAATGGTTAGATGTGGTTGGTATCATGTATTTTCTGCTCTCTAATCTAAGTTTGATGTAAATAAGCAGCCAATAAATAAGCCCAAACAGTGCAATCAACAGGCCAGTTTGAGGAAATACTTGCGAGACTTGTAAATTAATCACTCTGATTTCCAATGTCTGCAAAGCTGATGTTTGCAAATTAACGACTGGAATTATCCGTAGAGCGTCACAGACTGTTCTTAATAAACTTTGTTTTCGTAAGGATGAAATAACCATGTTGCTCTAGGCCACAAATTATGAATCAAAGCTGAAAAAGCTAGGTAAGCTTATTACACTAATTATACTGTATTCTGAATCTTTCCTATAGACCTATTGGTTTGATTTTGAAATACCGCTTTAGGAGCGCAGTGAATATCTTACATAAAATGTATTTCTCTTAATGGCGTACCTTTCTGTGGTTCTATTAGTTGTATTATAGCGTAAAAGGCTAAAGAGAAAGTGTGCACCCAATAGACAAGGGCATGTTTATATGTCGGCATAATGCATTGTTCTGTGGTGTTCCGGGTAACTTGATAGCGAATCAATTGATGTAATATTCACAGAATTACTATTATATTGCAGTTAGATGTGAACGGATATGACTGAATAAATTTATACGTAACGCACCAAATGCTGGGAAAAAATCGCAGTCAAAACACTTTGCTATTGTTTATGGGTTTTTAATGTTGTGAAATTAACACAGTCATAATTATTTTGGAAATTGAAATATTTAATTTAACAGAAGGAACGCGACAAATAGATACCATAAATTAGCAGCTTTCTTTATTCGGTATTTTTGAATTATATACTGTAACAAGTAATTCATGTAGATTTTATACGAAATTCACAAAGCTCTCATACACCATTCCTCATATTTTTCATACCTCTAAGCACCACTGTCTTGTATGTTGTATTAGTATATTTGAAATGCTACCTGGGTTATTGCAACACAATTCTTGCTTTCATAGAATGTCTTTATTGTCATTGTACACGTACAACGAAATTCTCACCCAACAAATAAAATTGCCCAAAACACATATGAATAATGTTAAATAATGTCAAAACAACTTGCATGACTTTAAGGTGATTATAACAACACAATTCTTTTTAAATATAACTTCAGCATATTGACGTGGATATATATATACATCCAGTATGTCAGGATAACATACAACATTTCGATTATCAGAACGCTTTCCAGTCCTATAGGTGTAAGATTGAAACAAGTGCAGCCATATATGCAATCAACAATGTATTAAAAACAACTAAGCTTATTTAAACATGAATGTGGGATATATTCGTCAGCACAGAGGCGATTATCTGTCAACAGTGCCGATATCAATTTTGGCTAAACTTTGCTATATAGCTTTCGTAGAGCCATATGGTCCCGGTTTTGGGAAGAATTGGCGCCTCTGCGTTTGTTGAAAACTTCAGGGTCCGCCGTCTGCTTGACAGAGAACAGCAAGCTTGAAAAACCTATTATACAGTTATTCAAACATTTTTTCCCAAGTATTTACGCGCACACCCACTTATGTAAACTGCTATATTTCCCACTAATTATTACTGAAAATATTGCGTGCTCACGTGCGCTAGTTGCAAATATACCTTCTTATAATTGCTCACAAATTTGTAAATTATGATTTACTCTAGGCAGTAGTCATTTTCTCCGCCCAGGTCTGTTTAATATCTGTGTGCTGCTCTTTGCCTTTCTGTTCTAAATAACAATGCGCAAAGGGGGTTGGTGTTTTAAAGGAAGCCATGGTCCTGATAAGTGTGACTATTTGCAGACTCATACTGAATGAAAAAAGCTTTTACGATGAGTAATGATGGATAAACTGCAACAGGGTAAAATGCGTAAATGTAGACATTTACAAATTTCGCTAAGATTATTTTTCTGACCATGTAAAAGACCAATTTGCTTTGAAGAATCATACACCTGCTTTGATGAATTATATGAGTGATATTGTTTAGGTAGACAGGGAAATCAAATCCCAGATCTGAACCAATAAGACCCCTGACCATTTCAGCTGGGGATATGTAACTGATCCTATACATTCCGACATTACTTAAGTGTAATAACTTTTGGTATCACTAAGTATTAGACCTATTGGTATAATCAGATATTTATGGTACAGTCCAGTGTCAGTTAAAAATAAGGGGAAAATTTAGTGGGTTATACTATGGCGTCTTAACGATCTTATTAAATACAGTGGTACCTCAGAACTCGAATTTAATCCGTTCAGAACTCCGGATCGAATCCTAAAAAGTTCGAGTTGTGATCCAATTTTCCCCATAAGAAATAATGGAAAACCAATTAATTGGTTCCCGGCCCCAAAAACTTACATCTAAATATGTTTTTTTTTTTTTTTAGCATTTAAACATAAAACAAACTGGATAAAACAAGAATATAGTATACTGTCCTAAACACATCTAAGCACATTTACCAAAACAGTAATTTGTAAAGTAAGAAAATGAATGTATCCAAACAATGTGTAAAGTTAAAAAAAAACAATGTGTCCTGCCCAGATCATCCGTGTGCCACGCTGGTTAACCCCGTGTGGAATCCCCGTGTGATCAGCTGTTTGTGGTTGTTGTCATTAGTCCTCTGTATTTCGTCTGCCAGTTTTCCCCAGCCCGGTCATTGTATTGTCCGTCTGCGTTTTGCCTGCCTTATCTGTAATTAAACCCAGTATTCCCCGATACCCTGATGTCTGCGTCTTTGTCTCCATTCCGTCCCCACTCCGCACGACAATATTATTATAATTAAATGTATTAATGGTTATTAATAATATTAAAATAATTAATATGAAGTCTTTATTTTAATTTTTAAATGTATTTTATTATATAATAATAATTACTGTTACTGTCTATCATTATCTAAATGTATTTTTACTGTCTAAATATATGTATTCAGCTAGTGTAAACATGCAAAATGCTATCACAGCGAATTCAAGGCTAAGACTGAAGCCTTACCCTTTGTTTCCGCAGAGAGACGTGCAGCGTGACTCATTTCCCAGCGTGTACAAGTTATCTTAGGTCGGCGTTCACGGTTTGACTTCTGAGATTCAGATTGAGTTCTAGGTAATTTTTTTTTTCGAACTGGTTGGTTCGACTTTTAAGAAATTCGTGTTCTAATGAGTAATGAGAACTGAGGTACCACCTTATATACATAAACTTTAACTGGCCTTTGCAAAATCATAGATCACGGTGATCAAGTTTTAAAGCAGGGCGAATGTACTACGACAGCTGGTAAGAGCGGTACACAAAACAGGTGGAAACGGGGGGAATGGCGAATATGTGCTAACCGGAAGATCTAAGGGATGAGGCAGAGAAGGTCGTGTTTTCATGGCAAAGAAAATAATGTTTTTGCCTTGAGGTATTCGATAAATACACATCATTTGTTAGATAGGAAGGAAACAGGAAGTCGAATGAAATATGTTTACGGTATCTTCCTCTTACACCAATTATTATTTTTTTTTTTTTTAACTCAAAATATGCATTATTTTGGTCATTGATTAGGTTTAAAATCAATGGGAAAATATATTTTACAAACGCACTTCTTCCGTGGATTAAAAGAAATGCACCTAAAGATCTAATATTGATTATGGAAGCGCCAGTGTTAGACTGGCCACTAACAGCATTAACAGATGATAGCTTTAGTACCGGACTGCACCATCGTGTGTCTGCACCCCGCTGGTCCAGACTAAGTATGACCAGGATGAGGAGCCGACAGAAACAGACGCTGCGTTTAGGGGCAAACACGCGGATCTGGAGATTATGCAAAGATAGTGCAGTCATACTAGACTTTACCATACTAAGTACTTTTACTTTGTTCAATACAATAGGTACGGTAACCTGAAGTCAAATTATGTAAGCGCTGAAACCATACTAACCATACTGCTAGGCCTACTACTGCTACAACTACTAAATAATAACAATAATAATGATGATGATGATGATGATGAAATACAAAACATATTTATATATACACACAATAATTCTAAAACCCACATTTATATATCATTAATCCCTTCCTCAAGTTCCTGTGTAACAGGCCTACATTACTCACTTAAAATTTCAACCAGAGGTGTCCTTACCAGGAAACAGGTAGGATGTCGGTCCAGTCATTAGTCTTTCCTCTCTGACTTTTTTTTTCAGCTCTCTTGAGGCTTTCCAGTTTTTTAGAAACTGTCTGGAAAATTCGCTAATTTCCTTCCCATCCAGCTCCTCTGTATAACATGGTCAGTGACATAAAATAACCACAGCAATTTTAAATCAGTAAAATTTCTGCAAATAAATATCAGCAATTACAGACATTGTTATGTACAATTAATGTACATCCTAAATACATCACCATGACCCAATTTTACATGTTTTATGTTTATATTTTAATTATTTGAGCTATTGGTGAAATTTAATGAATACATGGAATGGCTGAGATGCCCCTGAGGAAAAGCTAGGGAACCAAAATGGTGTTCTTCTGGCTATCTAACAAAATAGTGACTTAATAGTGAAATAGTGACAAAATAGTGAGAACAGAAGAAATTTTTGTTTGTTTTTATTATGTTGCTGTTAATTTGCATATTTGCATATGTTCTAATTCTACATTGTGTTTCTTTCTGAGCAAATGTACACTTACTACTTTGATAAATATCCTTAAACATTTTCTTTGACTGCCTACAGCTTTTACACAGTATTGTATCGGTGTGTGTGTGTGTGTATGCAAACAGCACAGGGTAGATCTTAGTTTACATTTTTTATGTGTGATGCATATTAAATTTCTGTGTGTGTGTGTGTGTGTGTGTGTGTATGTATGTGTATATATATATATATATACACACACACAGAAATTTAATATGTTTATGATGTTTATTTCTGTGTGTGTGTGTGTATATATATATATATATATATATATATATATATACATACACACACACAGAAATTTAATATGTTTATGATTTTTAAAGGACTGATAGACACAAAAATAATTCCTGTCAGAATACATCACCACCATTTGTATGACATCATAACCATCACACATAAAAAACGTAAACTAAGATCTACCCTGTGCTGTTTTGCATGCAGCAAAAATACATGTGACTTTGAATACGCCTCACTATGAGGTTGTATGATTTCAGTAATGAGTTATTTATTGTGTTATACAGACAGAGCGGCTTTTCAATATTGTACTAGTATCAGAGAGTCAGTATAATCTGACAGGGACTACATGTGGAATGTACTGCTATTACAGTCTTTACAGCAGCCTGAGATCCTCATGAAAGAAAAACAAACAGCAATTCATTGTTTCTCATAAATCACAGCTTCAGAATGAGTCTGAGATATTATGAAGCTGTGATGCAAAATCTGATCTTTATTTCCGAGTGTGAATGAAGTAAAAATGTTGTGATCTGAGTTGGGTTTCAGAAATGTGTTACAGTGTGAATTTACAGAACATGACTAGTGCTCAGTCGTGCTAGCTCACCAAGCCTCCTGCACACAGTTATCACAGCATCCCAGTACTTGGGCTTGTGGCAAACCGGGTTCCCTCTCAGGTCCATCCGGCACAGTTCCGGCCATTGGCTGAAAATGGCTTCTAGCTCCTGAAAATGTGCAACAGATATGGTATCTAATTCATGCAGATGCCACTCAGGATCTCAAAGAGCATTTACTGCTTTTAAGCTGATTTGTTAAAAGTGTACAGCTATTTTTTAGAAAATCGCTGTAATTCTGAAAAAAAACTGCTCTACATTGAACTACATGCAAAACAGGTCTAAAAAACAATAAATAATTGAGTTCAGAGACATCAATAAACCATTCTCAATAGAATCATGCATTCACAGATGACATTTGTATTTGGATGTTTCCCAGAATCCAATGGAGTACGTCTGAGCATGTCTGATCATGGTCATTTTCAATATTTAGTCAAAAGTAAAATACATTTGACAGCCATGAAACACTAAACAGGTCACACATGAACTCCCTTCAATATAATGCATTCTTAAACTAATTTTATAAATTGCCTTGAAACACACTTTAGGGGACATGGGGAGAGATCCTTTTATTATTAACCTGACTGAAAAATGAATGGAAGAAAAGCTTAGAGCACTAATGAGAAAACTTGTAGACATCACCTTTATTTACTGTTTATTTAATGAAAATGTCCCTAATATCATATAGCTAACTAGGCTCCCTGGGTGCACGACCCCAACCATGTTCCCCACTGCGGTATGTTTATCTAAAAGCGCATTATTTCAGGGTGGAAATATGATTACCCTCTGTACCCTTCCTGTCTCGGCCAAAGAGCTTCCAGTTTCCAGTTGAAGTGTAATCAGTTCTGCGGGGACCCCCCTCCACACCAGCATGCTTCTACACTTTGATAAATGATCGCGTCAGGCCCGTCACTCCAAGGAACTCGGAGCAAAACTTCCCAGCAGCAAAACTGCCACTGTGAGCAGGGATGCGGGCCGACATCGGAGCACAGTGTCGATCCGTGTCCATGTGAGCTGGTCGTGTGGGAGGCCACTATGGGGATACCCATTTATCACTTGGCTGACGGCCTGTCATGACCTATTCTAACTGTTCGTATTCTCTCTTCTCGATTGTGAATAAAAATAGACTGATTAAAAATAGACTGATCCCTTCAACCTCTGTATTTGCACAATCAATAAGCCAAAGGGTTGTATATATTGAAGGTCATATCTGCTAGACTTGAATGAAAATTACCTGCCCCAGTTTCATCTGAGACAATTTGTATTATTCAGTTAATGAACCCTTTGAGACCTTAACTGTTTTAATAACTTCTGTACAATCATAGCTCCTGATTCACAAAAAAATGCATGCTGAGGCAGTTTCTCCCATGTGCTTAAGTAACTGTGTATTTGCATGCCTTTTTCACATAAACTTATTCTCCCAAGGATTTAAGTCTGGGGCTTACATGCACTTACACATACTTTGGGCAGAGAAACACTAATATGCACATTTTGCTTTTAAATGCATTTTTCAATATGTGCTCTGGAGCAGTGGTCCCCAACCTTTATTTCGTCACGGACCGGTTTAATATCAGAAACTATTTTCACGGCCCGGCCTTTAAGG
>JAODLC010000001.1:19919330-19938282 GCA_026781145.1 Hippopotamyrus pictus
TTAAAGTTTAAACAGCTTCCCCCTATCCGCAACACGTGGCATAAGCATGATACCATTTGGCCCAAAAATACCCCCCCAAGTCAGAACAAAGCATCCCCCCTTTCCGCTACACGTGCCATAAACATTTATACCATTCGGCCATAAACCCTCGACCAATCAGATCAAAGGATACCCTCACTTCCCGCTTATGACGTCACAGATGGAGATGAGCTCCGCCCACGAAAATAGGCCACGCCTAAACCGCCCCTTAACCTTTTTTATCACGGCCCTTGTTACAATGTTGTGTTGTAAGGCATCTGCATGTGAGTGATGGCTCACAAGGGCCCTGCTGATGTAAATGTCACAGTGTAGGTTTACACTGAACCGAGAAAGATGTCAGATTTGCTGTTCACCAAAAACGAAAATACATTAGAGCTGCAGACCACCCAATGCATTTGGAAAGTAGCTGGTAACTTTCAAATTAATCTTGAGACTCTCCCCTTGTGAAGTATAAAGTATCTAGGCTGGCCTATAGTATAGTGATTAAATAAAATTAAGAATTTTTATAGATTTACTGTGAGAACCCTAAAATATAAGGTCATCCATTTTTTTAAAAATTATTATTCAATAGTAGTTTGACAAAAGGCAGTACATTTCATTATCAAACTTCAAAAACCCAAAGATTTATTACCCTTTGTAACCAACTTAATCTCAATTGTCTTTATAATACTGTACATAAACTTAAAACCTAGTCATTAAACAAATACAAGTTAGTCATTATGTCATATATAAACATTCCCACTAGCAGCCATATAACATTAATCCAAGCGTCAAAAAAAGTCTGTCAAAAATGTGTTTATTGAACATACACTGAAATGACAGACAATGGCGGAAATTAACCAAATAAAGCTGAAACACAGCCTTTGATAAGCGGTAGACACTAATTAGAGCCCCTCTACACACACTCACACAGCAGGATCTCTGCGATAAGGCCAGGCGCCCTTGTGGAGCAAGGCCACCCCCTTCCACCAGCCTAATTGGCAGAGGTATTGATTTGATTGAAGAGCTTGTCTTTAATAACTTGGGACATCAACCCATGGATGGCTTCTATGGTCGTCTTACAGCTGAAAAGGGCACAATATAAGTGTTAAATTTCAGGTAAAAACAAGGCAGATCTCAAAAAACGTTACACTGCACCATGTCTACGTATTTATAGTCTCAATGGAAGTACCTTAATTTGTATTACTGATCTTTGTTTTGTGGGTGCCACTTTACAATAAGGCTATGCATATAAAGGGTATATGGATTGTATTAATTAAGTTGTAAGACTTTGTAAATTATTAATAGACAATTGTAAACAAGTCATAACAGTTTTCTTTTTATTAATGACTCACTACCATTTACAAGTGGCAAAGGGATCCTTATTGTAAAGTGGTACCGTTTTGTGTTTAAGGATGGCAGGAGGGACCTGCAGATTTTCATTGCATAGTGGAACTGACTGTCTACCGTGCATATGACATACTCTGGAATCTGTCTTGAAACAGCAGAATGGGAAAGATCTCAGGGCAGTACAACGTAAGTAAGGGTGATACCTGTCCCGTGTGGCTTTGGCTAGCTTGTCCTCAGACTTGCGGTCGTGCGTGTCCAAGCCCAGCATGAAGCTCCCCCTCCCCAGCTGAGCCTCTGACTGCTCAAGCTTCTCAGACAGGTCGAAAACCTGCCCCGTGGTGTAGTCTGAGTTCTGGGGGGAGGGGCAAAAGGTGTGTCACATCAAGCCGCGAGACCATATTCATTAGGGGCACATTAAAATCGGTCTGGGGTTGAATAGCATGTGTTACATAACACAACCCCTGTATGTTTGCTAAAGGTGAGGTGGTGTCTTCCACTCATACGGATGACATCATCAAGCCAAAGTCAAGTTTACTGTCATTGTGCAGAAGGACAATGAAAACAGATAACAGGCTCTCATAGTGCAAGCATCACACACAGTGTTAAAGAAGATACAAAATGCATAAAATTGTAATGAAATAACTGTCATGGTGATCTTTTTAAACCAGTAATCAGTCAGTCCAAATGCATGATGCTGTTTGGATAGTGCAGCACATTCAGAACCAGTTCTAAGACGCATAAGATATCAGGCAAATTAAAACTACTTTACTTTTCACCTTATATTCGATGAAATTACTTACTCAAAATACCAACAGTACATGGACGTAACAAACACCTTTTGGCCCATGTCTAAAAATAAACATCATGCAAAAATGTTGTGCATCCAAAGAAAATGCCATATAAATGGTGAAAGACCAGATGGCAAAAACCGAGGCGGGCACCGACCAAGCAGAGGCGGGCACCGACCAAACCAAGCACTGCAGCTGCACGGTTGCACTCACTGTCAGCAGGCTGGACGAGCTCAGAGTGTTCACCCAGTATTTGTTCCAAAGGAGCTCAAGCAGCTTGCGATCGAGGGAGGACTTAAAATAAGTCACTTCGAGGGCATAGTACCTAAAACATAAAAAAACTGCATTTACAAAAAAATATACCTCTATGACTTTATCCTCCATGTACAATAAAATCAGCCACAAAACAGTAATTTGTCACAGATAATTCAGACCTCTGTAACTGTCTACACCAGGGGTCTCAAACTCCAGTCCTGGGGGGCCGGAGCCCAGTGTAGCTTAGTTCTATCCCCCTTCCACCACAAATGATTCAGCTCAAGAGCTGTGTGGTAATTAGCACAAGGAGTTGAATCAGGTGTGTTAAACGAGGGTGAACCGAAAACTGTGTAGGGCTGCGGCCCTCCGGGACTGGAGTTTGAGACCCCTGATCTACACCATGACTAGTATAATTTCAATGCCAATTTTTCCGCAAATGTTAAATGTGGAACAGCTCTATGTCTTTATGACCTTACCGTTTGTAGGTCATAGCATTATGTGGCTATTTGGAATCCATTACGGAAAAATGCTGCCTTTCCTTGGCATTCACCCGTTTATTTTTAACCAAACAATTACAGGACTAAGACTGGTTCTGCCAGCTGCTTACTGTTTGCAGTGCACACCGAAGTCTTCAATTTTATTCAGAGGGATGGTCTGGTACTCCGAGGGCCCTTCATCCGGTGGCTTGTAGCCCTGTGAGCAAAGATTTTCAGACATGCTGTTCTGTTTCAGTTCTAAACATCAGCAACGTATGAAAGCTCAAATAGAGTTTGTGTCTACAATATACAATCAACAACACAGCATGAGGAACAAGCTCAGTAATATTATTCCATTTTTACAAGTATTATTTTACAGCAGTACTGTATTTAATGCTTCGGTGAAATTTATATACATATATATTAACATGGACAAAATCAATAAAATAAACAATTACTGTACTGAGAAAAGTGGCTGATCAGTACCCAGTACATATAGTTAGCAATGGTGTAGTCTAAGAATACATATTTAATCAATCATATCGCTCAAGCTGTATGCTGTGTTGGAAAAAAATAATTCTAAGTGAAAAATAATCTCTCACCTTTGGGTATGTTCTAAAGGCTCCAAGATTGACTTTACCTGCAGATATGGTTCGAGTTGGGTCAATCTGAAAGGAATGCAACTCAAAATTACACTAGGCAAAGATTTCCTTTAGAAGAGTTACGCTACGATGGAACAAGTTTACACATTTAAATAAATCGGTGTCAATGCCAAATTAAATACGACTCATATCAAACGTAAAAAACGGGTAACCGCCTATGGCGGTACTCACAACAACCGCCACAAAGGGCTCCTGGAACTGCTGGTTGAGCATCTGTGTGCTGACATCGATGCCGGAGAGCCAGCAGCCGTAGCCTGGGTGACTGTGATACCAGCCGATGGCGTTTTCCAGGCGTCCAACCTAATACCGAAGAACGGAGAAAAGGCAGAGATCCAGTGATTTAGGAAATCCGTTATCCATACTGCTTCGTATAAAATAAATAAATACGTTATATGTAATGTCAAAACAAACCCAGTATTATGCCACCTGCACTGCATGCATAAAAACTTAAGTACAGTGTCTGAAACAAGCTGCTGCTATTTGCAAAAAAACAGTTCTGGGGAACAGTGTTCAAAAGGGGTGAGCTGCAAAGACAGTTCACCAAAAAAATATTTTAAAATTGCAATACATTTATAGTAGACAACCAACGAGACGGGCCGCCACCTGCTTGGCGTTTTCGATGTACGCCGCCATGTACTCATAAGCGGCCGCCTGCGCGTTGACCCGGGTCTCGGTGCCTTCCACGGGCAGGGCGAAGCTATCCATGATGATCATGGTTTCGCCGTCCACCTTCCCCAGCATCAGTCCCATCACCTCCAGGTTGCCTCCTGACCGAGCGTGCATCACCATCTTTAGCAGGGCCAGGGCGGAGATCTTGCAGTACTTGAAATAATGATGGCTGATGTGCAAAAATGAAGAAAAGACCCATACGTATACGCAATGTCTCCCAGTTATTTCCACAGACATACTTCATAGTCATGCATCGTATACGCGACTCCCCGAATATACCCTATTATGAAAAAAGACACTTCCATTCAAATACAGAATAACTTTGACAGTCATCGTTTTTGGTAAACAAACTCTTGTATCTAGATACGTCCTTCCACTCTACTCTGTAAAAATATTGCTCATTGTCCGCCTTATATTTAATAATAGTACTCCAAAGTTCCTAAATAGTGGACAACTACTTAACCAGTTATTTCATATCAGATAGGGTTCACGGATCCATCATCGAAGCTTGTATAGGAGGGCTTTTAATGAGAAAGCCGGCCCACCGCTACACGCCAACCCAGGTACGACTCACTGGCCCCTTCGTCCCTGGTTCTGTCCTTTAGAGGTGGGCACTGCAAACTCACTCTTTAGTCCACGGTTTAGCGGCCAGGATCTCTTGTTGCTGCTTCTTGTCGTATTTGTAAATCTCGTCTATACTCTGAACTTCCTGCATGCTATTGGAGAGTTCCCAGGTCTTTTGGGCCATGCCACTCCCGGCCATCTTCCTCTGTTTATCGTCGTCAGTCTTTTGTAAACGCTTAATGAGAGCGTAGTAGCTAAAACTTTGCAAGCAAGGCTTTTCGAAAGCGCATCTGCACGCGTGAATTTCTGTCAATCTCCTTTGAAATAACAATGTCAGCGATTCAGTATCGCAGTTTACGATCAATTAGGAACCACGACATAGGACAGTACTATCGTCAGCAAGTCAGAGGGGCGCCACCTACTTATTCCAAACAAAATGACAATATTCAAAAATATTTAAAGCTATTTAATGCCAATACAAAGAACAATATTTTAAACTTTATTTGTATCAATACTGGTTAGGATGGTGTTGCGTTCATTTAATATGTACTATTCTTAATATTCTGTTTCGATGGTTTAATCCAGACCTATGGGCACGGATTATTTAGAAGAAAAAATATAGGCTGACACCCAGCGGATTTAGTATGCAATTACATCGTTATTTACGTGTTTTGCTTTGAATATACTGTATAACCCGATATTAATTCTATAATATGAAGCGAAAATAATTGGACACTTTAAAAAACAATGATTTAAGTTATATTTGTAACAGGTGTCCGAAGGTATTGAACATTACAGGTATAATTGACTAATTTCCCTCTTTTTTGCAACAATTTAGCCGTACATATCAAATTCTATATTATATGGTAAAAAGAAAATGTCAGTCACAAATACTGGCAGGCGGAATCAATAAAGGTGACTGTATACTGTTTTTTCTGTTAAATTAAGTACATGCTTTGAATATTTTATTTGTATTTAGTCTGTATCTTGTAGTCAATTGTATCAGTAAAATTTACCCATTTTCAAAAAAAAATCTCCACCAATTCCCAGCAATAGTGCTGAACAATATTTCCCTCTAGTGTACAAAAGGGAGTAGGTAACACCATGGTTTTCTAAAACGCCAGAAGGAGAAAATTTAATTTGCTGAAAGAAAAAAAACAGAAACTCTGAAACGTATCAATCTTTTTCTACACATTAGCACATTGAATTAACAGGACTGCTACCCAACCTCCTCACTTACATAATAGACTACTTGTGTTTGAAGAGAGACTTTAATGCTTAAGTGTGGGGATCCTGAATATGTACCTCTGTGTTGTGTATTTAAATATATCAAGAGAACCATACTCACATAGAATTTCTGAAGAACATATCAGTGACACCAAAAATAAGTGTAAGAAACATATACTTTGATAGTTTTAAGAAAAGATAGTACAGAGTAGTAAACACAATGACTAGGAACAGATATCCGGATCAACAAGATTAGTTTCACTTTATAAATCCAAAGATTTTGCACACCCAGAGTTTTACTTTAAAGAAAGATATCAACCACAGGAAGTTTCTTCCACCATATTACTCTTATACAGTAAAAAGCAACAGTTGACATTTTGAAAATTACTTTTAATCTAAAAAAAAAAAAAAAAATCATTCATAATGGAATTAAGTTTGTATTTGTGTGTTGTACATCTACAAGCTATAGGAAGGTATTCTGACAATGATTAACAGAAATGCATAGGCAGATGTCAACTACTTATTTACGGTGAGGAAAATCGGCCGAAGAAGAGAATGGTCTTGGATTTGTTGTGTCTGATGAAGAACAGAAAGGGGTGATCGGCAACAAAGTACTCTTCTCTGAACATGGCGAAAGCCACGATACCAGCGGTGGCTGCTGCTGCCTCTGTGCCCTCCTCATTCACCTCCACGAAGGACTTGTGGACAACGGTAGAGAGGAAGAGGCCGCCACTACCATTCATCCCAGAAAGATCGGCCTGTGCAGCATTGAACACGTCCGTCATGCCCAGAGAGGCCAGGGGGGCCTTCAACTCATAGTCATCTTCCAGCTTGAACTTGGGCAGGTGGACACAGATGTCTGTCCCGGTGTCCATATTGTCCCTTTCCGTCCATTTCTGTATCTTCTCCAGTGTCAGCTCTTTCTCCAGCTTTAATGTGTAGGGAATTAAACCATATTAACAACAAAAAGGAAAAACAACAACTGAGATTCATTTATTTATGCAGCTTGCAAATGATTTTTAACTTGTGGTTATTGGTATGATCCAGTGTCTTAGGTAGAACCACGAGCTAAGCCCAGAACTTCCCAAAGTCTGGATAATGTTCTCCGGCTCAGGCTCACTGGAGTTTTGAACACCTGAAACTAATTACCATGATACCTCTATAAATATCTCTTTGTCAGGTTTCCCCTGTCCAAGGTGTCTGTGAAACAGATAATTAAATTTTCAGTAATTATCTGCCAAGCAGCACCTGGTGGACAGGTGGAGTAACTGTATATAAGTATGGAGTGGCTGGAGAAGGGGCCTGAGCACTGAGCTGGGAACCACAGGCTTATACGAAGGTCTTATGAATTTAAACATGTATATTGAAGGTTTTTAACTGTTTACTTTGTATAGCTGCTCTTGGTATTTTGGTGTTAACCTACAGACTCTTCATTACCCATACCATTAGCAGCAGAAAGCTGCTTTGTTGCATACGTTTCTGTTTTCTAAGTACTGGTTGAAGCTTCTGATCCAATGAGTCTGACATGTCATCACCAATGATGATTTCATGTGACTATAAGCTGGGGTCACCTTCTGCAGGGGGTTGGAGCCATTTTTGGCCTCTTGGGGCAGCAGGATGAACATGCTCAGTTCCTCGCTCTTGTATGGCAGCTCCAAAACCTGAAGCTCATACTCTGAGATGTAGTTGAAGGGGAACTTCTCCTTCTGGTACATCATCTGCACTGACTTGGTCTCTTTCTGGCAACAAAACAAGTAAAGAAATATACACACCATGACAACTGACACATTCTAAAAGTCTGCTAGTACCATTACCATAAGGAATTATGATCTTACCTGATTGATTTTGAAGGACATTTCCTTTGTGTTGTTTGCATCAAACTTTTTCAACCAGTCTCCCTTGAAATAGATGGCATTAATGAGAGCCATTCTTGTCATGGAGTTGATAGATCCTGGTTTCAAAAGTTCTTTAATTTTACCTACAAAAGGAAGGTTACTGGTTGAAGGCTGATTTTGGAAATAAGGTTTAAAAATATGAATTTACTTTGGTTTTTAAAAACTTTGGTTGTGAGGTAGTGGCACATCATGCAAGTTAAATTAAAACCCAGATTTACACAAGTGGTCTCACCATTGGTCTGCTCCTCCACCCACTGGTTGATCTGGCCCCTGGATGCCGCTGAAGCTCCTATAAAGTCCACTGGCATCAAGTCTGCTTTATAGAACTTCTGTGTAGAGTCCAAGAACTCCTGTGATAGTTCAGAATGCCATTTAAGTTGTTCTTATTCATAAAACTTGAATTAGAATTTTACTACTACTTTATTGTAACATTTCTAAGTTCTCTGGCAGTTGGGATGTTTGCTGTAGTGAGTCACATGAGGATGTATGAAAATACTGACTGTGACTCACCTGCAGGAAGCTGAAGGTCTTTTCACCATATAGACGGTTGGCGAGTTTCAGCAGATAAGGGGCATCAGGTTTGTTAATATTGGAAATAAACTTCTGTAGATCTGAGTGGACATGAGACGTTGTGTTGAAAGAAAGACCCTGTGGAAAAATGAAGGGTATTGTCACGGTCTAATGATGTGTTTCTACAATCTACCAGAGTCCAACAGCATCACTCTGCCAGAACCTCACAGTATCTGTTACTCTCTTAAAAAGTTGCTCACAGAGCAACTTCTACATTTTAAGACACCAAAGCACGGGGACAGGGTTGCACATCATCAGTGGTAACTGCTTACAGAAAGTCACAAAGTCCATTCAAACCCTGCAGCCACTGAGTCAAGGAAAATATAAGTTTGCAAAAGATTTATTGCATCTTTCATAGTAACAGCCAAGCCTGTTTGTCTGGTCGTCATGGGCAACCAAAGTGCAAACACTGTACTATCTGATAACAAGAGGTTAATTATTCTTGCTGAAACCATGAAATAAAGGGAACTTCAACTAGAGGAGTGAAGGACACTATAGAGCCATAATCAGTCAGAGAGGAATCTAGGGCTTTTATTTTAAACACCTATTGATGTTGTACTGTCAAATAAAATACATTTTGCTGTTAAACAGGAACCAGTTCCTCACTGCACTATTTCCCCTCTGTTCCTTTACCTCACAAGTGTGTCTCCTTTCATCAGAGACACATTCCCTTGTCCTACAGCAGTAGCTGTGACTTTTTAAACATGATTCTTATTGATAGTTACCTCACATGCAAGGTCATCACTGTGTCTGGAATGGATCTATATAAGCAAAAGTGAACATTTCCTGTATACCAGGATCAGATTCAGGCTGAAATTTGATCCCAGCCATCTCGGTGTAACATTACTGCCTGCTCAGTGCATAGTTTTGTCAAAGTGGATTCATTTTTTTCTATTTGTTCCTGACCTGAAAGACAATGGCTGATATGTTTGCCCCGTAGTTGAAGAGATCTTGGTCTACAGCACTGAACCATACAGCCATACGGAAACAGCCAGACTCCCTACCTTCGCCATCTGAGCCGCGGTGTTCCCCTTAGCGCCCAGGTAGACCATGGCTAATGCCGAGGTGATGCTCAGGGGGGAGAAGAAGATGTTGCCATTGCTTTTGGTCTCACAAAGGATCCGGTAGAGGTTCAGAGCGAACTGCGTGTTTGCACTGCTTAGATCTTCCATGGCTGAAAAGAACGAATGAAGGTGACAGATACTGCCCCCCAAAGATCGAAGAACAATTTTTACTACATTTTTAAACAAGGATACATGAGAATTACTTTTGATGTTTTAATTTCGTTCTACTAAGCGATTGCAAGTTCAAATGAAACACAAAGATCGCTCGTAGGGGGTGATTATGTGACGTTGCAGATACGTGGCTAAACCGCTGCTAGTACAGTACAGGCATTTGTAGCTTACTAAATACAGATAAATACTTACGAGCTGCAAGACCTTGTGTTTATCAGACTTGAAATTAGAAAATGAAACTAGTTACCGGAAGTAGACGACGAGTGATGTTTACAGAGATTTATACATGCAGGTTCATTTGCGTAAGTATACATTAATAATTTGGGAAAACGCAATGATTTGTTTAAGTTCCATACGGCAAATAAGAATCTAGTTTATGTGTTATGCAGTTCTCCCTAATAAAATTATACAGCTTACCATACGCAAATGTGTCCTCGACAGATGAGAGAACCATATAATACACATAAAATACTTGCAGGATTCTGCAATTAAGCATTGCGATTTCGCTGTATTTCCCCAGGTCTCAGAGGAGAACCTCTAACTGACAGCCACAGTCACAAGCATTTCTCCAGCCGTCACGTCCCACACTAATCTGGAAGTTGGCAAATGCAGAACCCCAGCAGGTGCTGCAATATGCAACGTTAGCATCAAGGCGCACCCCAGAAGATCACAATTAGATTTTAATCGTTATTTCATCATGAATACAAATCACAGGCCATTAATACTTACTAAGAAGAATATAGGTTCCGGTGTAGTTTATCTCAGGAACTAAATTCCTTGAAGGATCCGTACCTAGGTTTTAAGATGAGGCGTGGTCACTCACATGACAAGGGTCGCATTGAGTAAATCTGAAAAGGGAGTGAAGCACAGTAGTTAATTATGTAGTGACTTTAGTGTCCTGAAACCTGTTTGCTTAAAGGATGCTTTGCAGCCTAGGACACGTAGTAGGAAACAAAAGCACCAGTCAAAAGAGGCCTTCACTGATTCAACAACGGTAATCTCAAATGGCTTGTTTTTGTCCAATGAATGTTGCGGTTATGTTTTGCTTCAGGAAGTTGCAGCTTATGGCACGCATTAAAATATTGGTGCAATACTTTTTATAGTTACAATTTTAGAGTGTTTTGAAATCTGAAGAAGGCACCAGCTGATTGAGAAGGAATACGTCCTTAGGCTGAGGATTAAATAATTTGATGGAGATTGTGTTGTTTGCAGGTCTATAAAAATCGCATGTAAGCGTGATCAGAATGAATGAAACACAATCATCCATAAATTCCAGAATTAAGCTAAAGCCAATAAATAGATTATCATGGTTGAACCAATTGGGGTTGACATTTGATCAACCTGCCCCCAGCATGTCAATATGTCTGAGTGCCAGAAAATCACGAAAAGCGAAGCAGCTGCAAGTTGGCTCCTGTTTAGCTTGGGTTTAAGACCCGGCTGGGGGGATGGGGGAGGGGACGTAAGGTGTTCAACTTTGCTCTGTTTACATGGGTGAAATCATTCTGAACTCTACACAAATAATGTTTTCTTCAGACACTGTTTAAACAAAGCAAACCAGAAAGTCCCTCATATATATATATTTCATGCCGAGGTATATGCTGGGGTGGGGCCACAGAGACACTGGCCTCAGTTGAAAGCTGATTGGCCCCTGGAGTGGCCCCTTCCCTGTCAATCATGTATTTAAAACATATAATTGGCTAATGATAACATATGAATTGCACCACTTCTGCCACGCCTTAAAAAATTGTACAATTCCCCTGGACTTTATGACTTACTGTTGATAGAAGGAGATCTGTTTGGAACTGAAGAGAGCTTTCCGACCTCCACCCTGGAAGTTCAACACTCAAAAGCTCGAATGACAAACAGAAGAACTCAGGGGTCTTCACCCGTACCTTTGCAAAACCCAGGGGAGCAATCAGCATACTTAGAAAGACCAACAACTCTCAAGGCTTCAAAAACAAATGTCATCACACAATGCCTGCAAAATACAAAACTGCAACTTCTTTTGGTTAAACCTGTTGGACTGTTTCTGATTTATGTCTGGACCTGTGCCAGAGAGCTAGATCCCCCCCCCCGTCTCCTGATTGCTGAAATAGCTCACAACTGTGCACATGTGTGGAATTAGTAATGTGATCAAAGGACTTATGGAGGAGTGGTTTTGAGGGCACAAGCCGGTTGAGAGCTTAAATAATTGGTAACTCATCTGGCCTCCTCCTGAAGATTCAACATAGCTGCATATATGCAAAATTCACGTACATAATCCGTGAACAAATCTGCATTTACAAGCCAAAAAGTATTCCTCCCTATTGTATTTTTCCACCAGTCATTATAGAATTGTGTGGTTATTAGACACGTCAGAGGATCTTAGCTTGATCTGGCTGTTGCGTCCTACATGTGAATTACTTGTGTGAAGAAACCAACCCATACGGCTCCTTAGGTTTTATGAAAATGGCCAGCATTAATGAGCAGGGACAGAGTGTTCTGAAAAGAAAACAGCAATAGTGACAAACTAGAGACCCTTTGACATCATGGGGCAAACGTCCTAAAGGATTATGAAGCTATAAGTCTTTTTGCTGCACGCGTGACATTCCCAGTAACTCTTATAGCCAGCTTCCTGGAATAACACTATAGTGTACTCTCTTATTTGTAGGCTTACAGTCCTTCATGGATGCCTCTTCTGGTATCTCACACAAACAGCAGCCTCTGTGGTGTCGGCACCAGCCTTTGAGTTGAGCTGACTCTAATGAGAGGACAGCTGGGCTTGCGGGGGCCTTGGCCCTGGCGCCCCCCAGGTCCACCCGTGCCCCCCCCCCCCCCCCCGATGGACTGGCTGATCCCGTCTTCGGGAAGGCCTCTCTTAGGTTCCATCAGTGTGAAAAAAGCAGCCCAGCACCAAACAAGGAAGGAATCTGGGGACTACATTGGGCTGGAAGCCAGAGGGGGAGGTGGGCAGATAGCTGGGGGGAGAGTAAGGCAACTTCCCTTAATGCTGCGAGACTCCACCCTTATCCTGCTGCTTCCAGTCACCCCATTGGTTGGTACTGTGAGCAACAAAAACAGACTGTGGAGACAAGGAATGTTAGAGAATTCTGGGTAAAAAAAACAATAGGTTTAGCTTCTGCTCTGAATTCAGTTCAGATTCAGAGATCTGTCATACAATATGGTGGGAATATTTGTAAAGGAAATTCAGATTTAATTAGTGCACCGATCATGAACTGTTACACTATTTGGAAACATTTGAATGTGAGATACAAAAGAAAAAACTATGAATAGATTCAGTAAATACTGCCATGTCGATGGCCCCTCAGGGTGCAGAGCGAAATTTGGGTCAGAAATTAATGGCCAAAGCAAGCCGACTGCACATGATGCAGAAAAAGCTGTAGTACACATCAAGGAGTTAAAGTAAAAATGTAGGAAGTAACCTCAAAAAAATCAAAGACAGGCACTGAAAAACTGATACATGGGTCAATGCTGAGAGTTTCCATTGTTTTTCTGTATCATCTTGATTTCTTAGCAATATAATGGCAGGCTGAAACATCCCCAAGGAACAGGGATGAAGATAAGTTGTTACTTGGGAACCTTGTCCCCAACTTGCTAAGCCTATGCTAAGCTAATGCTAAGAAATATTTTATGGAAATTCTCCCTTGAACTCTGCCAGCCTGTTCCAAACTCCAGCTAATGACAGGCATGTCACACGTCATTGGTACACCTCCATCCATCTTCGGTTAGCCTCTCTTCCTAGTCCCCCCCTTAATCTGGACATAGCGTGACTTTCTTCAATTACACTGGGGCAGCAGCATTAGAAGCTCCCTCTGCTCCAGCAAGCCAGAAGGTTCAAGTGTCCGCTTTATATAAACACACACATTTTAGCATTTCAACATGCCGTTCCCTGCCGACTCTCCAGGGGAAGGGGTCTGGGGGCAGATCTTCAGGCTAAAGACAACTTCTGGAGTCCTGCGGTCGGTGGAAGTCCAAGAGCTCAGGACAAAAACATAAACACTAGCTGGGCAATTCCATGTGAAAGTCCATTTGATGACACATCCATGAAGCTGATAAAATCCTATGTACTTCTAGCATATAAATGAATGAATTTGAGGATATTCAACACAAGAGGACACATGAAAAGATATGCAAATTTTCTCATTTATACTAAGCTATACTATGCCCTGAGTCATTTTGTTTGCCAATATGGGTCCAAATGTCACATGCAGCTCAGCTGCAATTTATAGACAAGTGAAAAAAGACAAAAGCAGAGCTTCGATTCTCAACAGGGGCTTCCATTTTGGCCAGCGGCGGAGCTTGTTGCAATAACTGTGTTATGGCCAGAGATAAAGTGTAGAGGAAGTCTGAGTCTGGTGCGATGCTGCTGGTTTTTGGAGTCCATGAAGCATGGTAATATTGACATATCAACTTGCCAAACAACAGCGCAACAGATATAAAAGAAACAGTGATTTTTCTTGTGCCAGTCACAAACACACTAAACTGTGTCTGCTATTTTGTTCCATGGATGAAACTTCTGATGTAATTTTCAAAGTGTTAAGAGATCTTTCAGTGAAATATCACCCCTCTGTATTCCACTCGGGTTGTCTGCCACAGTCTCTCATTAATAAAGTTATAGCAAAGATTATGAATGAAGGAACACACTAGTGTTCCAGGGCATCCAGTGTAAGGACCTCTTGGCACCATAAAATGAAAATGACCTTTTTGGTAATTACAGATTTGAAAACAAAGGAAGGCAATAGTGAATCACTCCTCAGTGCAGAATACTGAGCACACAACAGAAATGAATCTGCTGTCCTTGGGTCTGTAGTCTTGGGTGAACTGACATTCCTGATAATGTACTCAACACAAAAAGTTGTCTGAAAACCTGAGCACACAATGTTTGGAAATTGTTCGGCAATAAATGAACAGCTAAATCTTAGACAATAGTGCTTAGCATTGTTACAAGTAAGAATGTGTTGGTGAATTTCCTCATTATGGGTGTTTGATTGGCAGTGGAGGGTGTATTGAGAGGAGAGGCAGGTAACTGCAGTTGCACTGATTTGTTCCTCCTGTTCTCCAGTCATAAAATTTGGTGTGAATTATTGGGTTTTGTTTTATTTTATACCTCTGTAACCTGAGTGTTTTTGTACCATCAACGCAATGTAATAATTTTGGTCCCTACACCGTCTGTGTCTTCTTCTGGGATGCAATTCTAAGTTGTCCCTGTAATGTGGGTAGGGTGACCACTTAATCCATGTCAGGGGGGACTCTATGAGCTATGGCAGGGTTTGTAAACTACCATTTCAGTTAAAATTACCTGGATTTTCCTTTAGGACTGAGTTCTTGCTGGGTGGTGATTGGTCAGTCTCCTATAATCATGCATGTGCCACTAATGTTAATGTGAAACAGCTGGATGAGTCTTTCAATCAAGGAAACAAACCAGTAAAAGCACAAGTAGAATTGAACTAATTGCCAAGTACAGGAGCCTTTCAGTTTTAAAATAGTTTGTAAGACCTGAAGTAGCTCATAGTGTCCCCCTGACATGGATTAGGTGGTCACCCTAAATGAGGGTGCCAACCCAGCTAAAAATTCTCTAATTTATTGCACCAATTGGAACCATTTGCGGAATGCTTCAGGAATTCTGACATGCCAAGGGTTGAGACCGTAAATCAAGGTCGATCTGGACACTCCAGCCACCTGGCAAAAGGGAAACTGTGAGGGGAAAGAGTGACAAGGAGGATGCACTAGACCCTGCACCTCACAGCCCATAGTCCTTATTCGTGGCAGTGGTAACAAAACAGTAGCCAAATTCTTCCCATGATTCATCAGACTCATCTTTCGTCTGACAGTTGACAGAATATCAGATCTCATTTGCATGTAGTCAGAGCTTCCCTGCTTGAAAAATCTGTCAAAGCCTTGCCTTGTCCTCAGTAAACAGTTTCAGTACATTGGGAAGAGATGTTTTCCACAGCTAAGACATGCCATGCAATGTAAAGTTGCCTAATTGTATCTGCCCCCAGAATTTGTTCATGATCTTCATTAAGTATTCTATAGGGTGACTTTAGTCTGCAGTTCCAGAGATTAATACTATACCCTACCTCCAGTGATGTTAAACTGACAAGATGTTCTAAATTGGTTCTAGAATCATCTAGCTGCAGCTGAGGCACAGAAACTCATTCGGCACCACCATAAATTTGTAATAAGTACAATTATGAAGGTTTATGACAGAATTACATCTCATTTTTTGTTAAATTTTATCCTCTGAGCAAATTTCCAAAACTCAGTTGTTTGTTGTTGTTTGGAGATGAGACTGCCAATTACCTGAAGTTAGGCTTCCTCATCATATGTTAATGTATTGGGAACCAAAACTGGACCCAAGAACTCAACTGAAAGATATGATCAGCCTCCCCCTGATGTGAGTTAATCCTTTTAATCCCTCATGCTATCTCCCTTTGTCCTGCGACTTTGTGTCCTCCAGTCACACACCAATGCTGAGGGTGATTTACAAGACAGAGAATGACTGGAACCCCAAACGTTTAGCATCACCATGAAGGAATTAGCCAACTGACTACAGCACTAATTATCAAAGGACTAATAAAAGTCTATTCACAGCCAGTGCCGTAATACTAATGTCCTGTCATAGCTCAAGCAGGTGGAAGCCAAAGAAGACAACAGCCATTTCTTTGGATGGTCAGGAACCTCAGCGTGTCTAAAGCATCTCACCCCCAAAGACCCATGAACAACTGGACCCTGGTGGCCTCTTCAGTGAGTTTTAACAGGAGATATACTTCTCCACCAAAACTTGATGCTCTTTAGATCTAATTTTGTCCTACTTGCAGCCAGACAAAGACTCTGGGTGGCAGTTTCTGACAGAATGGCCACACCTCTCTCTTACACCCAGTGAACTCATGAATTAAACTTCCCACAATCCAGAGTGAGATCCTACAGAAACTGCTAGAAATGGTGAAGAATGGTGACCAAGAACATGTCACCATTTTTTTTTCTGCTCGTTTTCTGATCTTACTATAAATGGCTAAATGAAACAGAGTAATACAGAAATGGTGAAAGAGTACAGTTCAGTAAACGTCAGCGGACAGTCAGCTGGTCCATAAATCTTCAAATAAAGCCCCCAGAAGATCCCAGGTGAAGGAGTCCTATCTCTCCTGAGCCTATCAGGTGGATCCTCCTAGGCAGCCCCCCCAAACNNNCAAACCCCCCCAGTGACAACCCCCCCCAGCCAAACCTATGATCAAGCACAGCGGCATATGGGCTGTTTGGAATTCCACACGCTCTGTGGCCAAATAGCCCCCTCCCGTTCTCCACATCCGATCCCGGGAGTTCCCTTGAGCGGACGCCTCGGCTTTCTTCCAGGACTGACCCCCCGGCACCTGACCTTCAAGACCCTCTGCTGTCCCTCAGGCAGCACGACCGGCAGTAGGGAGTCAGAGAGGACGACTGTGATGGGGGGGAAGGAGAAGGCGTCTTTATGCATAGCTGACATGGCCAAACACCAAACGTGAGTCTGATCTATTAAGCTCTGTTGTTAGAAGCCCTTTCCTTCAATTTAATTATTTCTTTGACTGTCTGAACTCATATGGCTCTGCATAATAAATGTGTCGTTAGCTATTCGTGTGAATGTATAATATTTCTGCATGTCCTTCGCATACAGCATTGGGTGCTATATGGAGGTTGGTACCAGGTTTACAGTGAGTCTTTCTGATGACAGATGTCTGGGGCTTGCGATCAATGTGGTTGTGATGTTTAGGGGTTCAGAGGATAGTTCTACACTGTGTTATAGGCCGCAAAAATAACTGCATGACGAATGCAAAAAGGGGATGTGTGGATACAATAACTGTGCTTGTAATCTGGAACTTGGACTGAAATATCATGGTACAGGCAGAGGTGATGGACACTCATCTGTCAAGACCCCTGATCTGTTTCTGATTATTGAATGTACCCCAAATGGGAATAATAAATGCCTGTAATGCCGGTCGGCTGGATTCTTACCAAATGCTAATGTAGCATCTAAACAAATCACAGGCATACTGATGCATGGAGCATTGCCACTATCATCAACATTCTTCGAATAAGCATAGAGATGTTTATTATTATCATTAGAAACAGTTTATATTTGCATTCTGTTGTTTGCCCTGTGATGAACTGGCATCCCATCCAGGATGTACCCCAGCCCTGTACTGCTCAGGATACTGATCAGGATAAGCATTTACAAGATGGATGTTTAGTTTAATGAGGAGTGGAACGGAGGGATCAGTCTGAGTTTATTTTCAGACTGGGACGGGGAGGAACATAGAAACAGGGCTCTCCTAAATTGGTATGTGACCCCCACCCCCCCCAAACCTGGGCTGACCGCAAGGCCGTTGCTGTGCTACAAAGAGCCAACAAATAGTTTCCGGCGTGACCCTGGTACCCCAGGAGGGGAGTTCTGAGGCAGGTGGAATATATCCCATGGCCCTGTGAAGCTTTGGACTTTGGAAGGTTTTTTTCATGAATCTTGGGATCTGTTTCAGAGGTTCTGCTGCATTGCCTTGCTAATGCTACACTGTGAAAAAAAGTTGGACATGTGACCCTTTGGACATTGTGTCGGGTCATTACCGCCAGCAGACAGCTATTCTGCTAAATTGGTTTGCTGAGTTTTTTAAATTAAGAATAATCCTGGGAACTGGTCTGAGGTGGCAGATATCTTAAGTCATTTCATGTGTCCATAACTCTCTGCATCTTAATAGCTCCAGCCATCAGCAAGTGAAAATGACCCAGGATTCCCCAGAGAACTATTCCATTCAGTTCAATTCACTTTATATAGCATCTTTCCCATCCTGGTTCCAACAAATGTGCTTAACAAAGAATCAAATATGACTCTGAAAGGTCTTTTACTGAGATATAAACTGACAAATGTGTCATTTAATTTTCAGTTGTGTACAAAAATGGCTTAGTTCATCTTTGATGCAATTATATCGAGAAGGGTCTGGCTGCAGAAGGGGCCTGAGAGTGTGTGTCCTCTGTCAGGCCCCTATCCACTCTCAAGCCCCTACGTCATTTCCGTTAAAATGACAGAATCTGTCTTCCCAAACCCCAACACGTAATTTCCATTTAAACGATAGACTCTGTCTCAAACCGGAACAATACCGCTGTACATATGTGTATAAATAAATATAGTTGTTATTATTATGTGTTATTATTGTGAGACAGACTATCGCTCATATGTACTTTTAATAATTATTTTCTTGTGCCATATTAATGCCG
>JAODLC010000001.1:19951344-19974732 GCA_026781145.1 Hippopotamyrus pictus
GGGGGTGGGGGGGGGGGGGGGGGGGGGGGGGGACTGGTACTGCTCACTTGCATTGAAAAGTCCAAGTAATGATTTTCACTTCTCCACGCACAAGTAAGAAAATTCCAGTGCAGGATCAAGCAATTAAGGGAAATGCTGTGGATGGATTTTGCAATATATGAAAAATTATGGATTTTATATGGATCTTTTTTGGCTGACTGTCCCATGGTCATGCACGCTCACATGACCTCTTGTGTGACCTCTAGTGTGACCCGTGACACTGCCGGACCTGCTCGTGTTTCTGCCGGACCTGTGTCTGTCACTTGGTGTGTTTTTTTTGTCTCGGTGTCGGCATGCATGCCCATTTCACCCCCCCCCCTTTTCTAAACTCCTCAAATTTGCTAATGTCACATGTGACCAGAAGGTCTAAAACATGACCTTTATAATAAAACTTCTAGCACAGAGATGAGTAATTCTTATTATTTTTGTATTATTTTGGGGGGTGTTTTGGTGAAATACATGAGCCAGTTTTCAACTATTTAGGGATGCAACAGCTTCACTCCATATTCCGGTCTCACGTTTCAGCTGATTTGCCTGGAGATGGGGAGAGAATTGGCCTTAGACATCCAGAGGGATTTTAAAGAGCATTTTGAATGTCCTGAGGAATTTCTTTTGGCACAACATCTCAGGGTGTGACACTGTCCTCCAGGCTTAGGGGTTCGAATCCTACCTCCATTCTATATGTATGAAATTTCCTCTGGAGACTTTCAGGCGAATCTGTTTCTCTAAATCATGGTGTGGTTGTGTGTCCTGCAGTCCATTGGCATTCTGTCCGGGCTGTACCCCTACTGCCTGGGAGAGGCTCCAGGCCCTCCGTTGGATTGCAGACACTGGAGAAATGTTTAGAAGGTGGATGGTTGCATATATATACTGTGAAGATTTATTTAGCAGCTGCTTTTCTTCATCTTTTCGAGAAAGCATGGTCAGCCAGTCCCTGGAGCAAGGTTAAGGGCCTTTCCTCATGGGGACGATGGTGAAACTACACTCTCAACTTTGGGATTTGAACCCACAACCTTTTGTTCACAAGTACAGTAGGCCCAACCTACTGAGCCACACACCTCCCACCTAAACATCCTGTGGCCAACAAACAGCATTTTGGGACTGAGATATTTGGCACATCTCTGCATTGCCTCTATTCCATGTCCTGCAATTAGGCCATGATGAAGTTGTCCAGTGTCAGAATATTGTAGAAGGTGGAAGAAGAATCCGATGCACTGTTTATCCATCTACCCTGGGTAAATATGTTCCATTTGTTTTGGTGACATGCAAGTTGGCTTTCTCCTCATGGGCAAAAGGGACTGCAGAATAACTGATGTGCCCCCCCACCAGAGTCTTGCTACCCATCAGCCCCCGAGGGGGACAGGTGCAGCAAGTCTCTGGCCACCCTGTCCCTATTTGTTTCTAATCCTGTCCTTGTCACCTGTCACCGGCCGGCATTGTGCAAATACTCGTTTCCAAAATAGCACCCATGTTGCTGCAAGCCCTGGCCGTGGCAGAATTGGGGGGCACACACCCCAGCCGCGGTGGTGGCCTCTTTTCCAAACCATCCAATAGGCACAGGCGAGCCGCGATGGGTGGTCAGGATTTGCCATCTGCGACAAATCAGGACGCCCGTCACTCTATACAGAGAGTCAGGTGACATGGGTCACTTTCATATTTGCATCCCTTTGCATAGGTTTTATATGGATAATGTGGTAGGGGTACTATTTCAATAACACCCCCCATGCATATCATTTAACTGTTTCTCAACAACTCTCCCCCACCTTCCCAGAATGCATTCATCTCAAATATCCTAAAAGTGGTGTAATATGGGTTTTCACTAGAAGTCTGACTCCAAGCCAGCTTAGAGGCCTGTATGAACGGTTTAATTCCCAAGAAGGTTATTCTATCCATCTTCTCTATGTGCTGCATGACATTTATCATGTGACTTTTTTAAAATGCAAAATTCCAAACACATTAAATTTTCCACTTGTGTGGTTGCAGCTTTTCACTTGAGTTTTCACTCACATTGCTTATATGATTCTTCCCGACCCTCCTATTTTGCAAATATTAGTGGCATCCATAAGCTTTAAAGTGATTTCTGCCCTGATCCCCTACATACCACAGTGACACCAGCACCTTATGAGCTGAAATGAACCCCCTGAATGTCCCCCATACTGTCGTTCGGGATTGCCTCAGGGAAAGCTCATTTTACAGAATCAAAACCAGCTGTGATTACGTCATACAATTTTCAATTTACAGTAGAACTGAAACAGTAAAAATTCTAACAAAAAATGCAATAATGCATGTATCTAATGTATGTGTAAATACCTAGACAAAAAACTTTGTTTCCTCAAGTTTATTAACAATAATTTTGTAATATCACATACAGCTTTTTATTGCCTTTTTCATGAAGAAATGATGGAAACTCGCTGGAGACACTGATCAGATCCCAGTAGCCAAAACTGCAGCAAAGTCACCATCTTAGTCATTCAGCTGATTACTTAAGTGGAATTTTTCCTCATAGCCTTTTTCTCTTGGAAACATTAGCAATGATCAAGTGCAGCAAATGATCCAAATTCCGGCACCCCTGGCAACCGGACAGGGCCTTCTGAGCATCTCAGATGTCACACCAGTCATCCAGAACAGAAGCCACCCCCCCCTCCCCAAACACACACACACACACACACACAAGTCCTGAGGTTCAGGGAGCCACAGTCACTCATTCGCTGATCCTCTGGTGTAAATGAGACAGGGACGTTGGGAGTGTATGGTTGGGGGGGGGGGGGGCGGTTCTTATAGTTAGATCCGGTTGCACTGGACGAAGGACAAGTGACTAACTGTAAGATCTTAGCGCAGCTCAAACTCTGTCCCCGAAGCTCCTCTCTGGTGACTCTTCTTCATTGACTATTTGCCATTTCTGTTGCCTCAGGCCTGATTTTGTTGTTCATTGTTTTGCTGTTTTGTTGTTCATTTTTGGGACATATAACTTCATGCATCTTGAATTCTTTGATTGTTGTTTTCTTATGAAGTGAAAGCTTTTTGATGAAGTAGAAGGGAATGAATAAATGATTTCTTGAGACCCGTTGAAGTGTTTCCAGCAGATAATCCTCCACGATTTCTCCTTGTCAAGACTCTCACCACCATGAGCTTGCCTTTGGTTAATTCTTTGGCAAAGGTCTACGACCCAAATCCTCTGCAAGGCCACAAACCTCCTCTTGCAAAGACAGCCATGGAGTCTGAGAAGCCACAGGTGCAAAGTCAGAATCTCACTGAGACCTGGATCAAGTCCCTCAGCGAAAAAATGGACTGGCTTCTCAAGGTCCAGGAGAAGGTCCTTCACAGGCTGGATGGCATGTCCCAGGACATTGGTGGCATTGAGAAGGAGGTAGAGACGCTCAAGGTAGTCAAGGAAGAGGTCTGTCAGCAGGAGAAGACTGAGACTGAGAGTCCTTCTGATGTAAAAGAGATGTGTCAGGAAATGACCAACATCATGTCCACTGTCAACCAGAGGACAGAGCAGCAAACCAGGAAGCTGGAAGGGGTGGAAAAGCTGGTTCTTGGCCTTCAGCAAGTGATTGGCTTCTTAGGAGCTAAGACCTCCAAGCTCAGTGAAGTAATCTGCATTGGCAAGGCCTCTCAGACATCAAGCGCTAAGGGGAAAAACACTGTAAATACTAAGGCCAAACATGCAGTCAGAAAACCCCAATCAACCAACAAAAGAGCCAATAAGGTGGGTCACATCAGATGTGCTGGGAATTCGATAACATCACAGCTTATTCTTTGATCATGGTTTGTACACTGTCCACAAAATTTGCAGTAAGTTTATTACCACGTACCTGTACACCTGTAATATTCGAACAGCTTTGCTCTGGCTACCTCTAGTGTCTCTTTAATAGCTGACACAAAGTTACCAGTGCCGGATAAGTGGATGCTTCTGTCATATCATGTCTCTGATTACCATCAACAATCTGCTTAACACAGTGGAGAATATTATCCCAGCTGTGGCAGTTGGGTTAAACTGGGCAGCTATTGGCAGTGCATGGTAACCCTGCCCGCTGTCGTATTTTTCCAGTGCGTAATAACAGGCTATATGATGGTTTAGCACTGTCACAGAACAGTTCAGATTTCGGAACAAAGAAGTGGCCATATGATTCTGAAAATGTGCCATCATATGAATGAATAAAAGCAGATGTCCTTTTAAATTAAAAGTAAACAAATTGTGTATTTATTTTATATTGTATTTTATTTTAACTGTATTTTTTACCAGAACTCTACTGCATAAGCTTCTGAAGTTGGACGGATGGATTTATGGAGGGAGGGAGGGATGGATGGATGAAAGGATTAGTTTAGTGTGTATTCAATATTCTGTAAGTGTATTCATCTTTCCTTTTTTTATACAAACTATTCATACATAACCAGATTTTAAACCATTATTCTCATCTCATGTTTATTGCTAATTTGGGGTCCAAGCTCACAGTGCTGGTACCTTATTATATTTGCTAGGATTTCTCTTCTTGTTCTGCACTAAAACGATACGGGCAACACAGATCGTAAGGTGCAGAAACACGAAATTTGGTGGAGTGGTGCAGAATTGCCCCCACTGCTCAGGCAAGCAAAATCATACCCATCAGCCTAATGGTGGTGCTACATCTCAGTGTTGGACCTTTGGATCTATATCTCCAGAATCGTGAGTCATAGAAACAAAATTCTTCATTTACAGACATTCCCTGGCTCATGTCAAAAAAGTTTACTATGAAGCTCCGCCTACTTATATTTTTTTGCTGATTTGCATAATGTGAAAAATTGACTTTTTCAAACTCGCCCTAAGCCATTCATCTGATTCACACAAAAAAGTGCAACATCTTGAGACATTGGGTGCGTCCGAAATCGCGCACTTGCCTCAGTGCAGATGTAGTCCACAGTGCGCACTGCGCACTTCCTTCTGTAGTGCACACTACCATGGGTAAGTGCTATCCTAAATGGAACAACATTTTGCACTTACCGGAAGTGATGGACTAGCATTTGATCGCAATTCTCCAGCACGCCAAAATATCTGCCATTTTGTTTACAATGAATTTATAACATTGAACATTTATAACATGTATAACCTATCTACGACTGCCTAACTGACTAAAAAACTGCTAACATTTACGTGTGCGAACTCTTCTAAGTCGATATAATCGCAAACTCAAATTATCTGTAACTGTCGTCAGAGAGTACACACCGCAGTATACATCAGTAAAATAATTTTATTAATGTTTATATTCAACTCTGAAAATTTGCTACGTCCGCTACGTAGTCAAAATGGCGTCCGTTTAGTGCGAGTAGTGTCCATCATTCTGCACTGCGTTTTCTGGTCGTTTTCAGTGCACCATCCGGGTACTTTTAGTGCACTGAATTTTAGCTTAGTTGTCAGTGTGAACGCACTACGCCCTAAAATCGCACACTAAAAGTGCGCAAGTGCACGATTTCGGACACACCCATTGATGACAAAAAGTTGTCTATAGGATTTCGATCACGGTACAGACGAATTAATTTCCTGAATATTAACTGTTTGTACTTAGTGAGCTATTTCTCATTAAAGGAACATCCATTTCTCAATAAACTCACTAAGTGTAGTTGATATGACATTCCAAGGCGACTCTCCAAATGTCACAAAAGTCACCCACTAGGGGGCGCCATAACTCAAAATAGCTTTTAAGTCAGAAACCACTGGATATAAAAAGATAAGCTCGTTATTGTCACTGCATGAGTGCACGAGTACAATGCGATCACGTTTGGATCCTTCTCCAGAAGCCTCAGTAAAGAAAGTTTAAGGATTAGGAGGGGGGAAAAAAGTAATATATAGCAATACAGTACATAATAAAAAGTATAGGGGGGTATATTGCACATACAGGAAATGATCAAGAACAGCAATATTGCACAGTGTGATGAATTACACAGTATAAAGTTGAGGTACAGAAATAAGTGAGACAGCAGCATTATACATTATACAGTAAACATGGGTGGGGCCGAAAACAGTTACATATTGTGTGTGTGTTTGTGGTCAGACCTTCCAACAAATCATATAACAGAAGTTGATCTACTCGTCAAAGCATGGCTGACAACAGCCAATCAAATTTCAGCAGGCTATAATTACCCTTGTAAATGACTGAGAATCATGAAATTTGGTGTAACGGTACAATATTTCTTCCACTACTCCAGTCAGAAAAAAGACGTTGGTTGAGTTTCTGGTGGTGCAATAACGGCCATAGTCCATAGGCCCTTATATAGTAATGTAGATATTATAAAGCCATACAAACACAAAGTGCTTCCATACCTAATACGCATTCATTTACAGAGATTCTGATGGAACATCTGATGTTAAATGTGACCAAAGCGTCCATTCGTGCCATAGTGATTGGACCCCAATAATTGCTGCATGTGGCTATATTTTGGTATTGTTTTTATGATTACATCTCAATTTTGTGAAATTATTAATAATATTGTAAAGAATATTTAGAGGAAAACCAGTTTTTACTTGACACCATAATGAAAATATCATCAGAACAATGTGTTCAAACAGGCAGTCAGCTACCGATAACAGATGCATTTGGCAAATGGAAGGCATGCTTAGCTGGCTGTGAAGGAGTCTGTCTGAGGTGACATTTACTCTCATGTTCTGGCAGACGAGTAGAGGAGGATGCAGTAAGCTGGAGACAGGGCGCCCCCCCCCCTCTCATTCCTGTATGAAGAATACTGACTTGCAACCCACTGGTTCCCAGGACTTTGTTGTTACCTGGTGTGTGCTGCCTTATCACTGAGGGGAGCTTAGCTACCAGTCACAGGCTGCTCAGGTTTTCAGGCTTGACATACTATTGCTCACATATGTATATTTTTCTGGGGGGGGTGCTTTTCTGCACTGCTATTTGTTTTCAGCTCAGACGGCAGCCATTTCTGATAACTGCTTTGCAGGAAGTGCAACAAAAACAAAACAAAAAGTATGTGACCCATGGGTCTGTTAATATGACTGACACCCCACATTCTTCTCTGCCAGAGAGTGCTATTCTTGGAGCATGGAGACCACAGAAAGCATACTGTGACCACAGAGAGCACATTGTGCCCTCGTGGCCATGCAGTGTATAAGTAAACCAACAGCTGAACTTAACCTAACACCTAAACATATTAACACTGGTGCTGTGACCAATATGGGAAGTCGTGATAGCTGAATTAATCAGTCGATCATTTTTATCTATGATAGCCACAGTTTCATTTTGTGTAAATTGTGTGTGACTCTATTGTCCCTTAAGTGCAGTGATCACTAAAACTTAGAGATACAGCGAGTGTCATGGCTGTCCTGAGTATGGCATAGCAGTCGCTGGTGCAGTGGGTTCAAGGCGTAACTTAATCTCCTGAGGTTCTCAGAAGTTGTTTGGAAAACACCACAGCTGCACTGTACAGGCTGTCAGTAGGTGTCAGTAACGAAAATAACAGACTTTGCTTTGAGCTAGGTTCAGGTTCCTTTCCACAATCTGTTTATCTTCTGACAGTCACTTATCAGTGCTGCTGTTTTTCATATAAGTAGCAGATTTTAATGTATCTGTATCTGCAGGTATGCTAGCCAAACAACTTGGTCTTGTTTCTTGTTGTCTTGCGCAAGTGCACCCCCTGGAGGACAGTACTCTTTAAGCATTCTACCTGTCTTTCCCCTTGGTCTGGTGCATTGTGCCTGGGATAACAGTTTTATTTACAGTACTGCAAAATATATATGCCTACCCTTGTCTCTCAATATGAACACCCAACGTCTGACTTGTATCTGTATCCATACCTGTCACTTTTTCTGTTGCCCAGCTGAAAGCCCAGAAATCCAAGGATGTTAAGGAGAAATCCAGCCCAAGCCTCAACGGTCTGAAGACCCAGAAGAAGAAGAAGCCTCCGGATGCAGGAGGTACAGCACAGCATGGGTTTAGGTGACCTGCTGTTCTCTTGACATTGTCATGTAGCCTAGCAACAGAGGGTAGAGTACTGTCAAAGGCAGTCAGAGAAAACAATCATTGCTATTTTTCTGGGGAATAGGTGTAAATATGCTGGAAAAAAAACACAATATACATTAGAACATATGCAAATTAGCAGTTAGAGGAGAGGGGTAAGGAGCGTGCTGATTCAGCGTGTCGCCGCACCCACCACGTGTCAATCCAGCTTGGGAATGAGAACGATAAAAAAAACAAGAATTTCTACTGTTTTCCAGAAACTGATATCTTGTTGGATGGCTAGATGAACACCAAAGCTCTCCTCAGGGGCACCTCAGCCACTCCATTTATTAGTTAAATTTCACTGCCAGCTCTCAATTAATTAACTTAAATAGTTATATATCTCAGTGCGGTAATTGATTAGGAGTACCTGGAGGAGACAACACAGAAAGAACATGCAAACTCCACACACATGGAGCAACGCCAGAGACTTGAACCCGGCTCCCAGAGGTGTGAGGGAACAGTGCTAATTATTACACCACTGTGTCTCCCCTTTCACACTAACAGGACGATCATTTAAACATAATTTTCTCTGAATGCCTAAGACTTTTGCATTGTATTGTATATTACCACTTGATCTTAGGGCCCTGTTATCTGGGAATGCCTTTGTGTGTTTTCAGCAAAATGGTTTAAATAAGAACCTCAGCAGCAGCAGATCTTGTAGAACATTCTGACTACTTTTGCATTCTTTGTCTGTCTAAAGTTCTAAACGTATCATGGCTGAACCTGCTTGCAGAGTTCTAAAGCTTGTGGTTGTGCTGGCTGCAAACACTGCATTGTGCTTTGTCTGGACCTCAACAGACACCATATCCCTGAAGAAAAAGGCACTCTTGCTGGAAGAGATCCAGAAGCTCAACCAGCAAAATGTAGAGCAATCTGTGTGCCCAGCCACACCAGAGCTCCAAGATACAGAAGGAAGTGACTGCTTGCCCGGCCTCATCCCAAGCATCCCACAGCCATCCGTAGACAGGAGTGAGGAGAGCAGTGCTTTGTCGTCGTCAGAGGAGGAGCAGGATGAGGAGAAGGCCACACAGCTGGAGGACAGCCTCATAGTGAATGAGGAAGGAGAGAACGAGGAGCACTTCACTGAGTCAGAACACGAGGAGGAAGTGGAGGACGAAGAGGAGGATGCGGAGGAGGCTCTGGAGGAGGATGAAGGGACAGAGTATGAACTTCAGAGAGAAGAGACTGAGATCACCGATGAACATCTGCCTCTCCCGGCTGCCCTTCCTCTGGAGAGGTGCGTTTCACTCAAGCTCTTATCAACATCATCAGGAGTCATAGTCCAACCACAGGTCTTGTTCTTAAGTCATCACCCTACTCAGATCGTCGGTTCCCCGCAGACTTTTTGAGAGGCGGGTGCTCAAAGCCTTTGGCATGTACGTTAAGAGGCCACACTACAGTATATCTTTAAATACAACAGAGATACACTTTTTATCTTTAGAATGAGGCACTTAAAATTGTTTGGGCAAACTTTGTGCCTGCAGTTTATTGATTTCTGCCTCTCACAGACCTGTTAATCCAGGTGATCAGGATCAATAGATCAGGGCTAGTGGATGGGTTGAAAACTTGGGTCAACATGTACTTGTCATTAGAAAGGTCCCCGGAGCATATTTGGCTGGGAAGAGGTTTGGGAACAGAATTTGGAAGTTGTGAAACTTTATTTTCAAAAGATGTTTTAAAGTGAGCATTTATATTTTGGAAGGTAAATCCTTAGACCCTGATGAACTGCCAAGTATAAAGCACTGATAGGGGAAGCTTCATACAAGCTGGCCTGTAGCACTGTAGCTGGGGCTTTTTGCGAGGCTGTCTCACCCGGGCATCCTGCCCCACAGCCACGAGGCCCCCGAGGCTGGCCCTAAGAGAAGGGTCACTGCGGGGGTCCTAGGTGAAGAGGAGGCCCACAAAAAGAGTCGCGTGGAAGAGACAAGCAAGAGTCCAGAACCTGTGGAAGACGAGGTGGAGCCAGAAGAGCAGAAGGAGGAGGAAGAGAAAGATGGCGAGGCCTTACTAGAGGAGTACATCATTGGTGAGCTGCAGATACCTTTTTCAAAAGGCTATGAAGTCTCTGACAGAGGAGAATGTAGGGGCAGGGCCACAGGGGCACTGGCCCTAGCTGAAACCTGATTGGCCCCCAGAGTGCTCCTCCCCGTCACTCACTGATTTATCATTGGCTAATAATAAAGTTACTCTTTTGTACTAATTATGGCCCCTCTTATGCCCCTCCCCCCCCCACACCTTACAAAATTCTAGAATCACCCCTGGTGTCCAGTTAGCACCATGAATACATAATGTGTAGAATGCAACCAAATCAGACTCTGTACACATCTGTCCACTGGTTTTGGTGGAGACATTCCAGTGAGGACAGAGTACCAAAAAAGACTATGGCATTTCATCCGAATGCTAATGTAGTGTGGTGTACTGCTTGTGGCTTCTGAACAGTCATTGCTCCAACTGAGCAGTGACCACAAATTTCTACAATGTCCTTCACATGAACTTTGAGTCATGAGTTACAGATCTGCCCTGTCTGTTTCAAATCGTGGGTTGAGTCTCATTTTGGTCATATATGGTTAAACTTTGTACCGCGTGTATATCTAGGCATGCTTTGTACCTCATCACTTTAATGTTCCCTAGATGGCTGAAGCTATTGTTTCTTATCTTCCCGTCCATCTCACTCCTCCTTTCTGGAACCTTTCAGACTGCAGTCCCCCCCCACCTGCCCCCTTCGATCACCGGATCGTGTCGGCCAAACACAACCAAATCTCCAACTTCTACACCGTAAACCGGGAGGAGATCCTGGGAGGGTGAGAAGCTTTTGTTATGTCAGTGGAACCAAATCTCCAGGACACAATATATGAAAAGGGACATCAGTTTTGGATGCGGGGGAGGGATGGGGGAAGGGAATCTAATCCCAATACAGACAAGTTTCCTTTCCCATGGTGGGTAAGTCCAGAGTAAAGGCTGTTTATTTATATACTGACCCCCACCACCGTACGGTCTGTGAAACCCTAACCCCAATGCTGACTCAGAGACAATCAGCCAGTGATAATCCATTTCTTCAAAGAGAAGCGGCCAGCCTCTTCTTCATTTAAGCATCTGCAGTTCTTTCTTTCAGGGGTTTTTAGATTACTTTTCTCACACTCAAGGGCAGGTGGCCATTTATGAAAAAATATCTCGCATTAGCTGCCTGTATTGTCTGACACAATTGGAATGCCTTGAAAGAATTTTATACATAAAATGTCATGTCTTCACATAAAGTTAGTTTGTGTGAGTCAAGGTGGAAAGCAGTGAAAGTGAACTACCCTTAGACGTCAGTGTTTTTGTATATGGAGGAGACGAGAACTTAATATGTACTTGATTTTGCACTTTTATTCACAGGGGTCGGTTTGGTCAGGTTCACAAATGCGTTGAAAACTCATCTGGTCTCACCCTGGCTGCCAAGATCATCAAGGCAAGAACTCAAAAAGAGAAGGTAAGCTTTGTCTTTCTGCTTGTGTCAGAATCGTCACACGACCACACACATGACCACACACACGTGACCATGCCTGGATAACATTATAAAAAATCAAACATGTTTAAATGTTCTGTATCATCACAGACTGTTAATGTGAATGTGCATCACCTCCACCCATTACCTCCATCCATCCAACTAAAGGCTGATTTATACTTCTGTGTAGAATCTACACTGTAGGTATGACCAGAAGTGGAGATTTCAGGTCCAGAGAGTACAAATCCAGACCAAGATTTCGTTCAACCAACCATTTAAGTATAAAGAGTCACAGTCACAGAGTACTCGACTGGTTGGTTGAAACAAAATATCGGTCTGGATTTGTACTCTCTGGACCTGAAATCCCCACCTCTGGGTGCGGCATAGCCATGTCATGTGACTACATGTAACTACATGTTGCGGTGACACAAACCACAACAACTGTGATTGGTCCTCTTGATTGCATCACACTTCCTCCTACGCAAATGTGATGTGTTGTTTGTTTCCAGCTGGGGTGATTTCAGCATAGGACAAGCTGTGTTTAGTTCGTCGTTAGCCTGCTGTTTCTGGCATGGTCACAGCCGTTCACGCTGTTAAAATAAAACACGCTTGCAGCCGGTCATGCTAGGGCTGCATGATTTTGAAAAATTTCAGATATCCAGATGTGATTTTTTTTTTTTGCCATAAATGTTGCAATATTTATACAGCAAAAAAGAAGTTATGAATACATTTTTCACACACCCTATGAGTGATTTAAACAGCATGGGTGAATATGACTTATGACCGGCTCACAGTTCGCATGTAGAGCTCATGCAAAAGCAGCTGCGGTAAACTGTAAACTGAATTTTAAACGTATACTAGATAATCTTGAAAAGGACCAGTCATTAAAATTGCAAAGCTTGGCAAGTTTTGTTTCCTATAGTAAAGTAAAAATGTTTTGGTGAACACCCCGTACGTAGCGAACTAGCATTTTGGTGTATTTGCAGAGTGATGCAGCACACTCCAGGTGCACAAGTATAAATGCTCACAACGGCGTAGGCGACTTGCATAGGCCATGGCGTGAGCAATGCAGAGGCTCCACACAGGAGTGTAAATGGGCCTCAACTGTGAATTTGCTGTTCACAGGAGGTGGTGAAGAATGAGATCCAGGTCATGAATCAGCTCAGCCACGCCAATCTGATCCAGCTCTACGCAGCTTATGAGTCAAGACATGACATCATCTTAGTCATGGAGTAGTAAGCATCCTGTTTATTGGTGAAAATAAATTTACTTCAGTTTTTTGTGGTTTTTTTGGTTACCCAATAGATTGTCATATCCCTCAGCTTTATGACATCAGGTGGGCCTAATCTGTGGCACAAATATTTCCACAGTGCCATCTAGTGGGGGTCATCCCATGTGCAATCAACATGTTATCAGCCCTGTTTCATTTCATTAGTTAGCTTTGTCAGAAAGGTAGCCTCCTCTTGTAACTGAAAAAAAAGTGTATCGTTAACTTACTACATGGGTGATGATCAAGTTTCTCTGTGCTGGGTGGCATGATGCTTCATCCTTGTTGCTGCAGTGTGGCTGGAGGTGAACTGTTTGACCGCATCATTGATGAGAACTACAACCTCACCGAGCTGGACACGGTGCTCTTCATCAGACAGATCAGTGAGGGCTTGCAGTACATGCACCAGAGGTACATTCTGCACCTGGACCTGAAGGTGAGGTGCCACACCCCACACCAGAGAACTAAGTCTGAGAAACACTGTCATGGCCTGTCTTTACAGCACATATCACTCCCCTTTGGTTGATTAAACTCTCTATTTGCTTTTGCAGCCTGAGAACATCCTGTGTGTGAGCAGAGAAACAAACAAAATAAAGATCATCGACTTCGGGCTGGCGAGAAGGTGAATGATACCTCTGATGGCCCCTTTTGGTTGTTACGGCTAATATGTTTTCCAGAGCAGCTACCAGTATTTACTTAATTTAACTGGATGCTCTACATTATTTGTATCAGCACTTATCCCTGTTGAATATTGTGTGTTTGATATAGCAGGTAACTGGTCATCATAATTATGTGATTTACCTAAGTATCTTCTTCATTTAAGCGAGTGTTCCAGCTAGATATTTTGATTACTCTTTCGCACAGATGTACTTTAAGGTCTTAATCCCCGCTGAGTCCTCCCTGCTGCCCAATGCAGGTATAAACCCAGGGAGAAGCTGCGGATTAACTTTGGCACGCCAGAGTTCCTGGCCCCGGAGGTGATCAACTACGAGTTTGTGTCATTCCCCACAGACACATGGAGCCTGGGAGTCATTACCTACATGCTGTGAGTGACTCAGCCGGGGGTGTCCACTAACATGAACCGTGAGTGGGGGGGACACAGACACATTGAGGGGACAGTGAATCCATGATATTCCAAAGCTTTATTCACAAACTCTTAATAACCCATTTTGAGTGCATACAGAACACTGTACTCTTGGAATTTTTATGTGAGGACATGACATTTGATGGTCGTGGCCTAACACAAACCAAGGCTATTGGTTCATTGGTTTAGGTACCACTTTACAATAAGACTACCCTTATGAAGGGTTTATGAATGGTTTATAATCAGGTTACCAATTAGGTTGTAAGACATTAATAGACAATTATAAACATTATAATACAGTGATTTTTTTAATTAATGAGTTACTAACATTTATAAGTGGCAAAAGGAAGCCTTATTGTAAAGTGATGCTTTTTTATACAAGGCTATTGTTTCATTGGTTTATACAAGGCTATTGTTTCATTGGTTTATACAAGGCTATTGTTTCATTGGTTTATACAAGGCCATTGAAATGTCCTCCTGGAGCAGAGAGACCTTACATTTAGTAATGCAGATTTTTCAGCATAGTGACATTGTAGAACTCCTTCTCCAACTTTGCCACCTGCTGGCAGGCTCAGCGGACTGTCGCCCTTCCTTGGAGAGGATGACAATGAGACCCTGAACAATATCCTCTCCTGCAAGTGGACCTTTGAGGACGAGGAGTTTATGGATATCTCTGACGAGGCCAAAGATTTCATCACCAGGCTCCTAGTCAAGAGCAAGAGGTAAGTCTTATGGGCACTGCCCTCCAGTGATGAACACGATCACCTTCAGACCTGCAGTGGAGGCCACAGCTATGTTATTTGGTGACTGTGACTGAGGCAGCTGGGACTTTGCTAGTTTGTATGTCTTTAGCAAGTCCACACTTTATTTCCTGGGCTGTGACAAGGTCCAAGTTTCACTGTCACTCACCCTGGAACACAATGAAATTCTTGTGTTGCAGTTGAGGGTGGGGCTTCATGGACAAACAGTGTACAATGCAAGACAAGACAGTGCAGGCAAAGCAGTGAAATATAAGAATAAGTAAACAAATAAGTTATTATATCATGGTATGAAATAACAAATGGACCATAGCACAGAAAAATAAATAAGGATACAGTTCAGCTTGTGAGTCTCCTGAAGGTCCAGGCTTGGCATGGTGGCCCATGTCTATTTGTCTGACCTCATAGCTGGAGGATGAGTGCAGCAGAGGCACTGAAGCACCCCTGGCTGTCAGACCGCAGGCTACACTACCACCTGCACAAAAAGGTATGCGTACCTGCACTGGGTGAAAAGCATGCTTACAGTGGCTGAGCTGCTCGCTGAAACTAACTGCAGTTCTCTCTCCAGAAAAACAAGTGCCATTCATCCCACACACCTCCTTCTGGGAACAGCTGATCAGGTTGGTTACTGTGTCTCATAAAGTGTTTAAACAGCAACAGAGTCCAGTGATGCTATAAAGCTGATTAGATTAGATTAGATCCAGCCAGGTACAAGTAAACAGTGGGCACAGCTAATCAAAAAATTAGCTTCGGTAACTGCTAATCTTCTAACGCCAACATCTAATTCGATAAAGCTAAACCACTAAAAATGTAGCGGAAGATAACAATCACTAACCACTGACATTTATTAAAAACTTTTATTAAAAACATACCTAGAGAGCTGTAATTTTAATATGTTGTAGCTTAGACAAAGAGTTTTCCAGAACAGTATAGCATGCCAAGATCAAATGATGATCAAGGTTTACGCAAATAATTCAATGAACAAATGAAATTAAAATTACTTTGCAGTCAACAATCAACATACAGTTGATTTACTGTAAACTTGTAGACTTAGTAAACTGACCAGAATACCCTTATAGTAACGTACTTCGCTCTGTAAGGCCGGGTCACACCGGATGCATGCAAGCACGTTGCCTGCGTGAGATGCGTGTCTCCAGCGTGGCACACGCCTCGCGGCAGTGGAGTGTTATCTAGAGAGTCGGAGTGGCACCTTTTTGTCAAACATGGTAAACAGTTTTGAGCAAAAATGGACAGTTAAAAGATATGTTGATAGTCATACTTACATCATACTTAAAAAAATACAAAACTGACATCTTTCACCATAGTTTCAGTGTCTAGGTTATGCATCACAGACACTAAGAAATCTAAAATATAAATTATTTTAACCATTTTTCCAATTGTATTTATTAAAGTAGAAAGCGGAGGCTACGTGTGCACTGTATACTCAGAGTAGAAAACCCAAATGTAGGCTGTAATTATATGATGTCGATAAGATAGTAGAACATTGGATAAAGCACAGTAGTTTTTAGGCTCTCTCTCTCTCGCGCTCTCTCTTTCTCTCTCGCTCTTGAATTACTAAAAACGGAACTATATTTAGCAGAAGCTATTTGGTCCACTAATGGTTTTCAAAGTTGGCATGAAATGCTAATCCTTTGACGAAAAAGTTAACTTTGCTAATTGGTGGTTAGCGAATTAGCAGAACTTTGCCTACAACTGCAAATAAATTTTATACAAATGCAATAAATCTAGTCAATTACTGTTCCTGTAGCTCAACAAGTAGAACACTGTGTTATTGCAAAGGTTGTGGGTTCAAACCAGAGTGGGCACACATAGCGTTAACCTTCTATGTAAGTTGCTTTGGATAAAAGTGGTAGGTATTTTATAAATAGTGTCATATTTCTTGTCACAAGCATTCACTCTGTGCTTTCTGTTTGTTTCTTATATTGCAGATAACCTCATGTATAATTTTGCATTTAACCATTATTTAAATGTATAATTTATTTGTAATTTATTCCTATTATACTTGTTGAAGACTAAGCAGTTTTTTGTAAGCGGTCTGTGTGCCCGAGGAATTTACATATTTTCTCTGTCTCCTTCAGATTAGGACTACAAATCGACGGCCCTCTAATCGCATGGGCCCAGCCACCTGGACCAACACCACTGTACCCAAACACACCTGCCTCTTCGCCATGCACCATCATGGCCTCATCTGGTCTTTGGTGCAGTTCCACCATAGCAAAGGTGCTTATCCCAGCCAAATGGTATTCAACGCATCATAATTTACTGATGAGCCCCCCTCCCTAGTTGTTATGATGCAAAAACAACTACAAACCACTCAAGTATCTCAAAAAATGTCACTGTTTTTAAACATCCAGCTCTATACTGTAAGCAAATATTATACTTAAACAGCTAGTGGCACAACAAAGCTGTACCTGGTGACTTGAGCACTTGTACCATATGGAGACATTTATTCTTGAACAGTGTTTAGTCCAGTTCATTTATTCATTTATTTATTTGCATTTATTTATTTAGCAGATGCTTTTGTCCATTTCAGTCTTTTATGTTTAAAGCGTAGGAATGTAGTCCTGATTTTTTTTCCCCCAGAAATAATTATCTGATTTCCTCTGAATTGCACCTGCAACAATGTCTGCCAATGTCTGCCATTACTTGTGAGCAGAATACCCTTGATCTTCTGGGTTTGAATTAGTACATCAGACTGGAGAATTTAAAGTGTGTAATGGGCCTAAAAATACATCAGTAATTAATTACATTTTTGGTCATTTCAAGCGTTGTGTGCAATTTCTAAGCAGTACATTGACATCACTGATTTTGACATTGTTTCCTTTGGTTTTGAATTCTTAGATTAACAAATGGGTATAAAAAGCCTTTTTTTTTTTTTTAAATGCTCAATGTTGTAAATAAACTGCATTACATGTTTTTAGTGCTTATTTCAACAAACGAGTGCAATCAGATTTGTTTTTAAATAGCGTGTGCGCTTCATAGTAAACGCAAGTAATTCTTTAAGAACACAAAGCTGTATTGATCTAACTGAATGCTGTATGTGTAATTTTAAATTATCTTTTATTTTTGAACCTTTCAATCTATACTATACACCTTAAATAGGTTTTCTCTGTTTTATACATTTACAAAATGTAGTCTTACCATACTTTGCCATTGTGTTGCTTTTATGTAGCTCTGTTAGAAATTTTAATATAATTAACAAATCATCAGACATTGTCATTTGTTTATATCTGCGATTTGATTTCAAGACATATTTGGTATTCCCCTTTAACGTCATGAAAGATGGAGTAATATTTTATTTCTGAAACTTCGTTTTCGTCCTTTGTTCGTTTTTTTGTACTTTGTCTTAAAATGCTTAAATATTTTAAAGCGCATAAAAAATTAACCAGTTAAGAGATACATAGTTTCTAGAATACTTGAAGACTTTTTGATTTCACCTTCACTAGCATTGCAGAGGAATTAATTATTACCTTAGTCTTTGTGTTCGGTTTTCTCTCCCATTGAAATGCAAGGTTAGCTTATTACTTCAAGAGCGTGATTTGTGTAACTAAGGAGTCTCCCTGGAGGACGGTTCATTCATAGTACTGTAATGTGACACCCAGATCACTGTCAGCACAGACCCAGCCCGGTGACTCGTGTCTTTCACTTACTGGTTCAGCACTGTTGACGCTACGTGCTGTCAGATCGGATGTGTTACTATTACCCAAGAATGGGCTGAACTGAATGTCTGCCCCCGAAGTTGGAATAGGGAGTGCCAGTCAACCCTTTGCGGGGGGGACCGTCCTAGCCAGCTAATTTCACTTTGTCTCAGATAGGTGGTGGCAGCGGTGATGCTTGCCCAGGGAGCCACATGTGCTTTGACTGCTACTGGGTTTAATCAGGAAGATTTCCTTAAATGTGAATGTGTGATAGTTACAATGAAATACTAAGTGTCAAATTTGCAATTATCTTCAGCTTTTGCTTGTAAATGTCTGATGGCTATCTCTCGGGCCAGTGAAACTACTGCTTCAAAAGGGAGGGGCTCTGAAATGTTGGGTGAGCCTCACATTAAGGGATTACGTCATGGCATGGTCATACCTTAGCGGCTCCCTTTATATGCCGAGCTGCCAAATGTGACACTGACGCTCCCTTATTGAGCACTGGGATCCTCCTCGGGTCTCCCCATCTGAAGAGATGCGTGTTATAGATGTCAGTCTCGTGTCCTGCAACATTGGCAACATTCCTGGAAATGTTGTTGTGTTGCTGCTGCTAAATAAACATGCACACAGACCACAGAAAAGCTAAAAACAGGAGTGACACCTGTCTGTGGCGGCCTCTTCCCCAGAAAGTGCCTTTGAAAGTAGAGTGTTTTAACACAGTTTTAATATTATTGGTACCCTCTTCCTGTTAGCCTCTGTTGCTACTTGGGTCAAGATTCAAGATTGTAGTTTGACTCCCCGGCTTTTGGAGTTTACTGCCACGCATTTGTTTTTGTCTGTTGAATCCCCTTTCTTGTGTTCCAGATTCCAGACTGCAGATTATGTGTCAGGGTTTCCAATTTTTGAGTTTTGTTTCCTCACCTTCCACGAAGGCTTTACACTACCTAGCTTAACTCTGGTTTAAGGAAATTTCCTGCTTTATCAGTTTAGAATTTGATGTGACCTGTTTGCCTACTTGTATGTTTGATTTCTAGACTGAATTTGAAAAAATCTGCATCCATGTGATTTTTTTTTTCTTCATTTCTTTCTTGTGCAGTCCTGGACATTTGAGTTTAAAGGCTCAGTAATTTGCAAATGATTTTAAATTACATTCATAATTTATCTTTCAGTGTCTGCTTTCTTCTGAAATTGCATTTATGGCCTGACAAAGTGATACTTAATATTTTACAATAATAAAGGTAATATTAACAAGTATAATTCATAAGGAACTAAATTTCCTCATTCTGTGGTCTCTTTCTTCTATGATTGAGCCATGAAATCTGAACAGTGACATCAAAGCCTTGACTAATTTCAAGAATATCCCACAGTCTTCTGATAAATCGGAACTCTTACGACCAGACTTTCCAGCTGACATCTGTTTCCATTCTGTTTGGCCCGCTTTAATGCAGCTAATCCTTCATTTTCAGTTTATAAATGGATTCCTGCCAGACCGGCTCAGCTACCTTAACACATTTGCTATTTAATAAGGCATGTGCAGGACTCCCCATCCCATAACACACCTAGGTTGGAAATCAAGACTCCAAATGTACAGGATCTCTGCGCAGACCTAGTGTGTGTGTGTGTGTGTGTGTGTGTGTGTGTGTGTGTGTGTATGTTCCCAGCCCACACTGTCACATGCACGAATATATTACATGTAATATGAGCTAACACCATTCAGCGCTGGAAATGTGCCCACCAGGACCAGGAATGAGACGCCCTATCCCAAACGCAGATCTCAGGTGATTTTTGTGCTGTAGGAGGACTTTCTCCTGTCCTTTACGAAGGGTGCTGCAGCGAGACAAACGGCTTCACATTTTTTCGTTTGCCTGCCCCAATGCAGCTTGGAAGCCATGAGTGCAGAGGGAAATCCAGCTTCTTGCATCGTCCACTAGAGGACAGTATTACAAGACAAAAGAATTATGCTGTGTTTTTCACCAAGGTGAACCTCACTCTGCAGGGTGGCAAAATATATCACTTGACAAAAGTTATAAAAGGGACCCACCCCCCGCTGCTAAAATTAATCATCCAGAGCTGATTTCTAATTTTTATCCCAAAAGCCAAGCCATACTGACCAAAGAGGTAGTTTGTATTTCTGCCTGAGGGAGGTGAAATGTTCTAGAACTGAACATCTGTGCCATTGTTCGTTTGTAATCAATACCTTGGAAAACAAAAATGGTTGAATAGAAATGAATGGCTGTGATGAAGGTCATTAAAGTAGCAACTGTTAAGTTGCCTGTTTGTCAAAGTCCCTGAAACAAATGAAACAATGCTGCTTCTAACAGGATTCCTACAGCCGTCTCGGTTGATATGCCCAGTCTTTGGGTTCTATCAAAAACAGTTGCAGAACCTTGAAATCGAAAGCATCGACAGGAAAAGGCATTCAAGGTACTAGTGTGAGAGGCAAGCCGTCCTTCCCTTAAATCCTGTGGTTGCCTGAAAGCAGAAAATGAAAACTCTTTTTGCATAATAAGGCAGCTTCCCTCTGCTAACCATCAGTGATCTCCCTCAAATCATTTGTATGAAATTCACGACAGCCAGGGCTGGGCTGACCGGGTCCATTCTGCAGACGAGAGAGCAGAATTCCAGAAGCCTAATTAGAAACAACTGAGAAACCAGTACATTTGATATAGTTTGCTCACCTGAAAAAATAAACCAAATCTAGATTTGGTGGGTTTTCTTTTCCAGAGTTATGTTGGGAGAAGGAGAAAGGGGTTTTGCTGAGGTCAGGGGAATGACCGGGTGAGAAGGAGTGTAAAACTGCTCAGACCATTGGCCCGGTACGGTCACTGCGAGGTCAGCCAAGGAGGTAAAAGGTCACTGGGGTGTCACAGGTCTGCTGTTGCCAGCATCGACCTCTGATCCCCTCTCCGATTCTATTAACACAATTATCTAGTTATCCCCTTGCTGGTTTAGGCCTGAATTTAATAATGTTCTTTGCAGAAAAATAACAAAATAATAAAATGTTTTGTTATAGTTTTTTTTGGATCACGCCTTCTGCAGCTGGGCGGTACAGGAGCTCTGTGGGTAGAGCCGTCTCTCTCTTCCAGCGCTGAGGGTTTGAATCTCATCTCAGTTCCACACATGGAGGTTGCATGTTCTCGCTGCGTCAAGCAGGTTCCTTTAAGTACTCCATTTTCCACCTGGCTTGCAACGATACTCAGTCAGGCTAATGCACACCTCTAAATTGCTCAAAGTGTATAAACATGCAGTAAGGGCCCTGGGATGGACTGTCATTCCACCCAGGGTGTAAGTCAACCTTGTGCCCTGTGGCAGGTTCCAGACCTCCCATGACCCTGTAACAGAATGGAAGGTGGATGGATGGATTCAGAACTTTATAGACTGAACTAACAAAATTGTTTTTGCTTATCATGCAGAACAAACCACTTAGTAGGTACTCAAATTAAACTGACATATTGCATAAATAGAGTTTGTCATGTTCGTCATGGCAAATGTGGCTTATGAGATCCTGTCACCCATGGCCCTAACCATTCCCACTGCCTCCTCAAAACTACAGAAAGTAAGGAGGCCCAGAAATCTGAAACATCTAACATGCAAAAAATGCTCAGGAGATACTTCAGTTGTTAATGCAAATAATCATGTGTTTATGGATGTGTTAGCTAATTTGTTCTTTGCCTGATTGAGCCCTTAAAACATGGTGCAGCAGCACTAGAAGGATAAGCTCAGTTGTTACTGAGAAAAGCTGAGAATCATTCTGTTGTGTGTCAACATTGTCATGTTGGATATCATGCCTGCAGGGTTTTTGCTCCAAAAAGAAACCCTACCTTTGCTTCTTCGTACGCAAAAACCAGAGTTAAGCTAGGTAGTGTACCTTAGCTTTGTGATCTGCTCAGTAATAGCCTAATAATTGTCTGTGTGGATCCATCACATAGCGCTGAAGATGTTGTTAGGACTGTAGCAGTATCCAGTGTTACGCTCCAGTCTAGGGTTGGAGCCTAACAAAATGAAAGGGAAGGAGGGATTGGGAAGAACAGGACAACCAGAGCTGGGAAAAGGGAACACGGGACACAAAGGGAGTCTTTTTTATAGTTTTTTTTAATAGTTTTTCACAGACACTGTACAAACACTAGGTGTAACGAACGCCAGGAGTGACAAAGGCCAAAGAATCAAACAAAACACCTCTACCGAATATAACCACAAGCTAAGCTACCTAAGTGAACACAAAAAAGGTGAAACGAAACAACAATGCCTAAGCCTAGCTCCCTATCCAAACAAACAATAATCCCCACGTTGACGATTAAACAAAAAGGCAGACACTCCTTACACACACCTAGTGGTACACACAGACACACACGCTTACAAAGCAAAGGTATCCAGAGGGGAGATCAAAAGAGGCAAAGTCAGAGTACACAAGCGAAAGTTCAAAACCAAGCAGAGTCAAAACCAGGGCGAAGGTACAATAAGGGATGAGGCGAAAATCAGAAGTCACTAACAAAACATACACGAGCAGTCATACAAAAGCAAAGCGAACGAAGAGCGAGCTAGCAGGCGAGAAGCAAATAGCGGGCAGTCGAAGGGATGAAGCTGCAGCCTCTTCAGCCGACGAACCGGAAACTGCTCCGAAGGCAAGGGAGGCGGGGTCAGGTCCAGAGGGCGGAGTCGAGGGAGCAGTTGACGAATGGGCGAGTGGGCAGGACGTCCGAAGAACCTGTAGGCAGCCTCCTGAACTTACGGCACGTACCCCAAACTTAACACCAGCCTCAGAAAAAATACAGAATCCACATTATGCAGCATACAGTATATTCATACTTTAATGTTGGTTGTCCATCAACTAGCTTGACATACATGTACAAAACTAGTGCAAACTGACTTAAACGTCCAGTGGCACACTGATTGTTCTGTGTATAAGCAGGAAAATAACTGACAGCATTTGCCAGGTTTGAAGGATTCATTGCCCACCATTACCACTGTGCTTGACCTCCCACCACTTTTTTTTTTGCGCACCGTGCATGCGACACCTGAGTAGCCCTTAAAGTGGCAGTAAAATAAAATAAGTGTGATGCTCACTTCTCGTCAACTTACAGGTACAGTATACTTTTATACCCT
>JAODLC010000001.1:19980143-19995740 GCA_026781145.1 Hippopotamyrus pictus
AGGGACGGTGGGGATGGGGGGGGGGAGGGGCAGATGGCTGAGGGGGGCAGGGTGGGAGACTGCAAAGGGTGTGGAATACATGGACCTCTGAGTGAGCTCCAGCCAGCTGACTCTTGCGGACCCATCGATAAAAAATTAAAAAGCAAAAAAAAAAACAAACAATGTTCAGAATAGGATTTCAAAAGCAAACAAACACACGGGGTGCTGCCCTAACACACGCACTTCTGTGCCTCCTCCGGGGGGAGGGATGCGATTGTGTCTCAGTTATTAAGTTGTGCCCCCCAATATCAAACTCTCTCCTGTGCTGTTGTTTCTTCTGCTTCTCTGGCTGCTAACTGTCCGCAGCACACTGCATCTCCTGTGGGATCATTCCAGTCCAGCCACATCATCAGGTCATTCCAAGCTCACCTTACACTCAGCTATTTATCCAATAGCCCTGGAGCAATTTTGGGAGGGTAAGGACCTTGCTCAGCCTTGCACAGGGCTCCAACAGAGACATAGCTTCTCTACTGAGCATGGGATTCGAACCTGTAACCTTCTGATCGAAGTCACGGAAACCTAACCCATTGAGCACACTAATACAAGAACGAGAGTGCATTGTTGTTATTGATTTTGGTGTAATTTTCATATTTAAATACTCAGAACAGACTCTGAAATTCTGCAAAAATTTCACTTCCTGTTTCCAAGTTAAGTCTGTCCTTTTCGTAAGTCAGCTTTTTTTTTACTCTTTTTGTTCGACAGTCTCTGGAATCATGGCAACGGTTCAGATAGGTGATCATCATGCCCTGGGACATTTTGATGGAGATGGTAAAGTTGGGACATTCCATGCATCATGTCATTGTCTAGAACCACTGACTTAAAGGCTCTGAGAAGTGCTCTGTTTTTCTCTATGAATACAGGAACCCCCACAGTAATGTACCCTTCAGATAGCCAAGGGGGAAACAGAAAAAAAAATCAAGATAAGAAGCTTGAATTCCGTAACACAGAAAGCGTACGGGATAACTTAGCAAATGAGGCACTATCACAGTCATTTCTGGAAAAGGTCTATCAAGCCCTGGAGTGTGACCTCTCTGCCTCACGTCAGCCAAAGCGTGGGCTGGCACTCTCCTTTTTCGTAGGAATAAAAGCCAGTATTCAGGTAAAACTGGAAATCTGAGCATTCTCAGCATCTGGTTATTGTTTCAGAAACCCAAGAGTTCTTTCCTCAGGCTTGTTGATCCCACAGATAAAGCAAGAGATAAAAAAGTGCTTTTTTTCTGCTTTATAGTTTTCTGCCACATTGAAATATGAAATCTAGGCCTCAGCATTGATGACGCCTAGTTGCGTATATTACAAAGTTCATAATTGTCACGCTATTGATTTACAAATGCCAAAAGAATCAACGTCAGGTGGTTCCTAATAATCGTATATTTTATTCAGTTGGTTTTTATATATCCCCATTCTCAACGATGCCCCACGGCACTTTACATGAGTGTGGTGTAATACATCGCTACTGTATTTGAGCCTGAGTGATCAGGTGGTGGAATCACAGAGGTGATTGATGGGGGCTAGTTTCCTGGATCAGGCACATGCATCTCTACCATCCACTGCTAAAAACATCAGCTCAAGGTCTTTGCGACAATGAGTCCCTCGTCTGTTCCCTAAACACGGATATAGGATACCGATACTTGCCTCTCATGTTTACCTTGCGGTAACACAGTCGTGCCAGAGATGGCGAGAATTTTGTAGACAAACTTCAGGCCTGGAGATAAGGAAAGAACCCTAGTGGAGGAGGAAGGCCTTGACTACTGGAGGTGCTGCTTAGCCTTGAAAGAGTGCAATGGGAAGAGATTTACGTGCAGAGCTGAAGCTGGCGGGAGGGCGTCGTGGTGTCCGTTAGCGGAAAGGAAGGCGGTCGCTGCATGACAATGGACCACACGCATCCTGCTGGCGAGCGCACATTGGCAAGTCGTCTGAGTCTGGGGCCATTTTTAATGTTCCTGGATTTGTTTTGACCCCAGCTCTCCCTGCCTGTCCTGTTGTTTTAGATGCTAAACCAGTCCAAGCCTATTTTTAGGCCCGACTTTTTGTTTTCTGTCCCATGTCGGTCAAACTGATAGGATCTCAGCGGGGGTATGTCTGGTTCATGACACAGTCCCCCCCCCAACTAGCCCTCCCCTCCAGGCAGGAATGGGGGGGGGGGCTCGGCGGAACATCCTGTCCTGACTTTTTTCTCCTTCATAGTGCAATGGGAACATGAGATCTGTAGTAGGATGGAATGTTTTCCCAGTGTGGGACCTCTGTGGGATGTTTTGGGATTGTTCAACAACTTCGGCAACACAGAGGCATTCATTTGCAATAATACCCCCCTTCCCCTGCCTGCCTGCCATTCTTGCCTACTGTTTCTGACCCCCCAGCATTAGCGACTGGTTCTTCATCAGCCCCAGCATGGCTCCCTCTGGGTTGACGGCACCCAAGGCCTCAAAGCATCCAGGTATCAAAACGCAGTAGGATGGCGGGGGGGGAGCACAAACAGCTAAATCACTCCTCCGCTACAGCTGGCTAAGGGGGACCGCCTGCGGGGGCCGCTATACAGCAAAACAAAGATGTGTAACACTGGTAATAATCATCTCCGGGTGGACTCGCCATCTATAAGACATTGTTGTTCCAACAGATGGAGACAAAAGCTATGGAAAGTGTCGCAGCTGCTTTGTGTACAACTCCATGGGAGCGCTAAGACCACCCTTAGGCAGAAGTGGAGCAAGACAGACATGGGAAACACACATGTTCACCTGTTATCAATCATGGTGTGCCGCGAGTACCATAGCATGACTGGGCCTCATACAGTCTACGGCAAAATTACACGTAATAGCTGTATTTATTATAGCTGACGCGTTTTAACTGTTTTCGTCTCATAGTTTTACTCCATTCGGCAGACATTCCTGACAGCGCAAATTGTACAGCATTAAGATCCACTTTCTTTGTTAAGTGTAATATAACGTGATATGTCTGGCACACAGTGAGGAAGAGGGCACCCAGCAGAGCACAGTTAGAGGCAGATGGTGGGCAGCCAAGTGAGATGTTGCTACATCTAAGACTTGCCACTGATTTCAAAATGGGGTCTCTTCAGTTAGCGAGACAATCTGACATGACCGGTCGGGTCTATTCTTAGAATATCCTTCTGTTGCATTTTACCTACTGACCACGCTATTTCAACTTGTCTGAAGATTTACACTAATTCATTTAACTTATACCCAAATAATAATGTATTATTATTATTATTATTATTATTATTATTATTATTATTATTATTATTATTATTATTATTACTGTAGTTTGTACTGTAGTTGTTTGTTTTTTTTGTTTTTTTTATTTTGTTATTTTATTCATTCATCTTCTAACCGTTTATCCTAGTCAGGGTTATAAAGGTCCGATGGCCTATCCAGTGCCAGTCCATTATATGGCACGAGGCTGGGGTACACCCTGGATGGTGGGCCACTCCATTATATGGCATGAGGCTGGGGTACACCCTGGATGGGGGGCCAGTCCATTATATGGCGCGAGGCTGGGGTACACCCAGGACAGACAAAACAACTGAATCCCCAACCCTGGTCCTGTGAGGCCACCTTGCCATCCAATTATTATTTTTGTTTGAGAAATAAATAAAGAAACTCAAGGGTGCTTTTGTTTTCCTAACCCTGACTTAATCATGCAGCCTTCAGACAAGTGAAATCTCATAGCCTTGGTATAACGTCAAGAAGAGATGATGGACATTTGGAAGATTCTGAAGCAAAATAGTTTGCTTGATTGAAAAAGCAGGGGAGTGAGCAAGGTATCTCTCATATTCTACAAATCCTGTTCCAGATAATCAAAGGCTTGATCAGTTAGTTAATTAAGTATTTACTGTAATTGGTTTAATCAAATATGGTGATTGTGGAAAAAAAATAAATATGTAGTTTGTCTGGAGGCCCAGAAGGGAGTGGTTTGGAACAACTGAAACAGATGTGAACCAAAACATATTTTTCCAATAATTTTATGTTCTGACTTAATGCTACATCAGCATTTTCCATGACATAAAACAAAACTGGGTATTACAGATGGGACTAAAGGGACCTCAAGAGAGGAAAAAAATGTGTGTTCTGATACGTCGAAGTTTGTTTTTTGGGACAACTTTGCCTTGTTAGTCTGTCAGCTTCTCCACTGTTATATAAATACATCCACAATATGCTAGCAAAAATAGCTCCCTTGACATAATGGGGAACGGGGTGGGGGCACGTGTCAAATACATCGTGAAGGATATGGTTGAGAAGCAACGTAGAGCTGATGTTAATCTCACATTTCACTGCCACACGTGATTCCTCTTTCCTGGCTCATTGAAGCATGTAATAAAATGCATGGCTGTAAACTCACTTCCCATAACCCATGAGCCCTCCAAGGTCCCTTTATTTTCCAAAAATACATTGAATACTCATGAACTTCATAGTTAATGAAGGATGGAGAATCATGTCAGTGGCTGGGCAGGTAAAAGCTTTTAACATTTAGGGAGTGTTGTGGACCAGCCCTTTATGCTCTGGTTCATTTGTTTTTATTTGCATGGATTTAAACTTAACTTGGCAGGTTACTTACTCTGGAACTATATGCTGTTGTTTTTCCATCATCCCAATCATGAGTGAGGATGAACTAGCTGGATTTATTGGGTTTTCAGCCGCAAACTGAAGCCTAGATTTAAGTTTGAAACTTTGAAATGTATTTTCCTGCTTTACATTATGTAAAAATATAGAGAACAATGAAGAATTCATTTCAGTTCAATTTCAAATTCACATTTAAACGAAGGCTGCCTCACACACATCTCATGATTTACTGAATTTACACAAAAAATAATATACAAAATAATGAATGTATATTTCATATTTACATTGTAAATAAGATGAGAGCTTTATTGTCATTATACTAGACTACAATGAAATTTAATTTTACTGCAGCATAATGACAAGCTCTCTTAATACGAGTTTACTCATTATATTAAATGGTACCATTATACTAAACATTTACTAACATGTGTTTACATATAATAAAATGCAATCACAACAACGTACTGTTTACCAAAATAATGCATTTCAAGCAACGCAGTAACATAATGAAAACTACGTCGGTTTTTCATTTCCACTTCGGTGAACTCTTGACTTCCTAACTTTTGACAATTCACGAGCCTCCAGGTTTTCGCGCAACCTCCAGTTGGCGCTGTGAAAAGTAGCGGCAGCCAGTGGCAGCTGGAGCCACACGGCTTCCGGGTTTGTGTCGTCAGAGCGGCGGCGCGTCGCTGCTTTCCGATTGGTTGCTGAACTTTAGTTCCTCATGCGTCACTCCGTGCTCTTCAGTTGCACGCGATTTACCTGCCGGTTAAACAACAGCACGGAAGATACTGTAGTTTGCAATCCAGCGCGGCCGTATTTAAAAATCCGTGGAAATGGCCCAGTGTGCCGAACCGTCTTCTACTACCACCTTAAACGGGCAGCCGATTAAGAGAAAAGTGGCGATCATCACGGGCATCACCGGACAGGTAAGATACACGTCTCGTGTCCTGGATTGAAGCAGAACCAGAAGTTAATAAAAACAGGTGTAAATTTAAATGCAGAGGTAAAATGCACAAAGGCGAATATTCCGGATTATTCTGCAATCAGGATGACAAGTGCAGCCTTCCAAAAGCATGTATTGAATGATAAGTTCAGTTAAAATTTCTTTATTAATCAGTACTGGTGTATCACCTCAGGCACGATTACATTTCGTCGTCGTAACCCTTATCTATATTGCTATAGTGCCCGTTGTTACCTTAAGGAGGTGTACATCCTCATAAATGGTCAGTTCGTAGGAAGGAATAAGGAAATGTTTATGGTGGATGTTTTCCTTGTACCTGTGATCTGAGAAGTAGTCAACATGCATAAAAGAAAACGGATAAATTTGTATGTGTATAATTGAAATGAAAGCTTCGTGTTTACGACAGAATGTGCCTCCTTTATTTTTACAAAATTTGCAGATAATTTCAAAGATAAGATGAGAGTAGACGTGACTCTTTCATAAATGCATGAGACTTAATTAGTCATAAGGAAATTAATGATATGATATAAATTCAGTTCAATTCGATTAATTTTTATGTAGCGCCTTTCACAACAGTGTCGCCCCAAAGCACTTTACATGGGTGTGTTGTGATACATTACATCATACAAAACAGAGAACAATACAAAAACAGGGAGAAGGATAGACAGAGAAATGAAAGAAAGCCAGATGACAATGGAGGAGGAACCAAAAATTCAGAAAAAGGGAGAAAAAAACCTTTGGGGGTCCAAGGTCAACTGGCTGCCCAACCCAGATCCATGATGTCACTCTTCCATGGGACTGCAGCTTAGATGGTGCCCACCCCAAGCGTCATCTGGACGTGTGAAGGAAGGCAGAGTGTGGGTGGTCAGAACATACATAGAAACAATAATGGACAAGCATAGTAGATAAAAATGCCATGTACAGCAGCACCGACAGCCATGGTTATGGTGTGTTATGTATTAAATTGCTTGTAAGATAAGCTGAAGTAATAGGTCTTCAGTCGAAATGTAAAGACTGAACATTGTTTTTTGGAGCTGGAAATTCTTGTTTTATTGCACGCTTTTATGTGTGCTACACTGGAGGACAAAAAAATGCAGCCATTTAGAGCTTTTGCATCCTTCACCTGTGATAAGAACAGACTTGTGGAAGTTTGTCAGGTGATGTCATACTGGACTAACCAGCACAACCAGGGAGAGGGTCACCGCTGCAGCTGCAGCAGAAGGCCTGGAGTGAGATGTTGAGCAATTACCATATGAGCATGCAGGATGTAAAGATGGCAGATGGCATGATGCACATTTGTTGTTTAGACTGTCGTGCCACGGTAATTAAGAGCTGAAGGATCTTAGTATTTACTAGTCTAAGTAACAGAATGTCTACCAACACTGTACATGCCTTTATTACTTTTTAAGCAGAACACATTGGTATAGAAACACATTAACATTGGGTTTCGCGATTCACAAATACGAGATTAGGAAAATATACACATTAATGCTAATACTTAAAACATGAGGAACTACCAGGCATAACAATTTTTAAATAAAAATATAATTCGAAACACCAGCCTAAACAACTAATACCATGTCATCCGCCATCTTTACGTCTTGTAACCATAACCCTAACCCTAATACCCTGATCCGCCTGCGGAACCATTAACGTTATTGCACCCATACATGGTAACTGGGTGACATCTTGCTCTGCCCACATCTCTCCTAGCCCAATCCCTCAGGCTACAGCAAGGTGTACTTTCAACCAGGCAGTGCTCCCTGTGAGGTGGAGAAGCTAAATGAGATGAGAGAATGAATGATGGAATGAGTGAATTAATACAACACAAACCACTTGCTTCTGCATCATTATCTGGCTGGTAATCTCTCCTACTTCTAGTACAACAGCACACATCTTCTGGGTTAGTGTGTGTCTGCAGTTATTTGGTGACTGCAAAGTGTATAGCAAAAACAATGTAGGCCATCTGGTTCACTGATAGCACATACTGAGTAATTCACTTTTAGTGAAATACATTGTCAGGAACAGGAATTAACGATTTGTAATTGACTGGAAGAGGAGGCCCAAAAAAGGCAGAACCCAACTTTACTCTAATGTTACAGAGGGTTGAATACAGTGTTTCAGTTGTGAGCCATAAATATGAAGTGGAGCAAGTCTGATTGGATCTGTCACCTTCACAGTAGGTCAGTTACTCTTGCTGGATCCTGCTTCAGTTGGGCCACACTTGAAGTTAACAGCGTCCACCTCCAACACCTGTCTAGTAATGGTGTGTATTGATGTCTTCCAGGGATGTTCAGATACCATTTATGGATGCTACTGATGAATGCATTAACATTTAATTGGTTGTTAAGGGGGGTGGCATGGTGGTGCAGTGGTTAGCACTGTTGCCTCACACCTCTGGGACCCGGGTTCGAGTCTCCGCCTGGGTTCCATGTGTGTGGAGTTTGCATGTTCTCCCTGTGTCTTCGTGGGGTTTCCTCCTGCTACTCTGGTTTCCCCCCACAGTCCAAAGACATGCTGAGGCTGATTGGCATTCCTACATTGCCCATAGGTGTGCATGTGTGTGTGAATGGTGTATGAGTGTGCCCTGCGATAGGCTGACCCCCTGTCCAGGGTTGTTCCCTGCCTCGTGCCCGTTGCTTCCGGGATAGGCTCCGGACCCTTCCCGCGACCCAGTCGGATAAGCGGGTTGGACAATGGATGGTTGGATGGATGGTTGTTAAGGTTAGACATGTAGCCCATTGAACTGTAAAGTGCCAGTCAAAAATCTGGACATACCTGCTATTAAAGCATTTGTCTCTATTTTAGGTGTTACTCACCGTAGTCAAAGGCCTCAAGGCAATGAAGTAATGCATATCAAATTCTGCAACAACCAAGAGAAGTGTTCAACCTCTCAAATTTTAGACACTTCAAATATCCCCCTTTAGCTTTGATGACAGCATTGTCGACTCTTGGCATTCTTTCAACTGGCTTTCAGATGTAGCCACCAGGGATGCTTCTCCAACAGTCCTGAAGGAGTTTCCACAAGTCCTGGGCACAAGTTGGCTACCTTGCTCTTATTCTTCGATCCAATTCATCCCAGACCAGCTCTGTAGGGTTTAGGTCGGGAGATTGTGGGGGCCAGGTCAGCTGTCGCAGCACAGTGCTTGCAGATCCTGGAGGTGTGGTTAGAGTTATTATTACAAGGTATATGATTATGTTTTTGAAAAACAAATGATTTTCAATAGATGCGTCCAGACTTTTTGACTTGTACTGTATATAGATTACATCAGCTGATGTATGTGTTTTGTGGTCCATACCATATTCAAGGTCTGGTGAAATGTTTACATAGCCCGCCACCCACTACTGTGTCTTTGTTGTCCTTGGAGTGCAAACGTTGATGTGAGAGTATGACTAACAACCTTAATGTTCTTTTTTTTTGTTCGGTGTAGCTGAAGATATGTGCAAGAGTTGTGATACGTAATCGTGATAAATATCAAGCAGTTAATGCTCACATGCTTTTAAGGCATTTTTTCCCACAGTAGATTAACTGTCATACACACCACTTCATCTTCTGTTGATTTTGAATTACACCTCCTTTTGGTCACTTGAAGGTATGATGCTTACTGTCCAGCACTGAGTGCATTGTACAGGTCTGGCAGAAATTGCTCCATGGCAAATGAACTGTGTGTTATTCGAAACGCAGCATCACATTTGCTAGCACCTGACATGAGATTCCCTGTGTTTCTTAAACAGTTCAGAGGTACAGCACGGAAGCATATTTTATGACGGACTCAAATCTTGCTCGTTGTGGTATTTAAAACGACTTTATTAAATTTTAAATGTACTGTTGAATAATAATAAAAAAGTGCATATTTATGTCGGTCACCCCCCCCCCCGCAAACTAAACACATTCTTCGGGAAAAGAAGCTCTCCTGTCATTTAACTTGCTGGTTATCTCATCGGCATGGCTCCTATTGCTGACCATTTTCCACTGTCTCTGGGTTAGCCTGCACTGAATTATGTTGATATTGGATTACCTTAGTCTTTATGTATGTGTGCTTGAGTGAGGAAAGTTTTATGTTTCCACAAAGTTCCCACAAGAGTTTTTTCTTCCATCTTGAGTGTGAATGCTAGTTGTTTTTTCGGTTCACCTGTAGACTGTGGGTAAATATGTTTTAAATATATATATATATATATATAGTTATTTGTATTTTAGGAATATTCTGTAGGACTTTCAGAGCACAGTTTCTTTTATGTGTTTTATTTGATTCCTGTAATGCTTAAATGTTGTAAAGACCACAAGATGTGCACAGCGTGTGTGTTACCCATTATTTGGAAACGGATATATGAATTACATTTGTATTGCATTTATAAAATAGGACCTGGTTTGGGGGAGGGGGTGTTTTGGTGCTCAGTAATCTAACCGAAGGGCTGCTTCTCCTGCAGTTAAAGTTATAACTTAACTACAGTAAGAACCTGCCGCCTGGGAGGCGAAGAACGCAGACTGTAAACTCAAACAGGACAGCGGCGACGCGAGCATAGCATTCCGTTACAATCATTCCTAATTGGGCGTGCGAGCTACGATGTGAAAATCAGCAGCATAGGTATAAACCTTTGTGTTTCCAGAAAATTCCAGCAAGATAAAAGCGAAGTAGGTTGGATACAGATCTATAAATTGGTGAATAATGTCGTATATAGTTAGATAAAATTATTCCTTACACGGCAGATTTCGCAAATGTGTTTCTAATATGCTCAGTAGAAAGTTAATGAATAGGAATTTAATAGCACCCTTGCTCTGGGATATTTTACGCTGTTTCTTGGAGCTGCAATCAATCCCAGTATTTGCGTATTTCGGCCTCGTTGCTTGAAGCGAGTAACGCAGTATAGCCACTTTAGCCAGCTTGTGGTATTCGTGGAATGTAACGTTTTTGTCGCGCAGTATAATGTACATAGTGTCCTATGTAAATTACCGGCCTGTATTGCCTGCATTTATTTCTCTTGGCTTCGAGCTCTGTGGTCCGGCTCACCTGACTGGGAGATCCTGAAAGGGTCACTCAATCCAGCTGGTAGTTCCAGTTGGACTTGCCAGTCATGTCCTGTAATTTGGATGAGAAGTCCACCATAGCTATGTAATGCATATTTCCAGTATACCATGCTTAGCTTAATTTTCCTTTCAAAAGTGCTAAAACATTAATTGGTTAGTTGGTTTTAAAATTCTAAATATGTTTGTTTTAAAAAAATGTTATTGCCAAAATTGGAGAAAATATGTTCAGAGTCATGGTTTATCTTAAGAGATATGAAACGTATTACAGTTAGGATGTTAGTAAGTGGGGGCCCACCACTTTCCACTTTATCTCTGGCTGGATGAAGAGCATCTAGGAAACATTTTCATATTGGAATAATGAAATTCAACCGGTGGAAACCGTTCCAAGCAGTGTTCAGCATTTCACTTTTTTCAGGCTTGCACAACCAGTTGCTGTAACTTGACTCACAATGTAATCAGAACTCAGATTTGACTGATTTGTCTCAAAGCCCTGCAGTGGTTTTTATCATGGAATCTTCTGGTGGACCAATGAAGTGTGCAGAGATAGTCTACTCTGTGTCCGTAGGCAGCTTGTGGAGTGTCCCTCTGTGGAAACACTGTCCTGGTGGCTACACGATACTGTCCAGGCCTGGTCTGTGGACATTTGGTGTATGTACATAGTTTACTGATGGTTTTAAGACACTTTGCATATCTAAATCTTAAGCCAGGCAAGTGAGATTGCTTTTTATTATCATGTGACAGCTGCTGTGATTTCAAGCTGAAACCTTTTCAAGCTGTTTTTTGTCTCCAGCTGACACCCTTCTCTCTGTGTATGCAGTCAACTTCCTTGCCCCAGCTTCTATTTAGACACAGCACTGCTACCATAAGATGCCCCATGAATCCAATGACCCGGTGCTTTCAAGGCCCTAAGTAGTCCTTTCAAAAAGGCGAGTCCACTACCTGTTGACATCTAGAAACGTACATAAGGCATTAAAGAGGGGACGATTTGAATTGAGTTTTGAATCTGGTCTCTGGCACTGTTTGTGGAATTATGTGAACATATATTTAGGGCAACTGGTAGCAATGTGGTGCGAGAACATGGACTTGCAAATTAAACATTAGTGATGCGCTCTCAGAAGATGCCGTGTCGTGGTACCCTAGAGTAAGGATGCTTTCCCTTCATAACTTAAGTTTAAATATTCAGTGTGTAACTGAATAAAAATTGCAAGTCTCTTTAGGTAGAAGGGGTCTACAGTGCACAGCCACTCTAAAGAATCGCATATGATCAATCTTTTGGTTAATTACTGGATAGCATGTCAAAATCTTAATAAAAATGGGACATGAGATTTATTATGGGACTGAATTCCATTCTTTTCTGATGCTTTCTCTGGGAATTTGGGAATTTGTTCAATATGAATCTCTTAGAGTCCCAGTAAATTGGATGGTGCTTTTGCCATGTGATGTTTATAGGGGAGGAAAATAGATAGATGTTCATCTCTTCAGTCATCCATCTATTTGTCCACTGGATTAGTCAACTGTTTTGATAATTGATTGTCCAGTTATCTGGAGCTTACCCATCCAAACATTTGCTCTAAATTTGAAGAACTATGTTCTTCGGCAGTAGGAAACCAGTGTACTTGGGGGAAATACATGGAAACATGGGCAGAATTCTGAAAGTTAGTAATGCAATTGCAGAAATTTATAAGCCTTAAGTATTAATGTTTCTGATTTTGATAGGAATGCAAAATTAGCTTTTTTGGCAAGAAAGTATGGTAAGTATGGTATTTGTGTAAACACACCAGAGTCAGCCAATATCATACTGCAGGAATGACTTCAGGCGGCATGTCACTAGACTGCCAGTCATGGAGAAAAATGTTAATGAGCCACCAAAAGCAACAATCTATTGTAGAACACAAAGCATTTATGAAAGTGACATGAAGCCGAGGAAATCGGAACTGTAAATGATGTTTACAGATGTCGGTTTTTGTTTCTGATTTATTGTGCCCATTTTGCTTTAAATAGGAACCAATGACTCAAACCTGGACTGTTAATTTTCTTGCCGACTGAGGTGTCTTAAAAAATAAGTATGGCATAAATTAAACATCCACTTGCTAGAACCTGTGACCTTTTTTGGTTATTACTTATTTTGGCCCATAAGCACTTCAAGAGGGTTTTGGTGTAGTATGTTAGAACTAAATGTTTAAAGAAAAAGCCCTTTTTTCCTGCTCTTGGGTCAGAGCCTCCCCCCGTTTTTCAGAATAACGTGCGGTAGCTTCATCAGAGCTTTGAGGCTGAAAGTACTCTACCGGAAACTGGGGCAGTTATGATTGAGTTCCTGTTATTGACTTTTGCTCCACTGAATGCCAGGTTTGGCTGGATGGAGTTCAGCAGACTGCACTGTGGGTACCTTATGTGAAAGTACTCTGGAGTACTGAACGCCTGTTGTTTCTAAACTTGGACCTTTTTCCTTCCACCTAGTTTTTTTTTCTCCTTTGACCTTCAAGAGGGCAAAACTTTAAGCTTTTCTTGATCCCTGTCAGACTACCTATGATAGACCAATATGATGACAGGTCCCTCCTAGAAACTGAATTTCTAATTGATGTGATTTGCAGACTCTTTGCTCTTTGATCGTGCAGAAGCAGTGTTTTTTGTGTAAGTGACCCTCAAGGCAATACACAGGTGCCAGGTCTTCATTAGCAGTCTTCCTGCATCCTTTCCTCTTCTGCTCGATAGAGATCTAGCCGGAGACTGTGTGCCTGTCCAATATTTATCTTTGCCAAGTATGGTTGGTGACAGGGAAACTAATCATACAGGGAATCAGCGGTTGACTGGGTGTTCTTTGTTGGGTCAGACTCTGCCTAGCTATGCCCCCCACTACAACCACCATAATGGCCCTGTTCCCCTTTTCAGCCTAACCCCTTGGCCATTGCACATGGGAGACCAGTGATGTATTTTGTCCTAATACCTGTAATATAATAAAGGCCTTGTTCTTAAGTGTGGAATTTAGTATTTAGAACAGCATCTGGTTTTGTATTACGTGACTTGCTGTTCCTTACCTCCCTAAGGAATTATGCACCATTCCGATATAAATCCTGAACCTTCTGTGTAAAAGTGCTGATTGCAGCATCAAACCAATGTGTTTGAGTGACTCATACACTGAACTGTTGACTCACAGCTGTTGTGCAGTTAAATTTAATGTTGGTCTACTTTGTAATTATAAAATTACGGCAGACCATCTGTTATTCATTTGTATTGCCCTGTGTATATAACAAGTGGTTTTTCTTAGGTTGTGAATTTGGTAGTGTAGTTACCACCTTGTTCTGGTGAATGCTCGTTAGTGTCGTAGAGTACCTGCACCTGTGCTGTTTGTTTGAAAGGCTGAGTCATTTGAATATTTATCCCATGTATTTATGGGAAGGGGCTACTGTCCCAGAGTTGTTGCACTATACTGATGCCATAAGTAAATTTTGAATACATATGTTAGATGACTTTCAGTTTTAATTTTCTCCAATTGTGGCTATAACAATTGTATTACTCTTCACCATAAAGGATATCAGTAACAAAATGAATAAGCAATACAAGGCAGCTATTCTGTTAAATATTGTATTGCTGTAGCTACAAGAGTTTTCAGTTGAAGCAGGCCTGTCTGATCTAGTTCTGTGTTTTGTTATGAAGCTTATTTGCTGATGTAAAGTTGTGGGGGTGGGGTTTGTCATATTGAAGATTTACATTTGTTTCAACTAATTTTTTCAATGTTTTATCCAAAGCACTTCACTGCTTTTACCATTTTGACTAGGGGTGGGAAAAATATAGATTTTTATGATTAATCCCGATCCTGGTTTTGTCTTTCATATCGATTCACAAAATCGATCGATCTAGTTAATTTATGCCTTTTCCCCATGACTGAGAATATTTCCATTGAATTTTACTTGTATCATTCCTCTTGTATAGGTGGAGCTACTCTTTCTCTCACCAATAAGGTTGCCATACTATTGCACAATCGCCTCGCAACGCCATTCTGGTGCATTGTCTGTTATGATAATGGGGCGTTCTGAGCAAATGAATGCAAGTAAATCAAGATAAGTTGGGCTTCATTCTCACACCAGTCATTTTTCAGTATGCTGATTATGGTGACGTGAGAACATTATATAAAAACCAAATAAATAAAAAGAAATAAAAGCAAACCATGTAAGGAGTAACTGGGTAGTATTGGATGTGATATGCTGTCAGTTATGAGAATATTATGTTTTTTCTAGCATCATGGGTAACACTGAAGCAAATGAAAGCAACGAAAATTGTGCAGGTATAATTTATTTCTGGTTGGGTACAAGAACTGCAGAGGGAAAAGTGTGACAAATATTTTGTTGTATTCACAGTGTATTCAAGTACAAGAATAAATTTCATGCTGCTTATATATTCTTTTTCATAATCTCATTTTTGTCATGCAATGGTAAATTAAACAATTGCTTTGCAGTTAGGGCTGTCACAATTATGTCACGGATAGTGATTATTTGGCACATGTGCAATCATCACCAGGGCTTTGGATGACAGATAAGAGGTTTGTCCGGACTCCGACTTTTTGGTATTGAACAAACGTTTACTTATGCCCACAGTTTGGTAACAGTTTAGTAATGTGGCTAAAATATTAAACATAAATTGAATATTCTAAATGGAATCCAGTCAATCGAAATCAAATTGTGAGGTCAGGCCCAATTCCCAGCCCTAAACAATACCCGTATATTCCTCAGATAAGATTCTAATTTGTTTTGGCACATATCTTTAATTTGAAATCCTCCTGAGACATGGCATGTTGTCCACTTTTATTTTCGGCAACTTTCTTAACTCAGTTTTTTTTAGTAAGACAGGTTGGTTTTGTTTTTAAGGAACTATACCCATATGTTCATTAAATTATATATACAGTGGTACCTCGGTTCTCGAACCCACTAGAACTCGAATTTCTTGAAAGTCGAACAAACCAGTTTGACCTGGAACTCGATCTGAATATCAAAAGTCGAACC
>JAODLC010000001.1:19995840-20011491 GCA_026781145.1 Hippopotamyrus pictus
TAGGTGTAATTTTGGGGGGCCGGGAACCAATTAATTGGTTTTCCATTATTTCTTATGAGAAAAATTCGATCAGAACTTGAACTTTTTAGGATTCGATCCGGAGTCTGGAACGGATTAAGTTCGAGAACCGAGGTACCACTGTACTTTGTTATGGTATACAAGCCTTTGGCCTATCTTTAGTGGTTTTCGTAATTGACTCTGCATTTGTATGTTTGTGTTCCCTTTAGAGCTGTTTAAACATCTCTCCTAATACGAAAAGCTGCTATATACAGTACAACCCTGTTTCCAAAAAAGTTGGAATGTTGTGTAAAATGTAAATAAAAACAGAATGCAATGTCTTGCAAATCATGTATGCCCATATTTAATTAAAAATAGAACAAAGACAACATATCAAATGTAGCTGAGATATTTGGTTTCACGACAACAATATGCTCAACATGAATTTGATCCCAGCCTCACCTCCTCTCTTAACTCTGTAAATGTTTGGGAACTGATGAGAGCAGTCATCGGAGTTTTCAAAGTGAAATGTTGTCCCATTCTTGCCTGATATAGAATTTCAACTGCTCAACAGTTTGGGTTCTCCTTTTGTCATATTTTTTGTTTCACGATGCTCCAGTGAAACATTTGTGTGGCTGTACGTTTCACTGGAGGACTTAAATTTCTGGTCAAACTAGAGATGTACTGATTTGTCTCGGCCAACTATCGGTATCGGCAGATGGTTAAAAAATGAGCCGATATTTACTGTCGACAATTCCCTTTAAAATGCTGACCCATATTGCTTTGCACGCCGACGTATTAAACAGGAAAAAAATTTGCTGCTTGAAATTATTTTAACATTAATAAATACAAGGTTAGAAATGCATTTTGTAAACATTGCTCTGCTAAAATTTGATTGCTGACCTTAAGGTTAGAGTGAACAATTTTAAGTTTATGAAAAGCAAATCTGTTCCAATAAAGAAGGCTGTAGTACTGCCAAATAACGCTGGTTTGTCAGTAATGCAAATGTTTGATAGCAAAAGAGATTTCACTACAGATTTCACTGCAAAATCAGAGTATATCACTTGGAAATTTACGGAGTTGATGACATTTGACGATAGGCCCTCTTCTGTTTATAAATGTTACAAAAAAATCCAGATGTATACATTTATGAAATATAGTGTTCTGGGACTGATGTATGCCAGATTTGGTGTTTCCTTACTAAAAATACTTTCATATTTTTAGAATGCAGTTTTTTTTTATTTGGCTGCAGTGTCCCTTTTAAAATATTTAAGCGAACCTCTTAAACAATCAGTATTTGTATCGTTGTCAATTGTCAAAACAATCGGCTATCAGTATCGGCCAGAAATTTCCTTATTGGTGCATCATTAATACAAACAGTAATCTGGCAGCTGACTTCTGAATACAGATTGTTTGTGGGTTGCGTAAAGTCTGATCTAGCTCTACATACTTTGTACCTTTCACCATGACAGGAGTAGTAGCTGTACAGTGTTTTGTTGTGCAGCAAATTGGCTACCAATCAGAGTCAGGCCTGACCTCCTGCTGGAATTAAGCATGACTCCACGACGCTGTGTTTCACCAAACCTAAAAAAAAAAATTTTTAGGAGATTATGACTGTTTCGTTTTGGTAGGAAGAATGGGCTCGTTACAATAGAGTTAAAAACACTGATGGGAATCAGAGCAGGATGAGATGCACGTCCCCTGCTGGACAGACCTCCTGCTGGCTCATGCTGCTCATATATGCTCGGAAAAACGTGTTTGATGTATCCTCTGTTGTACCGCTAATACCATCTGGGTGTGGACCTTTGGCCGCTGCGGCACAGAAGTCAGCACACTGTCTCTGCCAGAAATAATAACAATAAAACACAGTATCTGTCTACATTCATTCCCAAAGATGGATTCTGCACTGTAATGAAATCCGAAGTTCTGAGTGGATTAAATAAGTAGCAGGTTTCATGTCGTTTTCGAGTGGCTTCCAACATCTTTACTTGATTTGTATCTACAGTAACCCCTGGAGTGTGTCTTTAAATATGGTACATAACCTCTTTCTCTTTTCAATAAGATGTTTTTAGTTATATGGGGGGGGGGGGGGGATTGCGATGACTGAATTTGCAGCTGGAATCTCTTCAAAATCTGTTGTCTGGAGGAATTAGGAGGGCTGCTTATGTGTATAGCCTGCATTGCATGCAGTGCCCCTATAGGCTGTGCTTTGTAAATGCCTTGCTTTCCATTGCTCGTTGACCTGGGCTGAAACTGCTTAATAAAGGTCTGGTGAATGGTGGGTTCATAGCATTGCTGATAGTTCATAGTCAGTGTCCTTTCCCTATAACTGACCAATAGGCTGACCTGAGAACACATGAAGGGTGTTCATGTGCTCTTTTTGTGGAGGGGAAATTTTGCTCACAACACCCAGTTCTGCTCAGCTTAATGCAAAGCTCAACAGTTGGACCGTATTCCCTTGTACTCAACAACTTTAGTAAAATACTGTTTGACCCCAAATGATTCTTCTGTAGTCACTGCTCTGTATATTATTTCATCAAGATTTTAAATGAGGGAGACCTGAATTTAATTGAGGTCTAGACTGTTAGCCTTCCCCTACTTCCAGCCAGGACTTGTTGCGTTTGGTGTGAATTGGTAGCTGTTACTCCCCTGGAGTGGGAGGTGGGGTCTTTTGTTGAAGATTGTGCTTGTTATATTAATGGGCGGACTATGTCTCTGGTCTCTGACATCTCCTTCCTGTGCTGTCGTGGCTGTGGTTTTGGGTAAAATAGGTGGGAAAGGGTGAAAACAGACCCTCCAGTGTGCCTGTGGGTTGCTTGGGACAGCCATCCTTGACATCCCCCCCCCCCAGGGAGCTGCTGTCCAGTGCAGCAATGCCAGTTGCAGCCAGATGAAAACCCTTCTGTCCTCCCGGAACCTTCGTTTTAATCCGATTTCACATCCTTCACTTCTATCTCGGTTCATCTTGGTTGTCGGGCGGCCATGCTGTATCATTAAAATAACGGAGCCACAACAAATGAGGGCTGAACTTGGCTCTGAACCTCACAGCTGAACTTGAACAGTGAACCTCCTCATTCCTGCATTTGCCAGGATGTTACAGTAACAACTTGGCAGCTAGAGAAATATTCGGTTTTGTGTGTGTCTGTGCGGAGTGGTAAGGAATGTTATGGTGTGTGGTCAGCTTTCTTGGCTTTACTGTAATGAAAAATATAACATCTTTTGTAACTGCAGTTTTATCGAGTCTGTATTCAACCTGATGGCTTTTGGCACCAACCTCTGTCCTGTCCCTGTCCTTGATTACGCCACCCTGTGTCTAGGTAATGGTAATGACATCCATTTGTACGTGGAGGTAAATGACCATCACAGATGTGGAATTGCTTTTTTGCACGCAGGCAGGCTTTTTCATTTGTTTGTTGCCTTACTTCGTTTTCCCATTTGGTGCTCTGAATGTGGATCTTTTTGGGAGCCGCTTCCTTCCTAGACATCGTAAACTTTTTCTTCCTCCAAAAAATGTGCTTTTCCTTTATTGCATTGTTTTCCTTTCCTGCTTTTTAATTTGCACGGGAAGTCAGAGGGGTGTCTGATTTGGGAGAGTTAATAAATTTGAAGATACAGAAAAGGGCAGTTGCCATAAGCCTGAGATTTTCTTTCCTGCATGTGATTACATCTACAGGCCAGTAGGGGGAGCCATGTAATGCATGTGGTATTTCCCCTGGCGATTTTCTTCAGCATAAAGGAAGTCATAGACTTACTATTGTTTTGTTTCATGTTCTGTTTTTTATGTTTAACTTTGTAGTTTTTCAGAATTTTTATGGGATTTCAATCTGTCACACATAAAATCCCCTTAGTCCTAATTATCAGTAATTTTTTTTATTAAAAGTGGTATTGTTAAATTAAAATTTCAAATTATTGCATCTCATACTTGATAATATACTTTAGCACCTGTGATAGTTAAATCTAGTTCCACTTACTTTATGAATTGAATTGGGATCAATCTGTGTCTGAAACTTTAAAACCATTGTACTGATGACTGGATGCTTGTGCACCTGAAACGTTTTGGAAATCTCTGCCATGAGATGAAACTGGCCTTGAAGGGTATTCTTAGGTTAAAAAAACTGGAATTGGAGTGTAGCTCTAAACCTGACAAAATCTGTGCCCTGTAATTCGTTACTTCGCTCTTCCTTTGTAGCTGAAGTCGAGTTAATGTAACAAAAGTGTATAATTCCGTATCCACGCACTTATCAATGTGTTAAGCTTTTATAAATAACCCCTAATGTAAGGATAACTGGTGTCCATTTTAAATACATAGTTTTTTGTCTTTGCCTTGTTTTATGTTAATGTTAATTTTTTTTCCATTATTATTTTTAACCCATTTTGTCTTTTTAGATTTTTGTTGGTATCTTAAATTGAGGGATATAAATGCTTTTAGGGTGCTGCTCTCCTGAAATGTTGAAAGATTAAAAACTGTACTTTATCATAATGATGGTTTTTCTGACATTAGGATGGATTTTGTAAATGGGATGCTTTGGGTTTTGGACACTCCATTATTTCTTGCCAAGTTAGTCCCCATCACTATATCCCCTGTCTTTAAATTTCCATTTGTACAGTTTCCAAGACTGGGAGAAGTCCAGTGACGATCTGTTGAAGGTAGAACGAAGGGTTTTGCTTCTGATAGTCAGTACTCTCTCTAGTTCTGGATTCTTTTTATCTTCTAGGAAACGCTTTTGTAGACTGCTTTGTGCGTTTTCTGTGGAAATACCAGTCTAATGTATAGTTTTCAGGGTTGAGTGTCTAATTTCCTCCAAAAGCAGCATGCTTTGTCAAAGATACCAATCACATTTTGTGGTAGGTCTATCGCCGTGGTAACACACATCCGCAGTGGTCACGTGCGCCTTGGCCATCGTACGGTCACTGCTAGTGTTACGGGTGGAGGGCAAGCCTCTGCCATTGTGTGCCACCCTGTAATATGAAAATTGGCACCAGTCAGCCATGTTTGGGGCCTTCGAGCACAGTTGGGGGTGGGGGGAGACCAGTTGTTGTGAACCAGGGGTGTCTATGGTTTTATTTAAAAAAAAAAAAAAAAATAACCCCCCACTGAGCAGCAAAGCATGTGCTCTGTAGATAAGAGTTGAGTTGTTACATGGCTGTTGAAAAGAAAAACACAGAATCAAGCATCTCTTTCGCAAACAGGCACGACATCGCAATTGAAAGGGTGACGCCTCACTGAGAATGCAGGACCTGGGGAGCCCTGACCACAGAAACCAGCCTATGCTTGTAGTTTTGATGGCATTTTGTTGGGGGCCACGTATAATTGTAGGGTTATATTCGATACCAGCAGTTGTAGTTGTGCATTTTGGCATCTTATTTGAAGCAACTCCTGAAACTGACCCTCAGATTTCCTTCCTGGGGTATTTTTGTCATAGTCCAAACATCTTGTGAAGCACTTAAGCACTTTTTAACCCCCCCCCCCCCCCCACCAAACAACATACTATAGTAAACAAAAAGAGATTTACCATATTAAAGTGGATGGCAGAGGAGAGGTTTACACTTAATCAGCAAAATGATTTATGAGGAAAACCAATATCAATCCTTTTCAGAGAACAGTTCACCTCTGTTAACCTGTATTGTTTTTTTGTGCAGAAAAATTGTCAATTCTACAATTAGTCATTTTCAAGCAGCAACTTGAATGTTTCAGGACATTATAGTACCTGACTGAGAGGGTTCAACTGTAAATTGTGTATAGCAGCATCTTCTGGAAGGGTTGGCACTGATTTGGGTTGGCACTGATTTGGATTGGCATGGCGGCGGCATTTTCCAGAGGATGGAGGGTATTGGTACTGGAGCACCATGAGCCCTGGTTTACCTGCTAATGAATATTTTTGTTCTTTGGTCATCAGGCAGTTGGGGAATTTTGCTATTCGTTTTGCTTCCCTGATCTGAGTGTGCGATGATCTCTGTTCTCTGCACATCAGGAGTGTGGCCATAGCTGTAAATAATGGCACTAGCTGAGTAAGCGATACGAGCAGTCACGCCCGGTCAGAGCCTCATAAACCTGACCGCACTGGAGGGCGAAGCGAATCAAAGCCCCCAAACGCGTGGAGGATGCCGGGCCGACTGGGAGGACCACAGGGCAGGATACAGGATAAGGGCCTACGTCAAGGAAGTGATACATTTAAGTGGCTGTAAATTAAGGGGTTGACTCTGACCAGGATACGTCTCAACCGTTTGGTACAGTTTATCCTCATAAGATTAATTGTTGGTTGGTTTTATTTACTAAGTTTAAATAAAATAAGTGAAAAACAATCTTAAAAATGTAAGGGTAATTTGAAAAATTTTATGTGTATAAAATAACATGTCATCGATTATTATGCGGTAGTGAAAAGGATGTGTTTTCAGCCTAGTTTTGAAAGTGCCACTCAGTAGTTAATTAAGAGTTAATTCAGTGCAGTTCAAACTTCTGGCTCACGGCTTCATTCTCGGAGGATATTTAGGAAGTTTTGACAAACAGAGACGGCACGTTTCACTCCTCCCACCCACTTAAGTCATTTTACAACTCGGCCATGTTTTTTCTGCATCTAAATGAAGACTGGAGTGAGGCTGCAGGCGTGGCCTTGCACCCTGAGTGTTACCCTGGAGGGGGAGGAAGTGTGTGGCTTCCTCAGGGCTGCTGGGGAACACGTAGAAAGAGAGGGAGTATGTGTGGTAGGAGAAACAGGGGGGCAGGGGGCAGATCTCTCGACCTCTGGGAGCATTTTGGAACACACAGCGTCCACCCCACCGTTGATGACTACTCTGTTGTAGATTCTGGAACTGGCCTCTGTGCTTCCCCGCCACTCAGGCCCTTACTTTTTTGGACCATTTCCATCCCCTCTCTCTCAGCCATTCTCTTTATCAATTGCCAGATGAGCAAATGCATACATAAGCTTGCAGACACAAAAAAGGGGGGGGGGGGGGCAGGTCTGCCCTCCTGGAATTCCTTCGCTTGCCTTCGCACCTTTTTCCTGTCTGCCAATGTAATCTGGGGGAAACAGAGAGTGTTTCCCAGTTTGACCAGCACCAGATAAGGCCCATTTATCAAAGTGGATTTGACATTATGGCACTCCCTTGAGACCCCCCCTGGCTGCTCCAATCACTGCCCGCCCCGATTGTGCTGTCCTGTGTGTGGATTCTGGGTACAATCTAACCTCCTACATTCCGTGGGTTGAGATCTGTTGTGCATACCTATAATAAATGCATAGGGATGGCACTGCGGTCGGCTAAAGTATGCCAAGCCAATTTCATCTGGACCTGACAGTGCTTATAGGCACTTTTTTTTAAATTGTTTTTTATTATTCTTACCCTTATTGTTAACAGATCACGCTACAGAGATATTTTAAGAGGCCTTTCAGTTTTGAATTTTATAGACTTCAAAGACATGACACCTGAGGAATGTTAAGTGAATATAGGTTCTTAACTGCTTTGCCCCCTGCTGCTGGCCGGGTGTGCCCAGTATGACACAAGGCCCAACTGGGAGCAGCCTGCAGCAGTGCTTCATGTTGTAAGACTTCAGTTCAGCGGTGAGAAGAACTGTTGATGTTTGATAAAACAATGTGTGGAACTTCCAAATAAAATATTTTATGTTCTGCTCTCAGGGAAAGGAAAATGTTAAGCTATCCCTTTTCTGTGAAGGGAAGTCAAAGGGTTGTTTTTCATACCATAAATGATGAAATGTACCCTACTCTCAGTGGTTGGTCTTCACCCTGCCCCCTGAGCTGATTGGATGCCCCCGGTCATCTTCATACTCGCATGTGTTCTCAGATCTGTGAAAGTACCCGGTCCTTGAAGTGCTTACATCACGACTAGAGATGAAATACTGCTGCTCATAAATGCTGCCTGCCTGCATTGTGCACAATAAAACAAATGTTTGGCAGCATTTGCCAAGAGAAACCTCAAGTGCTGATGTACATAAACTTGGTCATGAGGTTTGGTTTTCTCTGTGTGCTAAGGTAATTTTGGGTGTGGGATGCTTGGAAACCCAGGTGGTAGTTCACTTCATGGGACTTCAGAGGTCAATAGTGATCCTAAGAGCTTCAGGTCTTTTAAGGTGTACTCATACTAGGCAACCTGTACTGTGCCCAAGCCTGTTTGATCACCAAAGTCCAGTTTGTTTGTGTAGTGTGACCGCTTGAAGAGGTGGGCTCGAACACAGTTAGTTCTCCCCCATAGTGACTCCAAAAGTTGGGTAGCCATTGCATGTTGGGTTTATATGATTGGTTGCTGCAAGTTTGAGCCAAAAGCCTCCTGTGTGGTGGGAAACGGGCGGGTGGGGGGTGGAGTCATCTAATCCCAAACCTTCTGGTCAGGGAAAACAGGAAAATTGGTGCCATGGGGGCTGGCAAGAAAGTGCCATTTTCAGAGGTGGAGTTTACTGGATAATTCAGGGCTGATATTTATTTGAAAGGGAGTCTTGTTTTTGAGAAAGGTAGCCTGCTCATGCATTTTTTTTTTCTGTTTTACACGGAAATGGGGGGGGGGAAATTGGCACTGATACAGGAAAACATTACATTTTGGTTTGAGTGAGAAGTCAAGATGCCGGCACCCAATTCTAATGTGGGTAGAGTTTTGGGAAATCCTATACTGTTACCATGACGAAATCCAGACTTCCAAAAACCAAACTCCTCGTTGTCTTATAGCTCAGGGAGACCCAGATTGCTTCTGACATTTTATGCTCTAAATAGAATAGGTTTCCTGTTTTAAAAATCTCCACCTGTCTACTTTTGGTTTTTGGTTAGTATGAATTTAGTAAGTGCAATTGACCCTTCTGCAATACAATGTTCCCCATCGTGGTTTCGATATATCGTGGGGTCGGCATAAGAAATGAAATGGAAATTTTTTGGGAGTTTTGCAAAAGCTGTAGACTACATGTTAAGGCCAGTAGATAACACACAAAATGCATAGAATACACACACACACACACGCACACGCACACACACGCACGCACGCGGTGCTGGTTTGGAGGGCGCCAACTGTGTTTATAGCAGCCTCATGTGATATCTCACAGTAATCGCTCAGTGATCTTTCCTGTTTCTTGTATTTTGTGTGAATTTGCAGTGAGGGGACAAAAAAAATTGAGGTTTTTCCAGATCACGCAGTCAAAACCATTGGAGAGCTAATAGGGTCAGGCCTGTTGTGGAACGGGGCTGGTGTGGTGCTGAGACCCTGACCACTCCTTTTACTCCTTTCACTCCTTTTAACGAGTGTATTATGAAACTCAGGCTAAGGCACTCCTTGGGTGTCTTGTCTGTTGTCTCGGCATATGCTCCGACTGTAGTGAGTGATGAGGATATGCTTGTTCAGGGGGACATTCAGGGAGACATTTTACTTGCAACTCCCACGAGGTGACACTTCTCTAGTTATGGGTGACTTCAGTGCGACCAAAGGCACTGACAAGGCTGGCTATGAGGATTGTGTCGGTCCCCATGGGTCTAGAGACTGGGGTGAGAGTGGCTCCATGTTCCTTGACTTTGTGAAAGGCCAGGGGCTGCTGGTTGTTGGACCCTGGTTCCAATGGCCTGAGCCGCATCGTGGGACTTGGTACTCCAGTACTGGTGGTGCGGTGAAAGAGATCAAGCATATCCTCATGGGCAAACACTAGAGCCTCCCACAGAACTGTGGGGTCTACAGAAATGCTCAGTTTGTGAATTCTGATCACAGACTTGTTGTTGCTACTTTGAAGATTCAGCTCAGATCCAGTATGCTAACACCTACTAGGAGAATGAGGCTGGACTTGGCCAGGCTCCAAGATCAAGCTGTTTCTGATGAGTTTGCATGCAGTTTGTGTGAGGAACTTGCAGACTTGGGTGTGATTGCTTACTCTAATGTGATGTGGGAGACCTTCTGTGGTAAGACCCTTAAAGTTGCCAAGGGTTGTGCTGGTGCTGCCAGTGTTCTCAGAAGGAGGTGTTTCATCCCACAGGGCACCCTGAGTATTATCGAGAGGAGTCACAGCGCATGACTTGGTGGAAACTCCAGTGTACATGAGGAGGACGGCTGTGAGGGCTCTGAGGGCAGATAAGGTGGCGTTTGTTAGATGAATCTGTGAGCAGGTGACACACCATCTGTGGTCTTGTGACCCACGCCTTGCTTACCGAGGAATCAAAGCATTACGTGCATCTGAATCTGTTCTTTGAAGACTTGCAGTCAGGGCTGGTGATGGAACAGTCCTTATGGATGACACTGCAGTTGTGACCTGCTAAGCCGGCTACTTTGAGCAGTTGTTTAAAGTTGATGCTCCAGCTAGGACATTGGAAAGCTCTGGGTCCTCAGTTCTCAAGGCTGATCCTCCAATCAGCTGTCACCTACTGAGATTGCAGGGGTGGTGAATGAGCCAGGTGTAGGGAAGGCCATAGGGATCTGTGGTATCTGAGGTGAACTTCTCCAGGCTGATGGTAAGGCTGTCCTCCTGGCATTGCAGACAATCTTTGCTTCCATTTGGGAGTCGGGTGTCATCCCAACTGACTGGAAAACGGGACTTGTAGTCTCTGTCTGGAATGGGAAGGGTGATCGTCCTGGATTGCGGCAACTACAGGTGGATAACATTACTTTCAGTGCCGGGTAAGGTCCTTGCTAGGGTCATCCTTAATAGGGTCCGTAATCACTTGCTCGCCTGTCGGCAACCGGAGCAGTCTGGTTTTACACCTAAGAAGTATACCATAGATCGCATCCTTCCACCGAGGGTTGCCATTGAGTGCAAGCGTGAATATTGTCAGAGGTTCTCTGCAGCATTTGTTTTTTCCTCATAAATTGTTTGACTCAGTAGATTGAGTTGCCCTGTGGGACATCCTAAGACTTCGTGGGATTCTCCTGAAGTTGCTTGATGTCATGGCCAGCCTGTACCCTGGTACTGTGAGTGCTGTGCAGAATGGAGGGAGAACCTCCGCGATCTTCCCAGTTGATTCTGGGGTTTGCCTGGGGTATGTTCTTGCTCCTACTGTTCAGTGCTTGTACGGACTGGGTGTTCAGCAGGGTCGTGGGGTCCAGCAATTGTGGGGCATCTGTTGGTAAAGAAGGATTTACAGATCTTTTGCCGTCGATGCTGTGATCTTAGTGAAGTCAATGGAGGCTCTGATTGAAGGTTTTCGAGAGACTGAGCGAGGAGTCTGAGTGTCTGGGATTGCTCGTGTCCTGGGTAAAGACCAAGATCCAGGCCTTTAATGACTTCTTAGGCACAGCCATCAGTAGCATGTCTGTCTGTGGGGAGAATTTTGACCTCGTTGAGAGATTTACCTACCTCGGCAGCGACATTCATGTCTCTGGTGACTCTTCCTATGAAGTCAGCAGACAGATTGGGAGAGCATGGGGGGGTCATAAGGTCGCTGGATAGGGGTGTGTGGTGCTTCCGATATCTCTGCAAGAGAACGATGTTCCAAGTCTTTAGAGTCCTGGTGCTCCATGTCTTGCTGAGCTGAGATGAAGACTGGACTCCTTCGGTACTGTGTTTCTTCGGAGAACCCTTGGTTACCGCTGGTTTGATTTTGTGTCGAATGAGCGGTTGCTAGAGAAGTCCCGAATGAGGCACGTTACCTGCATTGTGAGGGAATGTCAGTTACGGCACTATGGCCATGTGACGCATTTCCCTGAGGGTGATCCAGCTCGCAAGAAGTGGCTGGACCAAGCCAAGAGGACACCCGTGTAACACCTGGATGCAGCAGATGGATGTCCATTTCCAGAGTGTGGGACTGGACCGTGTCTGCCTGGGGGTCGCCAGCCGGGATCCCAAGGAGATTCGCCATGTGTTGGGTGTGGCGACGTGGTGCATCAATGCATGCTCCCCAACCTGACCTCATCTGACGTTTCAAGATCTGGGATAAGCTCCAGGCTCCCTTCAACCCTGAGTAAGATTGAGGATGGATGGATCTATAATAGGGGTGGGCGAAATGATCTAAAATGATCATGTTTTCTTTTCCACTTTTTGGAAGGTGACGGTATTGTATCACGGCATTACTTTTATCCAAGTTTTAGGAGGAGTAACATGTCCTGTCCCTTTATGTAAATTTAAAAATATGTATTTTATAATAACTACACTTTAATTGCTATTACAGTTGGGTACGGGCGGTTTTATTTCAAAAAGACATTAAAAAACGATGTAGGTAATGTTTTCTCATTCGTTTTATAATTGTGGGAGTAACAACACAAAGGGAATGACAAGCCGCTTCAGCTGAAAATGGTGCATTTTACAGTTCATTTCAAATAGAATGCAGGGCTGCCAACTTTGGTTGGCTGGCTGGAGTGAGATTTTCAGGTCCCAACAAGTCTGCACACATATTTACATGTATGTAACAGTTTTATTACTTTGTAAATAGTCTGTAGGGTTTGCAAACTACCCCAGTGCTTTTGATGTTGCTAAGTTTAGGTTTATAATGGAATAGTATAGATTTGTCATAAGCGTTCAAGAAGATAAAATTTTTATAAAAAGGTTGTTATCCATGTCATGGCGCACAATCACACAGGTAATGACTATGATACTAGTATACTGCCCACCCGTAATTAATAATACTTCTTTATTGAAAGTAGTAGTGTCGACTGTCGGAGCAGGTATATGGAGTACAATACTTCTGCATTTACATACAAAATAAATTTTGAGAATAGTAGTCCTAACTAGTGACAAATGTGGCCCACTGACTGTTTTGATTCGATTAGTGAGGTGGACAGCTCCACCCACCGGTACTAGACATGTTGTGGCAAGTGACCTTCAGACCCTCCAGAGGTGAAGGGCTGAGGCACCACCTAATCCCAAGGTAGGGCTCCCCTCTGATCCTGGACTCGCTAATGGTTTTCACAGGTCTGACCTCACTATTCAGAGGAGAGCAGTTTTTTTCTGTTTTCCATGTTCATTTAATATTGGCCAGCTTCACTACACCCCTCACCTTCACCACCATTCCCCCCCCCACCCCCCGACCCCCGAGTGGACTGAGGACATAGGTCTGAAGGTCAGTAGTTCAAGGGTCAGGTGGGGTCCTGATATCCTGGACATCCTGCTTAACCTAAATTGCAGTGCATTTGCAGTGAAACATCCTGCTGTGTGAGTGGGTGCAACCTGAGCAGCAAAATGGCCTCTTTTGGGTGGAGGTGTGTAGGTGTGTGTGTGTAGGTGTGGGTGTGTGTAGGTGTAGGTGTAGGTGTAGGTGTGTGTGTGTGTGTGTGTTTTTCGATCCCCACCAGGGTAAACTCAATTTTATAAAAATCTGTGACTACGATCAACTAAAAATAACAAAACCTTTGTATTTTGTTTGGATGGTTATGGCTAAGGTTAGTGTTTGGTAGGGGTTATGGTCATTGTTGTTGGGATTAGGGTTTTTTTCACATAGAAAAGAATGGACGGTCCCCATCTAGATGTGAATACAAACGTGTGTGTGTGCGCGCACGAGAGTTTTTGAAATGTCCAAGAGTGACGGGGAAGCCTGAGGAGTGGCATGTGTGGGTTAGGGTAACGGGAGCTTATTGACAGCTACAACATCCACAGTATGGCAGCTCTAGGGCCTGGGCTTCCATGTCACCTCATGCAGAGCAGCAGCCCTCAACAGAAGCCCAGGCCAAAAAGTGAACAGAGCTTTTCTTGTCCTATTTTGTAAGCGTTGTGTGGGATTTGTGTACTTTCTATTGAAACAAATGTAAGTCTGTGAGGCAGCCTTGGAGAAACCGAACCACATCTCAACCTCGTCCCCTAGACTATATGTTTATGTTTCATGCAATAGCACTGTGTATTTCACAGCTTCTGTTTCCTTTTACGTTGTATAGTTTTCATTTTTATGTCTTTTTTATGAGATGAGTAGTGTCGAAAAATAATTTATGCTGAGTTTGTGTCTGAGTCCCTCCCTGCAGGAGCTGGTGCGTAGTTTTGGTACAAATCCTTACACAATCTGAAGCTGTACCATGTGGTCTACACCAGTATGTGTCTGTATCTGATGCCTGTGTCTGGTAATTCTGGAGAGAACAATAATGCATTCCACAATGTTAAGTTGTGTAAGGGTTTTTATCCTGTGGTTCGTAATGCTGTCTTATAGGAGTGTAATGGTACACGTTTTCCTGCCGACAGTTTTCGGTAGGGGTCTTTCGGTTCGGTGTGCATATGTACCGAACGAATGCAGCAAATGCGGAACCTTTGTGTGTTTGTGTGTTTCCCCCGAGCAACATTCAGAAAGGGGTGAATGAAACCACGCAGCTACGCAGGCGTGCATACGTCCTAACGTGGAGCTGGAAGCTGTTAATGTTTAAAATATTTAAACTGGAAGAGTGTTGATCACTTAAATCATAAAATGTAAAATCTTTCGCAGTGATACTTAAATGAAACTGGCTTGTGAGATCAGGATTTCTGCCATTAAGTTGGCTGAATACCAAACCAGTGCTACTCTGAAGTGGACAACTGTTCTGTTACCTCCTGCATGTTGATTTTGCAAGTCTGCAAATTTCCACTATTTTGATGATTTCTTATTCTAGCACAATGGATGAGTACTGAATATGTGTCAAACAAACTTCAATGGCATAGGAATTATGGAACTTAGACTTGCACTCTGCTTTAGTAACAGCTCTGCTTTTGTATGCTTTATATGCTGTTATCCTGAAAAAAAAAAGAGTGAAGATGAACAGAGCAGAGATGTACAGTGGCAGCAATGTGTCTTAACCCATTCCATGATTTGTCCCTGCAGGATGGCTCGTATTTGGCAGAGTTCCTGCTGGAGAAGGGCTATGAGGTGAGTCAATGCTGCACTTCTAGACATCTGGTTCCTCGGATAAGCATAGCGAGTGTTGCTGCTGCTGTTATACGTCTCAGGACAAATGCATTTTCTGACTCTCCCTCTTTCTGTATATTATGCTCTACCAGTTCTATCCCATACTCCTGCTTCTCACACACACCCACAAACTTTTCAGAATAAAGCCCTCCCAAACTAATCAGGAGGACAATGTGCTTTTATGGTTTTCATTTTTTTCCCCTTTTTTTGTAGCTTGTGTCTGCCAAGATCAGTCCCGCTGGGGAGTTTTGTTGGTGTCTGTGCAATCGCTGTACAATGTGAAAGGAAAGACGTGTGACACACCTACAGAGCAGGGGATGATCCATGTTGCATTAGGTTGTAACATTACCAGAAGCTGACAGTGGTTACTCAGCTCAGGGCTGCTTTGACTTAAGATCTATCCAGTTGTCTCCTTCGTACAAACTGAATCAAAACAACACAACCTTTTAAGATGGCTCATGCTTTTCTCTGAAGGCCACTCTGAATAGCCTGGCTCTTGGGGACAACATAGCCTGGACAACCCAACAACGAGCCAGCTGTGCCTTGTTAATTAAGTGAAACTAGCACACTGTTTCATGGCTAAGCATTTATACTACCCTTGCGATCGCTTATGCAAGTTGGGCTCTCTGGAACGTCTGTGAATTGGTTGGCAGGTGCTTGCGGCTGGTCTGAAGCAGACACTAACTCACCGTGTCCTGGTCGAGTATCAGAAGGTTCCTGCTTTGTTGTGGGTAGAGGGTAGAGTGTAGCGGGTGGACAAGCAGGAAGCTGCAGTGAATAGAGGAAGACGGGGGCAGGGTGCGGTGGTGCGCTACACTCCCGGCGGTCAGGCCCCAGGCGTTATCTCATCTCCGCAGGGTTTCCTATGACCCCCCCCCCCCTCCCC